>CM049390.1:2670045-3060045 GCA_026937815.1 Etheostoma perlongum | reverse complement strand
GTCGTCACATGACACCTCAGCAGGGCCTGGCCTGTGTCAACAATGGGCTTGGCAAAAACACGTAGCTCTGCAGAGAAATGAAAATGTTTCAAAGATCGTGATCAGAAGTACATTTCCAGGATGATTGAAATAAGTGTGTGTGTGTGTGTGTGTGTGTGTGTGGCCTACAGTTCTCACCTGTTTTCTGCTGTATTGGTCTTAATTTAGTGTCCTGGATCATCTGTGGACATTTCTCTCTGATGAATTGTGCAAAGGCATAATTCATAACTATCTCGTTGTTCCAGTGTTGTTCCACTGGTGTTGCAGAGGGAGACTGGGACGTCCATCTCTGAGATTCAGGGTCAAAGCTTAAGAAGTCCATCCCATCTACTGCCCATTCTTCAAAAGCAGACAACATCCCATTGGCTGACAGGATGCATCCCCTCCGCCGCTGTACAACATCTGTACAAAGACTGCAAGATTAACTTTTGGTTTGGGGTCAGGCAGCCTATCAACATGTCATAAAAACACATTATGAAAACTTACACACTGGTCTGTTTGTGAATCTTGGAATCTTGTGGAGAGACACTATGATATTTTCCCATGGTTCATAGCAGTGTTCAGGGAAGTTTTGGGACTCCAGGGTAGGTTTGAGCTGTTCTCTTTTAGTCACGCTGTCACAGTAAGAGATGGGAACTCCATCAAATACAGTTAGTTGTTCAAATAAAGGCTGATGTCCAGGATTCAGACGTCCTGTAGACAAGAACTTCAGAGAGTGGGAACCTGAAATATAAAGACATTTATGTCATATGCAAATTAAAATACACACAGTTATTGACTGCCACTGGCATAATATAAGTCCTTGCGCAATTATTAAACCGTACAGTCATGTGAGAAAACCAAACATAGGAGAGACAAGGAATGTCACCTGACTAGATCTAAGCAGTACAGACGAGCCTTTTTTCTTCAAGGGCTTATGCTTATTTTTATGATTAATCATACCGTACTTTGGTTTGTAGTCAAGTTCACATGTTATGAATCAAAGACAAATCCAAGACCAAAGACTCCAGTCAGGAAATTGTATTGTTGTAGTGTTGTCTTCATGTTGTGGTTCTTGTTGTTGTTGTTGTTGTGTGTGAGTTTTAATATTGTGAAATCTGATTGTTGTCCTTTACTGCTGTGTTAGCGTTGTTTTACTCCATCTGACAGAGATGTTATTCTCTGTTTCCTGCCCAGCGCCTACAGATGAAAATTAGAATACAGCTAACTCTGGTACTGTTTAGGAACTGTGAACGTTTTTTATTTCAGGCTGCTCGTGAGACAGGATCAGGACATTAGTGGTGTTGTGTATTATAATGATGTAGCTTGCAGATTGTAAAGTCAAACTTGGTGAAATAATGGAGCTTGGATTTCAAACAAAGTTGTGTGATCTTTACATCACCTAAGTTATTAATTATATATCTATTTATTACTGAGGCTGCTAATCTATTGGGAATGTGCAATACCTTATCTGTTATTATTCAACAGTTTTTAAAGGTGCTTTAAGCAGTGTCACATGTTTCAAGGTGTGGCCTTTACCAACTGGCACTTTGCTTGTTTGAAAGCCATGATGTCTCTCTCTAATGGGGGGGTAAATTCTGTAAGCGGGCAAAGAAAGGGGAGGTAACCTTGCAGATCAGCCCATCTGAGCTTTCATTTTCTCAAAGGCAGAGCAGGATACCCAGGGCTCGGTTTACACCTATCACCATTTCTAGCCACTGGGGGGCCATAGGCAGGCTGGGGGGGGGACTCACATTAATGTTAAAAAACCTCATAAAGTGAAATGTTCATGCCATGGGACCTTTACTACTTTGTGGTAATACCGTTGGACGTTGGTACAATGACAATGAAGCTTCTTATGTCTTATGTCTCCAAATAGCTGTACATTGTCCTATCAAGTGTGTGACACAATAAAATAATCTTTACTAAGTGACTTTACAGGTTTGATGAGCCATGTTGCCCATCACATGCTTAAGATGTGTTTTCAAAATGTAAGGAATAGTTCTCAAGCTGTTTGACACAATACTATGCAGGTTGAACTAAGCTGTTGTCTTTGTCTGTCTTCGTCCCCAAGAGTCCAGATACAATCATGACAGCAGTCAGGATACTTGTACTATTGAAGGTATTTGTTCCTGTGTATGTTATACTCTGTTGCTGTGCCAGTAGGTTCATGGTTTGCTTGTTGATTTTTAGAAATCAGGCCAAGCGGAACGCCTGCATAGCTCACCTGGCAGCGCATACGCATGTACATGTATTAAGACCTGCAGCCCTTTGCTGCATGTGATTCCCCCTCTCTCTACCCTTTTACATCATTAGCTGTCCTATATAATAAAGAGCTAAAACAATGATATTAAAAAAAAAGAAAAAAGAAATTAGGTCATAAAAGCTACTTTGATGCATGTAAACACAGTAGTGCATTTTCAAAACTACTCAACTAATTAGACATATCATCTATAAATACATTTGATGCACACATTTACCCATCCACTTCAATAACTTGAATCCTGTTTCATGTGTATGTCATTTGGCATAAGGTGTAGCATGTGATTGAAGTAAAGTTGTTTCCTTTTAATGATCATATAGCAAGCTATTCACGTTAACAGAAGCCTGATGCAATTTTGACTGAAGTAAAAGTCCTGCTTTTAAAATTTAAAGGTCCTACTCTGAGATCGACACCAACTTCAGCCATCAGAAAAATGCAACTAAAATGTAATAAAGAAGAAGTAGATTACATTTATTAAGTTGTACCTATACAATACTTAGGCATGTTTTACTTTAACTCAACTTAAAAAAAGAAGAAAATTGTCGAGTTTGTTCCTGTCAACAAATCACAACACCAACCCCACCGGTGGGGTTGGTGTCCAGTCTTTGTTCTGCTGCTGGAGTTCTCTGAACACATTGCGCTTGATAAGTCAGCAGTAGCATTGATGAAATGTTACTTACCACAAGTAATAGTTGAGATCAGTAAACATGGAATCAAAAGTTGAATCCACTTCATCTTGGAGCATTATCATCAAGAGTGTGAGGAGCAATCCTTTAGAGTGGCTGTGATTAAAAAGCCAAACGGACAGACCGGTTGCAAATTGTCAGCTGTGCATGTGAAGACTTGTTCACCGTAACTAACAAGCTGGCATGGGGGAAATCCAAATATGTTGTTTGACAATTGGCACTCTGCCATCAAAAATATGACCAAGCTAATACAGTCTATGTACAGTGATGTTGCTCTGCTGGTCTTGGAGCCAGGCTCCGACTCTGTCAAACATTTCATGACATGGAAGGAAAAGTAAGGACAATTTTTACGTTAATCTTGCTCGCTATAAATGGTAAAATGCTAAACCACCTTCCTGGTGGAGACTAGTTTACAGATATGCAACAGTTATACACAGCATAATAAAACATGATAGAACATTTATTAGGAAAACAGCTGATTTGATTTAGGAGCATCGATTAAAAGTTAGGTCTTCCTGAAAGAATTTACTCTGAGCTACATATGTTGGAGTTGGTGAAATTAAAAAGGACGGGATCTGTGATTCTAACACAATGTTTCAACAGCTTAAACATCTGTGCCTCAGACACTTTGTTGTACAAAATAACCAAATGTATAATATCTACCATAATATCTACCTCTAATTTAAGCAACCATGTGTAGTGTTATTTAGACTCCGGGTGCTTTAAGTTGAGAAAGCAAGTTCATAGTTTAGAAAAGTCTAGATAACATGATAAGTGTAGTACAATAAGATCTATCTGTAAACAGGGAGACATTTTTATCATAAATGATCTATACAGTCATCATGCACACATGCAGTGTGGCTCTTTATAAAAGTACCAACTAATAATTTGTTGAATTACACACTGTAACTGTAAATAAAAAACTGTAAAAAGGGTTGGTGTCATGTCATCCTGATGTCTGCAAACGTGTTTAGTTTCACTTTTTGTAGAATCATATTCGAAGCAAAAGCTCCGTCCCTTCTCTGTTTAACAAAGACCAAACAACATTTGTCACTAAGTTTGATATAAATTTAAACTAAGTGTTATTTTGAGCCCTTGGCCTTAAAGATGAAAAATGAGGTGTCTGTGTCCTGTCTGTGTCTTCAAGCAATCAACAGATCTCCCTTAAAACAGCTTTTATCTTACTAGTTCTTCACTAGTCCAGCAAATAACACACCTGTCATGCCCAGTCCTCAGTTTCAGCAGCCTTGGGTGGCATGGTCTGCGTCGTTGATTAACCCTCGCGTTGTCTTCCCGTCAAAATTGAAAATCAACACTTTTGTTGACGCTTTTTTCACAGTTTGTCACTTTTTTTTTACGTTTTCAACACTACGTAACACTAACTTATTAACTTTAATTTCACAGTTATTTTTGGAATTTATGGTCAATAAACCTCATTTATAGGAAATATAATATTAAAATTAAAGGAATGGATGTTGATGGATAATCACAGACTGGAATATGTCAACTTTTACTCAATACTATTTCAAAAACACTTCCATTTGTTTTACAATGTTATAAAATTGAATAAGATGCCCCAAAATTAATGAAAGTAGAGATTTGTACTTGGCAAAGAGCGTTAATAACTCATTGTTTTTTGTTAGTCTTTTAATTAGATTTGTGAGCAGTATACAATGTCATTTTGAACATTGTAATATCAAGCTTAGTGAGAATGGTATAGGTTGGCACTTCTTTGTTATTCTCTGTACTCACACTAGAAGTGAAACTTTACACGTTGGCAAGGAACAACATCAACAGCAGGCAGAATATGCCACTGAAAGAATATAGCTCGCTGCACATTCACTCTTCCAAACACAAGATAGATTTAAGATGTGATAAAATATTCAAAACACACCCCGTACATCAGAACAACACATCTATTCAGACTATTCTACTACAGTTACAGTAGAGCACAGTCAGTGTAATCTGATTATAATGCAGGGCTCAGCCTGGTTGGTACTGTTGTGAAACCTAACACTATGTGTGTGTGTGAGATGACTGTTTGGATCATTAATGATAAAAATGTTTCCATGTTTACCGAGCTGTATGCCATCAGATAAATTGTCTTTACAGGCCGACAGCTCGTAGGATGGGCTTTTATCGCTTACATTGCTCCATGAATTCACATATACAAAACGTTGTGAAGTGTAATGTTTTGATATCAGTGGTGTTGAATATAGCGTACAGCGTCATCCATACATGTGAACCGCGGGTATTGCAGTTTAACCTGCATAGTGTAAAACTAACCACTCTGTGAATGGGGAGCAGCAGAAAGACGGAGCAGAGTGACGCTGCTTGTTCAAGGTTTTTATGTGTACTCCTATAGGCCATTTATTATTATTATTATTAATAATAATATAATTATTATTATAGTGACATTACCATAGTGATATTGTGCAAGCGATAAAAGCCCATCCTATGAGCTGTCGGCCTGTAAAGACAATTTATCTGTATATTTATTTAAAAATCTGACCCGGTTAAAAAATGTGCCAGAATTGCCAGATGGCCAAACCACCCCTGGCCAGAGCCTAAATACTAACACTACACATTGTTGCTTAAATTAGAGGTACAGTACATATGATAGTAGAAATGAAACACTTCATTATCCAACTGTTTCCTACTACAACACAAGGGTTGAGGCACATGAAGATTGCATCCCATCCTTTTTATAATTTCATAAACTCATCCGACTGATTTTTTTTTAAATCAGTTTTTTGTGTGTAATTTTTTTCATGAATACCAATCATAGAGAAACATCTTCCATCTGCTGGAGACTGTAAATATCAACAGAAAGGTGTCTGAACCTGCAGGGCATAGTATTATCCTGTATTAACCTGTTCAGGGCTGTGATAGGCCATGGCAGGGCTCTACTTTCTGTTGATAAAATGTTTGTATTGCACAATGTGAGCCTGAGCTAGTTGTCATGTGAAGTCTGGTTCATCCAGTTTGACACTGTAGAAAGGTTAGTTTCTTGTTCGTCGCAGCCACTCTAAAGGGTTACTCCTTACACTTTTGATGATAATGCTCCAAGATGAAGTGGATTCAACATTTAATTCCATGTTTGCTGATATCAACTATTACATGTGGTAAGGAATATTTCATCTGTACTACTGCTTTGCAGCGGTTGTAGCAACAGTAGCAGCAGAGCCACGACTGCACAACACCAGCCGGGGTTGGTATGGTGATTTTTGTTGACAGGAACAAACTCAACAATTTCTTCCATTTAAGTTAAGATAAAAACATCAATAAGTACCATATACAGTATGTAGTCAAGTATTGTATTTGATCTACTCCTACTATGTGATGCAGTAGCAGTAGATCAGACATTTATTTGTTTATTACAGATTTGTCAATCTCAGAGTAGGACCTTTAAATTAAAAAGCAGAACCTTAACCTCAGTCAAACAGCATCAGACTTCTGTTAATGGGATAAGCCGCTCTAGCCTTTTATTCACCTACGTCAGTGATTCTCATTTGATTTTATTGTTTCTATTGTACCCCGTCAACTTTTGTCTGTGGTCAGGGATACAGGATCTGTTCTTGTGTACCCACTAGTGTGCTTTGTAACCTTAAATGTTGGACTTCACTAAAACTTATTGACTTTAATCTATTATCTCAGTTTTGATTCCTGAGTTCTTGTGTCATGTATGTATAGATAGATAGAAGGAAGGAAATTTTAGAAGGTTATATAGTGTATAGTTAAATTGGAGTCAGATCTACCTCTGACCTTTGGGCCAGGATTTTTCCTTCCAATTTTCTACACTGTATAATATAAACTTTATTTCAGACCCAGGGGGATACATATCACAATAAGAACATACACAAACACAAAAATACTATATACAGAGCCTTCCACAATGTTCAGTGTCTCATATACAGACATGTTTGCCAATGGTTCCACAGTCTGGAGGAGAATCTGACAGAACTGCGTACAGGGTTACTGGTACCGTCATTGGAAAAGAGAGCTTGCAGTCAATGACCCTCCCTGGATAAATAAAGGCTATAATAATAATAATGATAATAAAAAATAATAATAATAATAATCAAAAGAAAACCACTTTACTGCACTGCTTGAATCCTGTTTCATGTGCATGTCATTTTGCATGAATTGTAGCACTTGATTGAAGTGGATGGGTAAATGTATGCATTAAAAGCATTTAAGGATGACATTGTTCTAATTAGTTGAGTAGTTTTGAGAAGGCATCAGTGTGTCCATGCATCGTAGTAATTTGGTTAGTCTTTGGCCTGATTTCTAAACATTGACATGCAAACCAGAAACCTAATGGCACAGTTCCAATAAAATCATAGGTACATGGGCGACATGGCTCGTCAAACCTGTAAAGTCACTTGATGAATGAAAAATTAGGTGAAATGTCATGATTGACAGCTGTGATAGACTCGCAATTGGTCAGGTGGATCTATGGGTCTATGGTCTTGGATACCCTCCACCGTCTGACCTCTCACCAGTGGCGATTCTAGGATCAGACTAGGGGGGCTCAGCCCCTAATGAGCTTGAGCCCCCCTAAAAAAGGGTCTAAAATCTCCCATGATCTCTACTGAGCAGACTCTGATTCCAAAAGTACAAGATGGCAGTGATCGTATCTGGGATACATTTACTTTTGCACAGTGGGAGGAAGTCGAGACGTCCATGTTTGTATACAGATGTTGAATGGTCTAACACTACAATCCAGTGGACAGAGCAGCCTGAATGGAAAAATCTCTCAAATAGATGCTGAAATTATAGTTTATGCTGGATTTTGACAAAGTGTTGGCTTAAACTTAACTGTCTTTGGTCTGGGATTTATCTCTGACTCATAATGGAAGAATGGAGCCATCACAAGACTCGTCCTCAACATTACCAATGACACCAACCACCCTTGATATCCACACTTTACACAGTTGCCATCTGGTTGCAGATACAGTTCTCTGAGGTGCAGAAGTACTTTCTTTGGCAGAGGTTTTGTCACTTTTGCCATAGCACTGCTGAACAAACTATCTCGCTGACTTTGTATAGATCCGGTGTTGTTGTCATAAATGTGTTTTTTAATATGTGGTCTTGACCACAAACCTAAGTACAGCACGAACAATCAGTCCAGTGGCAGTTGTGGCAGTGGGCAGTTAAGTGAGTGACAGTTAATATCTGTGTGTATGAGACACTATTTGCATATGACATTAATCTGAATGCTATTTACCCAGGGAGTGTCCCTAAGTGTCCTTTGGAAACTGCTAACAGGAGTCATCTGTACTGTATTTGCAGTCACTATTGTTGACCCTTTAAATGTATTTTATATTTCAGGTTCCCACTCTCTGAAGTTCTTGTCTACAGGACGTCTGAAGCCTGGACATCAGCCTTTAGTTGAACAACTAACTGTATTTGATGGAGTTCCCATCTCTTACTGTGACAGCGTGTCTAAAAGAGAACAGCTCAAACCTACCCTGGAGTCCCAAAACTTCCCTGAACACTGCGATGAAGCGAGTCTTAATATCGAAGCGTCTCTTTACGAGATTCCAAGATCTATGAACAGCAACGTGTGTAAGTATTTATTAGTTAAGTATTTGGTTTTTATGACATGTTGATAGGCTGCCTGACCCCAAACCAGAAGTTAATCTTGCAGTCTTTGTACAGATGTTGTACAGCGGCGGCGGGGCTGCATCCTGTCAGCCAATGGGATGTTGTCTGCTTTTGAAGAATGGGCAGTAGATGGGATGGACTTCTTAAGCTTTGACCCTGAATCTCAGAGATGGACGTCCCAGTCTCCCTCTGCAACACCAGTGGAACACCGCTGGAACAACGATATAGCAATGAATCATGCCTATAGACACTTTGTCAATGTGATATGTCCGCAGATGATCCAGAAAATTCAGTTAAGATCAATACAGCACGAAACAGGTGAGAGCTGGAACAGCGTGTATATACACACACACACACACACACACACACACACACACACACAGTCTTGGGAAATAGGAAACTCAAATACACTCCACTCTTACTCACAATCCTCCCATGTTACTACTACATACTGCTTAACAGGGCTGTAGTACTTGTGTCTGGACTCAATATATTAAAGTGTTTTACTTTTAATTATACCATATTTATTTCAAGAGACTTTTATTTCATAAATACACATTTAATTATTTCCATGGACTATTATTTCCTAATGCCACATTTATTTATTTCCCTCAAGTCTTATCTGTGAATCAGGGGGCGTGGCTTGTTGTTGTTGGGCATGTAGCTTGTTAACTCAAAGTTTGTTGTTTCCATTAGCAAAGGAAATTTGAGAATGGCAACACACTGAGAGTGGAAGGTGGGGCGATGTCAAGCAATCATCCAGGAAATGTACTTCTGATCACGATCTTTGAAACATTTTCATTTCTCTGCAGAGCTACGTGTTTTTGCCAAGCCCATTGTTGACACAGGCCAGGCCCTGCTGAGGTGTCATGTGACGACTACTGACAAGTCAATCAGCTCGGTGCATCTGATTGGAAACGGGGCTTCCAGGGCCAGTTGGATCAGGGTAACTGGACCGCTGCCCGCTGAAGACGGATCTGTGATCCTCCGACTGACAGCTGACATCTCCCAGAGCCGAGACCACGACACGTACGGCTGCACGGTACTAACAGGAAGTCACAACATCACTGTCTTTTGGGGTGAGTCCTTTTTTGACATTAGGCAACTTTCACTCCTATCTCATTTGGTCTGTTTTAAGCGAACCCTGGAGCGTTTGGTCTGCTAGTCTGGTGGGTTTGGGCAGTGTAAAAACTAATCTGAACTCTGGTGGGGACCAAGGAAACAATCTCTGGTCCGCTGGTCTCAGTTCGCTTCCAAGGGAACTAGAGTTCAGTCCACTTCCGGTAAGAACGTGATCTGACCCAAATACAGGAAGTGAACCGAAAACAGAGCATTTACTAGCCTGCAGTTTTAACCTTGCACACAATTTACAGACTTATATATGATTTAACCCTCATGTTGTCCGCGGGTCAAACTGACCCATTTTCCATAATCAATGTTCTTTTTAATTCCCCAAAATAACATGATTGATTCCACATAACGCTCTTTGCCAAGTACAAATCTCTACTTTCATTAATTTTGGGGCGTCTTATTCAATTTTATAGCATTGTAAAACAAATGGAAGTGTTTTTGAAATAGTATTGAGTAAAAGTTGACATATTCCAGTCTGTGATTATCATCAACATCCATTCCTTTAATTTTAGTCTCAATAATTCCTAATTTCTGCTTTTCTAACTCAAACATTAGGTATAATTTCCTATAAATGAGGTTTATTGACCATAAATTCCAAAAATAACTGAATATGTCAACTTTTACTCAATACTATTTCAAAAACACTTCCATTTGTTTTACAATGCTATAAAATTGAATAAGACGCCCCAAAATTAATGAAAGTAGAGATTTGTACTTGGCAAAGAGCGTTGGGTGGAATCAATCATGTTATTTTGGGGAATTAAAAAGAACATTGACATAGGACAACGGGTCAATTTGACCCGAGGACAACATGAGGGTTAACCAAAGTGGTCAGAATGGGTTTTCAGGATCTTCTTTCCTTTCAGATGGGACTACTCTTGACGGCAGAAATCTTCTTTATCACATGAGTGTCCTTTGGAAACTGCTAGCTGTAATCGCTGGAGTCATCTGCACTGTGTCTGTAGTCACTCTTGTTTCCTGTGCAACAATATGTCTGCTTAAATGTGGTAAGGCTTATTATTTCTGACATATGTGTAATTTACAGGAAGGATGGGGGAGGGGGGGCGTGCCCCCCCCCCCAAAAAAAAAATACCCTTTACATAAATAAAGACATTTGCACCATAGCTTGATGTAGATAAGGGTCAAATTGTTGCAGAACAATTCACCAGAATGCAAATAATTATTAATTAAGTGTAAAAGTGGAGATCTCAAGGGGGCCCCCCCTTCTTCTATATATATATGAATGTGTGTGTGTGTGTGTGTGTGTGTGTGTGTATATATATATATGAATGTGTGTATATTTTGTCCTCCAGAGAGCAAGTTTATTTTCAGTTGTAAAATCTACAGCTCATTACGTTGGTCACAATTCTTCACTATGTGTCCTAATTGGGATTCCAATTTTCCTTTCAGTGAAACCAAAGTCCAGTCTTCCTCCAGGAGTTTCTCCACAGCTGGTGGCACAGTTTTCCAGGATCATGGAGAGTGTTGCTTCTCCAGATCTGCAGAGCGTTATTGTTTCAGGCACACAAGGGAGGGAAGGACACGGAGAGTCCCACGAGCGGTGGGAGGTGAGGATTATGTTAAGGGATGAAAGTTACTACGATCCAGAGTTCTTTGCTCATCAAATTGACGGGGCCCAGCGATAGGTAATTGAGGAATTGAGTACAAAGAGAAATACTTCAAATAACTGTGGTTTTCTTGTCAGTCCCTCAGAGGCGCTGTTATTTTGCACTGAATCTATTAATCATTCACCATTCTCTACATGATAAACACTCAGTGGCTGCTCAATAGAAAGTAATAGTAAGAAAACACTTTCAACCAGGAAACGGTTGTTCCTGTCCCTGAAGTACTAGTTAAGGAGGCGTCGTTTTAACCCAAACCTTTTTAATCTACTTGTTTAAGTGCCTTCACTACCGTAAGCTTTTGGTGGGCAACATATCATACTAATTGTTGTGCATATAATTTGGTACGATATGAAGAACATGAAGATATGAAGAACATGTTGATATTATATAATATATACAGTGTATAAATATATATATATATGTGTGTATACAGTTCTTTTACAATCAGCGTGCTACTTAAAGACATGCATGCTAGGTAGGACTACAGTTGAAAAATAGCCGATAAATAAACTAAACTACTGTACATACTGTAAAAATGTATAAACAAAGCTAAGTATTGTTTTCTATATTTTTTTACTGCCATTTTTAAATTTTTATACCATGTCATGCAGCGTTTACCATGCTGTATAATACTGTGAATCTTTTCTGAAACCTGTGCTGCAGATGTACATCTTCAACTTTTATGTTCATGTGCTGATATTTTGCATTGCATATTTTGAAGAATAAAACCAATCAAACTCCTAATATGCCCTCTCATTTCACTGTTTTGTTTTTGCTGGACTTGCAAAATACTTTTATGATAAAAGACATTTTAAAATAGAGATCAGCGAATTTTTCAAGGAAAATAATTGATGATTGGAAGCCAGGATAGGAAGATGAAGCTGACCCAAAATACATACAATTATTTTAAAATCAAATTAAAAAAACACTTTGACGTGTTCTTCTTTTGTGTGGTCCGGTGCGGTAAGAAATAAATGGTTGTATATGATAATATGTTTTCTTTTTGCTCACCCCTATTATACCTTATCTTGTTTTTCATCATATTATTGTCACATGATCCTTTTCCCTCTTCTATATATTTTGTAGAGCCATCTGGTGGTCACACTCTGTGCATATTATTATATATTCTTATGCTCCTCGCTCAGCTGTATGCAATCATCTCTCTACTAAAGGTGAAACTGTAATGAGGGCTCGGACCTGGAGAAGGCCGTTTGTGTCACATGGATTGTTATTCTAATTTAACATCAAATAGCCATCTACGTAAAGGCTTTTAAACTATTTAAACCCAATTTATTTAACACTGTTCTTCAAGCTGACATTTAATAAATGAAAAAATGCAGTCTATGTGATCCGTTATCAATCGATGTAGTATACATTATGGAGTTGCCTTTGGGTATTCCTTTTCATTATCGAGTTTATTTTGTAGGCCAACAGATATCTTGGTTCCAGTTGGGTTCCTCGTAGCATATAGCCTATGCATTATATTTCTGAGACATTTGGTTTGTATCAACAGCTACATAAAAGTGTTTTATTAACCAAAACACACATTTATGTAACTGTGGACATGTGTGTCATATGTAATGAATGCAGGGCTGTAGTCAAGACCACCTTTGTTGAGTCCAAGACAAGTCCAAGACCAGGAGTAGTCGAGTCCAACACAAGACCGAGTCCAAAGAGGTTTGAGTCCAAGACAAGACCGAGTTCAAAGAGGTTTGAGTCCAAGACAAGACCGAGTCCAAAGAGGTTTGAGTCCAAGACAAGCCCGAGTCCAAAGAGGTTTGAGTCCAACTCAAGACCGAGTCCAGGACAGAAAAAAGGTCTTATGCACAACAGTATCAAGACAATAATTTTGGGTTTCACTTTCCCTCCAATATTATTATCAACATAATAAAGACACCTGGACTCGGTCAAGACCAAAAGCCACATTTGGCAAGACCAGTAGCCGAGACCGAGAGACCAGTCCGAGTCCAAATACCAGCTAGTTTGAGACAAGTCCGAGACCATAGAAAAACGGTCCCGAGTCCGGACTCGAGTCCAAGACCGGACTCGAGTACTACAGCCCTGAATGAATGTGCAGTATAAACAAGACCCATGCAATGATCATGTCATGCAACTGCTGAATTATGGGTACTGGGCTGGTACCTACAGTATGTATGGTCCAGTTCAGGCGCTGGTTCAGTTATTGATTTCATATTAATATAGCAAACTATTTACGTGTGGCTGGTTTCTCTTGAAATTATTTAATATATGCCTATATCTATTAAACACCAATATGCCTATATCTATTAAACACCAATTGTCTCATTCTGACAGAATTATGACTTTAACCCTCATGTTGTCTTCCCACCGACCTGCAAATTCGTGTTTTTCTGAGTCGAATGTTCAAAGAAAAACCTTTATCAACGTTTCGGTTGTCTTTTTTGACCCTTCTATGTCTTTCCCCCGATGTTTTGTCACTTTTTCAACGTTTCTCGACTTTTTCTGAGACTTTTGAAATCTTTGTGGGTTTTTTCCCAAAATTTTTAAAGCTTTTTCTTTTACAATTGTCAATTTTTTGACATTTTTGTCACTTTGTTCAGCATTTTTCTTACATTTTTGTCACTTTTTATTTTTTTTACTACATTTGTTAACATTTTTGTCACTTTTATTGACATTTTTTGTCACACACAACTTCTTTTATCAATTATTTTTTTCTCCAAATGCTATACAATTGACAAAAAAAACACCCAAATTCAATGAAAGTAGTGAAGTGATTATTTATTTAACTTGTAAGGAGCGTTGTTGGGAACCATCCACGTTACTTTTTTGGACAATTTGTTTGAAAGAAACCCAAATTTGTGATATAGAAACTTTTTGAAAAGGGGTCAAATTTGACCCGAAGACACCAGGAGGGTTAAAGTCTCATCCATTAAACCTATTTGTTATTTTAACATCCTGTTATGATGTATGTATAGGTTGTGTGTGATGTCTGTAAACTACTGGGACCTTGAATTTCCCCTTGGGGATCAATAAAGTATCTTATCTATCATGTGATTGCAGTAGACATACAATGACTTTTTATTTTTTTTATTTAAAAAATATAATATAATATCAATTTTTTTTTTGCACACTTCTAATATCCAACATAAATCTAACCAGTCAGCATTAGGCTATATATAGCCTGGACCCCCGAAGGAGCGGCTGCAGTGTGTCAGACTCAGTCTGGAGGGGGCAGAAGGGGTGAAAGTTCACCAGCATGGCTCTCACGGATCAGGTGACAATGTGGGAAAGTTGGATACCACACGCGGCTTGAAACCAAACCAAAAACAAGGCAAAGGGAGGAGAAGTACAAGCATGTCGAGTGAGATGGTGGCAGCAGCGCTGAGCGGGCAGGAGGAGGAGGAGGACACAGCCCTGGGATATTACGACGACGAAGACGACCTGGAGGCGTTTTCAGACGCAGAGCTCGGCTGTGAGGACGGAGGTAGGCGGATATTTCTGCTGCTTAGGAAGGTCACATACAAGCAGAAAGCGATGGGACACGGCACACTTTCACTTCGGCTCCGTACTCGCTGCTGGAGTGTCATGTTACTGCTAACTTTAGCTAGGCTAGCCCGTCCTACGGTTAGCCTTAGCTAGCTAACTGAAGCTAGTTGCCATGGTTCCATGGTGCGTTTCCATGGTTCCATGGTGCGTTTCCCTACCTTGTAGAATAGTATTTAATTGTGATTAATGACAGCCCTAGTGAAGTGTTTAACCCTCATGTTGTCCTCATGTTGTCCTCATGTTGTCCTATACCAATGTTCTTTTTAATTACCCAAAATAACATGATTGATTCCACCCAACGCTCTTTGGCAAGTACAAATCTCTACTTTCATTAATTTTGGGGTATCTTATTCAAAAAGGTATTTTTGAAATAGTATTGAGTAAAAGTTGACATATTCCAGTCTGTGATTATCATCAACATCCGTTCCTTTAATTTTAGTCGAAATAATTCCTAATGTCTGCTTTTCTAACTCAAACATTAGATATAATTTCCTATAAATGAGGTTTATTGACTATAAATTACAAAAATAACTGTAAAACTAATTAATAATTTAGTGTTATGTAGTGTTGAAAACATCAAAAAAAGTGACAAACATTGAAAGAAAGTGACAAAAGTGTTGAAAAAAGGAACAAAAACTTCAATAAAAAGCATAAAAAAAGCGATGGGACACGGCACACTCCCCACGAAAAACAATTAATAAAATAAATTAATTAATTTCACATTACTTTGGACCATTATTTTTTAACAATATGTGTGTCTAAAAGTTGGAAAAGCTAGAGTAGATAATAAATACAGAACTCTCAAAGAGCTTAAAGACTAAAAAAATGTGATAACGTCCACTTTGGACCAATTATATAACATTATAATTAATTTGATCTGACAAAAGTTAGTTTAGTTTTGCTCACATTGATTTTACATTCATTCAATGGACGTCATTTTTTGTTGACATATAACTTGCATTACATTAGTGTAGCCTACTAACAGTTCTACCTTTTTAAGTAGGTTTGAGTTCACATGGACTTGATTCACGGTTGTAAACACTTCAAAATTTGAAATGGCCCTAAGTTGAATATGCAATATTGCATTATCCACTTGGGGCTTGGGTTTGTGAATGAACTGGCAGGAAGTTAACAAGGGGCTGTTGCCTAGCAATGAAATGCCATTGAAAAGGTCTGTTTCTTTTGTTAAATGTTTAACCAACGTTAGATATGCAATTTTTTAGATGTGTGATAGTGACAGCTGACACAAGTATTTAGCAAATATTGTTTACAGTTTATTAGTTGCGTTGTCGACTCGACACTAAACACTAGTACATTAAAAGAAGAAGCAGTTGAACACACGTTCTAGGCTATATATGGTTAGGATATGCTTCAAGAGCCATTGTACTATTTAATATAAAATTTGAACCCCAAGCTGCTGTAGTTACACCACATTAGGAGCTCATGCTGTGGGACTAGACACACTAGACTAGGTTTGTTAACAGCCTGCATTAGTGTGTGTATGGCCTAATAACACAGCTGTGACAACAGGTCGCTGTATTTGGAGGGAGATGGTCTTGTTGGTGGACTAGAGCCCGACCGATATAGGATTGTTAAGACCGATACAAATATTTGGTTATTTAAAATATCCAATATATATATATATATATATATATATATATATATATATATATATATATATATATATATATATATATATATATATATATATATATATATTATATAATATAATACGTTGTATAAATGAGGTTTATTGACCATAAATTCCAAAAATAACTGTAAAACTAATTAATAAGTTAGTGTTTATGTAGTGTTGAAAACATCAAAAAAGGGACAAACATTGAAAGAAAGTGACAAAAGTGTTGAAAAAAGGAACAAAAACATCAATAAAAAGCATAAAAAAAGTGTTGATTTTCAATTTACGGGAAGACAATACAAGGGTTAATTCATTTATTTAATTTTTTTAACAGTTTTGTTGAGATTCCAGTACATTATAACATTATAGTACGTGCTCCAACGTTATAACTGGGTGTAAGAGTCCTCTGGCTGATGTGAGACTGACTGGATGGCTGAGCAGCATCTTATCCACTAGGTGGCAGTGTTCCCTAACCCATCTCTATGCACAGCACCATAATGTATTGTGTTGTTCATATTGGGGACATTGTGACACTTGTTATAATTTCATTTTTGTGGACCATTTGTTTTCAATTTGTAAGAGTACGAATTAACAAACTCAATTGTCAAAACAGTTCCTTCCTAATACAAGCTGTACTTGTGGTTGGTTAATATTCATTGGTTTTTAGACTTTATTGTGGTCAGTTTTAAGTGTTTTCATTGGTATTTTCCCATTATATTTTGGCTGTGGTGTCATGGATGCCCTTTAACAGCGCAACAAATGGAGTAACCTGAACCTCAACCTGTGTTTTAATATATAACAAAACATTTTATAGACTCTTCATGTGTTTTGTGTGCAATCATCTGAATTCTGAATCGGTCAGACATTGACATTCGAGAGCACAATGCAGTACTTCCCAGTGTTTCCTTAATAATACTTAGTTTAGTAGTTAAATACTTGGCACTTTATTTGTAAGAGCATGTAGTTCACAAGATTATAGGGTGTCTGCAGTGCAGCAGATATACCCTTGTTAATGGAAGGTATTTCACATATTATGATGCATGCATTTGTCAGTGTGTAATTTATATATATCAAGGTTTTATTACAGAAGCGGATGGCTCAGCATTGCATTTTTCTAGTTTTTGCCCCATCACCCTCCATTATTATTATTATTATTATTATTATTATTATTATTATTATTATTATTATTATTATTATTATTATTATTATGGTGCCAAATTGCATACCGGGCCCATCAAGGACTTGAATGTTTTTGAAAATAGACATTTAGATGACATTTTAAAATAAATAGATTTTGTGCAAGAAGAGACATTGAAGTTCTTTTGATATTTATTTTGCTGTTTTAACGTGTCTCCCAATGTTTCATCGTTGTTTTCACACGCAGCCTGCTAGCTCTTATTATACAAATTCTCAGTGTTTGAATTCACACTAATTCACTTTGATAAAGGCCTTAAAGGCAGTGTTGGTATTTATTTCCATTATACACTTTTTATATATTGTTTGAAATGGTCTTCACAACCTAACTAACTTATGGGCTTTGAAAAACGGACAAAAAATATCCTTCATCTGCCTTGCGGGAATTGTTGGAATTATACAGCGGAATAAGTTTGATTATGACATTAGTATTTGGATTTTAGTTACTTTAAGTACCTGTTAACTTGAGAAATACACCCACAAACAGTTGTTGTTTTTTTTAATCCTAGGTAGGGCTGCACAATTAATCGCAATTATATCGAAGTTGCAATATGGAGTAGTGCAATATCCAAATCACAGTTTGGTACAGATCCTTGCAAAAATATTTTTTTGTTTTTAATTTGAATATTTTTCAATCAAAATAAGAATCACACAAAAAAGAGAATTCGCTCCAATACAGTGAATCATATCACAATCCCAATATCAGTCAAAAATAATCGCAATTAGATATGTTTCCCATATTTTGCAGCCCTAATCTAAGGCATATAACCACTACATTATTTGAGAATATAATTACTCAGCGTTGAAGCGATCTTTAAAGCTTGTGTCGTTATAAGCTGTTCCCTAACTCAGTGCCTCTGTTCCCTTGCTGTTGTGTAGTGTTGGGCTTCAGCGATTCTCTGACCGGAGAGGTCAGACCTCGTATACTGTTGATGGGCCTGAGGAGGAGCGGGAAGTCCTCCATCCAGAAGGTGGTTTTCCATAAAATGTCGCCCAATGAGACCCTGTTCTTGGAGAGCACCAATAAGATCTGCCGAGAAGACGTCTCCAGCAGCTCCTTCGTCAGCTTCCAGATCTGGGACTTCCCCGGCCAGATCGACTTCTTCGACCCCACCTTTGACTATGAAATGATCTTCAAAGGCACCGGGGCGCTAATCTTTGTCATCGACTCACAGGTCAGCCCACAAATCCACCTCAATGATGCATTATAAACCTACTTAAGCAGCACATAAGGAACAATTCCTTTTCCTTATGTGCTGACACGGATACAATAAATCTGGGATACAAAAACCCCAAGGCAGCTTAATTTGTATATCACATTTCAGGAACAATTCAAAGTGATTTACATAAAATATAAAAGAGAAGTTAAGTTAAAACTGTTAAAAATATTAAAAAAAAACTGCTAAAATAGAATAAGACTGATATGAAATACCAAAAAATGTTCCAATGCAGTGTAAGAAATGACAAGGATTCAAAGAAAGGCAACATCAAACGGAAAAGACTTCAGCCATGATTTTAAAGGACTGAGAGTTGTAGCGGACCTGCAGTTTTGCAGTATTCCAGATATGTGGTGCATAAAAACTGAACGCTGCTTCCCCCTGTTTAATTCTCACCGTGTGGACAGGAAGCAGAGAGGTCCCAGACCACCTGACAGGTCCTGGTTCATAATAATATAGCAGCAGATCAGAAAGAAACCATTCAGTGCTTTATATACTTAAAGAAGAATTCTGAACTCAAGTCTTTTGAGGGACAGGGAGCCTGTGTGAACACGGTGATGTGATGCTCTGCTTTTGGTCTTAGGCTACATTTACATCGCTACGTTTTGGTTTAAAAACATACTTTTTGCTACATGTACACCTCTCATTCCCCCTATTCTGGCGTTTCCTCTCTCATTCCCCCTACTCTGGCCTTCCCCCCCCCCATTCTCCCTGCTCTGAGTCAGAAGTGCTTTTAAATGTCTTGCTCTGAAACGCTGTTTTGGTTTGGAATCTCCGGGGTTGTGTTACAGTCTCAACGGTCTTTGGAAAACACAGACACTGACGTGCCTGATTTGGGTCATGACGTCTCCGGAGACTAACCTTACCATGGCAACTAATAGCAACAAGCAGAGTATACATGTTGCCTTCTGTTTACCCCGACGTGTGCATGCCATGTAAGTTAAACGGAGATTAGTTCTTCTACTGGAGCTAAAACACTTGTGTGCATTGAGTTGGCTTTTGGCTCGAAACTCCGCTTAAAAAACCCCGTAGCAATGTAAATGTAGCCCTAGTGAGGACTCGAGTAGCAGTGTTCTGAATCAGCTGCAGCTGTCTGATTTATTTTTTAGGGAGACCTGTAAAGACCCTTTTACCGTAGTCAAGTTTCAAATAAAAACATGGACAAGTTTTTCTAAATCCTACTGAGACCTAAGTCCTAATACATACAGTGTTCCAAATTATTATGCAAATGATATTTTACACAGATTTTCCTAAATAGACGATGCAAATGTCAACTGTAAATCTGTAAAAAAAAAAACACCCAATGAAAACAATATTTATTTCAAAAATTAAAAAAAAACCTCAAAATACACTGTTCCAAATGATTATGCACAACAAAGTTTCAAAACATTGTATAGGTTGTAAAGAACTGAAAATGGTCATTTGCTGAATTTGCAGCAATAGGAAGTCAGCATATTTACTGAAATCAAAAGCTATTTCAATCAAACACACCTAACAGGGCCAGTCACATGTTAACATAGGACCCCCTTCTTTGATGTCAGCTCCATTCTTACATCCATTGGACAGTTTTTGGAGAGTTTCTGCTTGAATTTCTTTGCAGGATGTCAGAATAGCCTCCCAGAGCTGTCATTTGCATTGACTATTTAGGAAAATCTGTGTAAAATAGCACTTGGAAAATAATTTGTGTATTCTCATGGTTGACTTTGTTACTGTCGTAATGTGGCTTCAGGTCCGAGTCCATGACTACACCAGTTGTTTATAACGTTGCCGATTGAAGCTGAGCGCTGACTTTAGTTGTTCAATCCTCAAATCTACACCGTTGATGGTATTAAAAGGTAAGTTGTGTGAATCTTTTGTCTTCGTCGTGATAGGATGACTATGTGGAGGCTCTGAGTAGGCTGCACCTCACAGTGACCCGGGCGTACAAAGTCAACCCGGAAATCAACTTCGAGGTGTTCATTCACAAAGTGGACGGGCTGTCAAATGACCATAAGATCGAGAAGCAGAGGGACATCCACAAACGAGCCAACGATGACCTGGCAGATGCAGGCCTGGAAAGAATACACCTGAGGTGGGCTTTACCTGCAGCTTTTGGACTGCTTTTGGTTTCACAATTTGTATGGATTGAACAGATATTGTCATAAATCTTCAGTCTTTAAGTCAGTTTAATATATATATGTTCATGCCATGGAAACTGACAAACTGACTCACACACATTTGATGCATTTTAGACCTTGAAACCCACATAGGCTCAGACATGTTTCATATTGATTTATATTTAGTGGACCTTTGGGATCATTCAAAAAGTAGTAATTTCCACATTTTCTATGGGTAAATTATTTGAAGTTAAATTGAACTTTATATTGCTGCAGAGCCACCAGAATTCAAAGACTCCTATTGGTTATTTAATACCACCTTAAGAATCGCTGCGCTAGAGACAAGGAATTGAGAGAATATTATATGAATATGAGAGGCTATTGAACCTCTGAACTTTTTTGGGAATGAATAACAGCCCGTAGAGTATCCAAAGCTGTCAAGTACTGATTTGAATCTTAACTTTGCCATTTTAAGACTGTCTTCAGACACACTTCTTGTGCAGTGGCTTGTGCTTAAAATATGTCTATATTCTTCAAAGTAAGGTTATGCTAAATTGTTTTGGTATTGATACTGAAAGTATGATGTCTGCATTAGTATCAGACATTTTCAAAAGATAGCCAGCACTAAAAAAGATGACTTCTATCACAGACTATAGTAGCTGAATATTTTCTACAGGAACTTTAATGTTATTTAGAAATGTTTGGGATCACCTTGAAATGCTAAAATTTTGATTGGTGACTGTTTTTTAGGTTTTCTGTCCACCTCTGTACAAAGCTTAGAATGATCAAAATATAAAGTATGTTGTTATTGAAATACAGTATATTCTGATTCAAATGTTTCTCTCTGATTTCTACAGCTTCTATTTAACCAGTATATACGATCACTCAATATTCGAGGCTTTCAGTAAAGTTGTCCAGAAGCTTATTCCACAGCTCCCCACGCTGGAAAACCTGCTCAACATCTTCATATCTGTGAGTAACCCGGCGGGTGACACACAACCAGCCTGACACTACACCACAGAACATAAAGAGAATGCACCTGGGCCCTGGCATCGGATGTGAACCAAGCAGTGCTACTGAACCAAATGAATCTGAAAAATATGACTCTCTATGGAAACCTTTCCCCAGTGTGCTGCTGTATTCCCCCCAAGTTGGAAAGTGTGTGTGTGTGTGTGTGTGTGTGTGTGTGTGTGTGTGTGTGTGTGTGTGTGTGTGTGTGTGTGTGTGTGTGTGTGTGTGTGTGTGTGTGTGTGTGTGTGTGTGTGTGTGTGTGTGTGTGTGTGTGTGTGTGTGTGTGTGTGTGTGTGTGTGTGTGTGTGTGTGTGTGTGTGTGTGTGTGTGTGTGTGTGTGTGTGTGTGTGTGTGTGTGTGTGTGTGTGTGTGTGTGTGTGTGTGTGTGTGTGTGTGTGTGTGTGTGTGTGTGTGTGTGTGTGTGTGTGTGTGTGTGTGTGTGTGTGTGTGTGTGTGTGTGTGTGTGTGTGTGTGTGTGTGTGTGTGTGTGTGTGTGTGTGTGTGTGTGTGTGTGTGTGTGTGTGTGTGTGTGTGTGTGTGTGTGTGTGTGTGTGTGTGTGTGTGTGTGTGTGTGTGTGTGTGTGTGTGCGCCACCGTGCTTTTGGCCACCACATCACCAGTGTTTGGGAGTAACTACTTGCATGTACTGTAATTTACTCACACTGGGGGTTACATGTCAGTATTGTCTATAAAAAGCAATGCTATATGTTGAATAATATAAATTTTGGTTTCATGTGCACAATGTCTACTTTTACCATTTCCAAACACAGCCGTTTAGTAGTTTGATGCTATTCTACTTTTGATAATGGTTCTCCTGTTTGAATTTGCAGCGGCACCCGTCTGACAGTTAAATAACCTCTGACGCTGTCATTAGAAATTTAGAAAAGTAATTACATTTCTTTAATAAAGTAATTGAAATAGTTACAATAATATTACATTTAAAATAGGGTAACTTGCAATCTGTAACATTTCTAAAGTAACTTTCCCGACACTGCACACCACCAATATGCCCACAGTACTCTAGTTCTGTTTTACTCATTGATTCCAATTTAAGGCTGGGTTGCCAAAGAGCCCGTCGAGCCATATTCATATTATGCATGCCATACTGAATAAAACATTTGCAAACCTCTGCTGATGCCATTCATTCACAAACAGGCCATACATTTTTTAGGTGAATTTTTATTCCAGTGTCCATGTAATATGTATGTATTTTTGCTTGTTTTACTCTGTCTCGTGCAGATGTCAGTGCCTGTCAGTTCAGCTTGATTGTTATCTGCCACATACGTGAGCTTAATGGGTAATGTGTTATAGCTTCTACTCACAGTTCACCGCTCAGTAGTGACATCCAAATGAAGCCTCATTAAGTCCAATGGTGCTCTTGGTTTAAAGAAAAAGGCTCCAGGAATGGCAATTCAGTGTGCTTTCATCTAGGGGTGGGAAAACTAATCAATTCTTAGATGCATCGCTATTCTCTCTAGAACAATTTGATGCTCGCTGCAGATGAGTTAATACCAGAATTTTAAAAATTAAATTAGTTTGCCTAATGTAACATTGTGTTTGCTTGCTGCAGAGTGCTACCGAAAAATCTCCCTTCTGTTCTGCTATGTACGCGCTTGCACCAAACACGTGAGAGTTGCTTAAGTGGCGACAAAATGGCTGCAATGGCGAGCAACAAACCTATACAACCTGCACCAGCTACTTTAAAAGCTGCTGTATGGTGAGGTCGAGGGGAAGCTGGACACGACCTACACTGTGTGTAATGTGTGTGGAACTCAAATCACATACTTTGGAAATACAACAAATCTGCAAAACCACATTTCTTCATATCACTCAGAGTTGAAAGAATGGCAGCCAGAGGACAATTGATCAGGCAATGGCACAGCTTCCACCGAACCTGGATAGTGCCAAACAGATTATTGCAACATTTATTGCAATGGATTATTGGATCTTCTCTACTGCAGGGGATATAAAAAGGCAATTCATTTGCAGAAAGAAAGAAATGATAATTCCTTCAGTTTAAGGCCTTTGCCGCTGAGGATGCTCAAGCCCTAATAAATACAATCACAAGCGACAATTTGCGGGTTTTGACCTTTTTTTCGGCCAACAGAAGGAAGCTGCCCGACTCGCCAAAGTCAAACCTGCAAGCGTCATTGAGCGGGTCTCGGTATTCACAAAGCTGAACAAAGTTACTTCTGCTGGTTTAATTCTGTAGAAAATGAGGTCAGACCTGTTTTATCACCTCAATGAATGCAGAATTTTAATAAGTCCCACCGTTTCGCCCCCCCTTCATCGGATTTTAACAATAAAATGAGTATGTACGTTCAAGTCTTTGTGCCAGATGTCTCCATCTAGTTTTAGCAGGGTTATTACATAATTGCTAGAATTTTCAATCCAAGGATTTCTTTTTTGTTCATTAGACATTCAAACTGTAAATGCTAAATGCTTTGGGTCACATTTAGTCTTTTATGGAAAGCGATGGTTCACCCATTAGTGCTTGATTGATTAAATGACATTAGTTAATGGGTTCAATAACAATGGGTGTTTGATTTGAAATGTGCTGGCGACAGAGACACATTCGGAAGTGTATTTTCAGAAGTGCCTGGATACAGTGACTTATTCATTTTTTCTTTTTTTTTTGTCTTTCGCACAGGTCATGTTTTGAAAGGCGCTGTCCTGTAGCTTACTAATATATTATCATAAAATGTATGTAATAAAAATGTATTCAAAAATGTGATGATGTCGGACACATTTATGAAGAAGAAAGCCTTAAGTTTTCATAAAGCATTAAACATATGACCCACTATGTTCGGCATCATGTATCCATGTACCATGTTGACATTGTGACATCAGACTCAGAAAGAGGAGCTAGGAAAGGAAGTGTGAAGCCAACGCAGCAGCAGAACGGCTGTGTCTGTGCCTGCCCTGTGGGGATAGAGATTTTTGTGGATTTGTTGGCATCTGTTGCTCAAGAATTATGTGTTATGAAAATTGTTTTTGTTAACTAAATTGAGCTTGAGGTTTTCAAAACAAGTGGTGGGTACAAAATGACTCATGATGAAATCTGATAGGTACGCATACCCACCGTACCCACCGTCCCCACCGAAATCGACGCCTATGTGTATAACTTTGATTTAAATGCAGTATAACTCTGCCTAGTAGTAACACTGATTAAAAAAATTGGCTCATTTCCATTGAGATTGGTCAAAGTTGATGTGTTAATGAAATCTTCAGCTTTGGAAAGGCTGTTTATTTACAGATTCAGTCCTGTTCAATCACATCTTTGTATCTCACTGTGACTGAGTACCCTGGAAATCCAGAATTTGCTTAGCAAGTTACTTTGGCATCGAGTAATGCTGCTTATTAACTATGCCCTTGTAGTCGAGCTGCACCAATCACATCAGTGTATCTGATGTAGGCGGGGCCAGAGATAAACAGAAGACGACAGTTTAATCTACCAGTTAGCTCTGCTGGTAGCTAAGCGCATGGGGCTCTGGATACATCACCACGTGTGTTGTTATCCAATTGCATGCAGTGAGATTTTCAAATGCACGCTTGGTGCCACCCCTTGAGATGGGCGACTTTCATTACTCGATGCCAGACCCTTAATCTTTTGGATTTGGGTTTTGGATTTCCAGGCTAGTGAGTGAGGGCAGTGCATATTGTTTTAGCTTTCATATTTAAAGTTTTGAACTTCACAATTTCGTCCAAAGCTTTCATGGTGTTTTGGCAGACTACAAAATAAGAGATGTTCTTCTGCTAATTGAATATCAAGCCTTTAAGACAATGGATGATGGTTCAGTCTCACCTTAAGGGGAATTTAATTGAAAAAGTAGTAATTAAGATAAGTAAACAAAGCTTTCTCTGCAGTGCTCTAATGTTACCTTTAAGTTTACCTAAGATTATTTTTTTGTAGAAATGTGTTTTTCTTTGAGAAAGTGCTTCTCCCTCTAGGGTTAGGGTTAACTGTGTTGGTGCAAAATGGTAACCCTACAAAGACTATTTACTTTTGATATTTTGTTTGGCTGAAAAGTGTTTTATTTAAACCACATGACAGCTGTACTGGAACATTTTGATGAAATTGACTGTACGCTGGTTTCTTGGAATGTGAAGATTAATGCTTGTTTTCATGAAGGTATTGATTCGTACACAACTACAGATCGCAACAGCATTCTGTCTTCACTATAGCTGTCCAAAAAACGATCATCTGTTTGTCTGACTGGATAACAACCTCCCCTCTTTTCTTTTCAAACCCTATAATAAATGCCCACAGAATCAAACGTGCAAAAAGCATACTACTATAATATATAAAACCAACCTAAATAACTAAAGTGAGGCAGCCAGCTTTCTTGACATAAGCAAACAAAAACATTATTTGCATAGCTAGTTAAATAATTTAATGCCAAGCCTATGTGCTTAAAGCGGTAATCATCTGTGTTCAGCTGGCATGAACACTGATTAGAGTATAAGTATCTTTTATTCCATTTTAGCAATTATAGCATGATGGTATGATTTCATAACTATGTTTTGGAGCATACTGTAGCTTGTTAAAAACTAACAAAATGTTTTTTTTTGGTTGGATGTAGGCTATGTAATGCTGGGTAAAAGCATCAAAACACACATTCTCACTCCCAAATACATGGACGCTTGGTCAGGACCCTCGTGGCTCTGTCACTGTTTTAACCAGGAAGTATGCCAGGCTTGGACGCCAATTGAACACAGTGA
Source organism: Etheostoma perlongum (assembly GCA_026937815.1). Lineage (NCBI taxonomy): Eukaryota > Metazoa > Chordata > Actinopteri > Perciformes > Percidae > Etheostoma > Etheostoma perlongum. The sequence continues at coordinate 3,033,311 of CM049390.1, read as the reverse complement.
AGTTACAACTCCCAGCCCATCACGTAATACCCTTGGGCCCAATAAGAGGTTCCCATAGACTTAAATGGCGGAAGAGACGTCTGATTAGTAGTCTACATCCACAACGTTTCATTTCCGGGATTGCTCCATTGCAACCTGAAATCCGGATATATCCGTCACCTTCCACTTTCTATGTGTTGGCTTTCTAAACTCCGATTGATCTATTAAGACTATGGTTACCTGGTCCTCAGATCTCTGCAGGGTAAATCCAGACAGCTAGCTAGACTATCTGTCCAATCTGAGGACTATGGTTACCTGGTCCTCAGATCTCTGCAGGGTAAATCCAGACAGCTAGCTAGACTATCTGTCCAATCTGAGGACTATGGTTACCTGGTCCTCAGATCTCTGCAGGGTAAATCCAGACAGCTAGCTAGACTATCTGTCCAATCTGAGGACTATGGTTACCTGGTCCTCAGATCTCTGCAGGGTAAATCCAGACAGCTAGCTAGACTATCTGTCCAATCTGAGGACTATGGTTACCTGGTCCTCAGATCTCTGCAGGGTAAATCCAGACAGCTAGCTAGACTATCTGTCCAATCTGAGTTTTCTGTTGCACGACTAAAACAACCTTACATACATATGTTGACAACAAGTTCCTTCCCAAAGCTATTTTGCATTCCATTGCTCCGACCGAAGATTGTGGTTGATTTAAAGAAATGTCAAAAAACCAGAGCACGTTTTTCTCCCATCCCAGAATGCTGTGTGGACTAGCCGGACCCTCCTTCCTCCACAGCGCTGTGGAGGAAGATCTGGCAATGCTAGACTAGTAAATCAGTGGATACATGTTTTTGAGCCTCACAACCCCCCGCAAAATGACTTGTTTCACTTGTTTTCACATCAGAATTGAATCCATTGGGTCCAATAACATTTGGAAAGTCTAAAAGAGCCGCACGATTAAATCATTTAATCTCCATTCAAGTTAGCACAGCGCCAAATTGGAAACAGCCAGCCATGTCCGAGGAGGTCTCTAGTGTGTCTGCTCGATTGGCCACACAGTGTGAAAGTAGTACGGATCATCCAGGTAATATGTTGCTGCATGAAGGCTTCATGTGCCACTGAGCAACTCTCATTGGTTCATTCTACACGTCCTGTGATGCGCTGCTATGCTTTGTAATACTGCAATCTATTCAATCTATACTATTTCTAGTCACTGTTCCATTATCTTTATTGTGACTGTTATTGCCACTATTCATTTCAACCCCAACCGGCCCGTCAGACACCGCCTACCAAGAGCCTGGGTCTGTTCCAGAGTCTTTCCTCGCCACTGTTGCACTGTTGCTTGCTCTGGGGGGAACTACTAGACCTGTTGGGTCCTTGTAAATCCTGGAGTGTGGTCTAGACCTACTCTATCTGTAAAGTGTCTCGAGATAACTCTTGTTATGAATTGATACTATAAATAAAATTGAATTGAATGAACAGGGCTCTGCCTTATGCAATTCTTAGGGGGAAGTTAATAATTTACACACACAATCAACATTATGATACAAAGTTATATACAAAATATCAGCAAAAAATCCCTTTAATGGCCACTAGAGCTCAGTTGTGGTAACATGAATGATTGACTCTAAGTGATGCTCTTCTTTGTCTCTGCCTCTGTTCTCAGAACTCTGGCGTTGAGAAGGCCTTCCTGTTCGATGTGGTCAGTAAGATCTACATCGCCACAGACAGCAGTCCAGTGGATATGCAGACATATGAGCTGTGTTGTGACATGATCGATGTGGTCATTGACATCTCCTGCATCTATGGGTAAGCCAACAGACCGTAACCTAACAAAAACTTCCATAATGTCACAAAACATAACACATTATTGCCGCTCCATCAGAAATGGTGTCAGTTGGCCTCCTAAATGTCAAAAGAATGGAATTCAAGGTTGGAAAGTCTTTTAAGAATTTATTTTTCATTCAGTCGTTCCCAATTTAACAACAGGGTTACATAAGTGTGTGAGAGAGGCTTCAGGATTAATGGATGTGAACTTCTTGATGACTTTTGAAGATTTTTCAACGTGATGAACCTTGACATCCGTCCGCTATACTATTCTTCCTTTTCATGAACAGCCAGTAGTTTCTATAGAAGCCGGATGTGGTGGACTGTAACAACTTTACACAGTCATTTATCGCAGGAGCTACAGAGCTACACAGCTACATACTGTATCACTTGAGACTTAGATTAATCTTCACAGATGAAAAATATTTTTAACAACAAATGCAAAGGAAAACAGTGATTTGAACTCACAATTTATACATGAAAAAAGGAAAAGCTTGTATTTTCAAAGTGCCAACATGTCAGGAACTAACAAAGACCTTTTGAGATGATTTCTATAAGCAGTTAAAGAATTTTATAAACATTTTGTGCTGCTGCCTGTCTTGGCCAGGACACTCTTGAAAGAGAGATTTTTATTCTCAATGAGTCTTTTCCTGGTTAAATAAAGAAAAGCATCAATCGTTATCAATGTGTGTATACTGTAATGTATATTAGAAAAGACTGTATTAGAAAATGAAGAAAAACTGGAAAATAAAGACAAAACTTGAAATGTCTAGAAATCACTAGAAATGATTTAGATTAGAGCCCGACCGATAAAGGATTTTTAAGACCGATACGAATATTTGGTTATTTAAAAATCCAATATGCAGATATATCGGCCGATATACAGTATATACTGTGTATATATATATATATTTTTTTTTTAATTCCAGGAACGCATTACAAAACCGATTTTCCAGTTATTTGTAATAACAGTTGTAAATAAGTTATTTGTAGTTCTCACTAAAATAATATGATCATAATTTGTTTTATTGTCACAACAGAACAGAGGAACATCCAAATATATTAAAGTTCTGATAAATAAAATGTATAAAAATACAAACTTAAGTTATGAAACTTAAAGTCCTTTGAATAAAAATTTACAAAAAAAAAATCAGTGTGGCCAACGGGGACGTTGTAGAGCGCCCTCTGGTGGACAGACTATGCAGCACCAACGCTCATAACGTGGTTGACAATCCGATTTTATTTTTTAAATATTAATTCATCAGAATCATTATTTGTCATTATAAATGATTCTTAAGAATGAATATTTAAAATGATAAATGCCGATACCGATAGATCGGGAAATACCTAATATCGACCGATCGGTCGGGATCTAATTTAGAGCTTAAAGCATCAGATCCTTGAGATGTGGCAGTAGCTGTTGGATGTGATATCATTGTCCTCGTCAAGGTGAAGCGTGCATGGTGGTCTGTGAGTTCAGAGGGAATTTGCATACTGAATATTATAGTATAACAGAGCTAAATGGGATGTTAAGCCCAAAGCACACTCTCTCTATCCCCCAGTAGATTCACATTCTCGCCTCAATTAGCACTCCAGCTGGGAGCATAATTACGTCCTAATCCAGAGCTGTGAACAACTTTCATTAAGGTGTAAAGTCATGAAACCTTCTGCTGTGTGTTATACCTGTCAAAGGGTCATAGAACACCCCCGGCATATGTCAGATGTCCCAAACATGGTGCAGAACAAAAACACACACACAAGCGATAGAGTGAATTTGGATGCCTGCTTTGGGATCTTTTGTGTGTTAATGTTCCTCATACATATATATATATATATATATATATATATATATATATATATATATATATATATATATATATATATATATATATATATATATATATATATATATATATATATATATATATATATATATATATATATATATATATATATATATATATATATATATATATATATAAATAAATTAAACTCAATAAGTTTCTCTTTGTCAATTGCAACAATGTGACCACAGATGAAAATATGCCATCATTAAAAAAATAATAGAATAAGCATCAGTTACATACTCATTGGTTTATGGAATGCCGTTATCAAGCCTCGGGTTTGGCAATTTGGCCATATTTTGAAACCGGACGTGACTATTTTTGACAAGAGACCGGAGCTGTGGAGGACGATGTGGCCAAACCGGTGTTGTTAATGGTTGCAATGGCGCTGTGATTAGCTAAACGCTTTCAATCCTTCTTAAGCGAGTGATGCAGTAGAGATTCAACAAGAACCGTAAACTCAAATCATCTGCATGTGCGCCAGTACAGAAAATTGTCAAACTTTCTCTTGAGTGACGCTAGCTAGACGGCTTGGTTGGCAAAATGCTGAACAAGACATTTTTAGGTGATGAGAGTGTTCCAATTAACTGTGATGAAGTAAAAACACACAATGTTAGACAAAAGTTAACACAAAGTTTTATTTAAGTGAGAATTAGGGTCATTTCCCCAAGTTAGGACGCAGGTTTAGGGCACTTCCACATACGGCACGTTATCAGGTTCGGACAATGATGCAGATTTTCTGGAGTGATGTTTGACCAGTGGGGACATGGAACAGTGAAGTTTACATTAAAAAATAATTGGGTCATATGGTTCTTGTGCATCAATACTGCATCTACTTATTTGACGTCAATTCATTCTGGACACACACCACAATAAAATTTAAAAAAAGACGTTGGAGCCGTGACAAAATCTGAATTGTTGGACAGGACTGTACATCTAAGTACATGCTTCAATGTAAACAAAGATATCGCGGGCGCCGTAAACCTGTTTTCTTAGCTAAACCTCCGATTTCTTTAATTTGCCCTTTCTGACTCGTACCCCCGCTTCCTGTGGCAGTCTAACTGGCTTGCCAATGTTATCTTTCTATCAAGGAAGTCTTGTCTGCTTCTAAAAGCAGCATTGGATGATCGGCCTTGATCCCGACCCAGAACTCCCACTTTCACTCTCACCGGTCATTATTTCTGTTGTTTCTGACATCAAAGGCAGAGGTAAGAGAAGAGTGTAGAAAGCACACTCTCCCCATTAGGTGACATCAATTAGACGCTGAAAGAGGTTTCAGTCTCCAGCTCGAACAAATAAATAAAAGAAATGTCTGTAGAAGTTCCCCAACCTCTGTTTATATTACATTGGGTGTCTTAATTGTATAGACGCGGGTCTACATTTTGGCGCCAAATGTCAGTAACCTGAATGTGCCCCTCATGACCGGAGCTGTCAGTCAAACTCCCAACAGTACCGTGGGTTTGAAAGGTGCAGAGACACGGTGTGCGTCCCGAACAAAACGGCTCAAAAGTAGTTAGTCAAGTTAGCAAACAAATCAGAAGACGTTTGGATGCTAACTTTAAGATGATGGTGATGAACGCAGCAGAGTCAGAAGTTAATGTACGGAAATGGCAGGTCCAAAAAGACCATCTAAAAAAAAAAAACACCAACAAGCATGCCGTGGTCGCCGAACCGGCCGCTTCCATGAGATGGACCAAAAGGTGTGTATGTGATGGAAAAATGAAATGAGGGACTGGATGCTCTAGTCCTTGTACTTCTAATCCAGCCTTTTTGCTTATTTTTAGCAGAGTGAAGAGCGGTGTTGTGAAAGTTTCTGTACAGCAGGAGAGGAATTGTTTTGGAGAGAGAGACTTGTTGAAACAACGTAAAGACAGCTGTGCAACTGAGTTAAGGTTTACATTTGGTGAGATTTAATTATTCCCTGCAGAGAATAACCAAGTGGGAAGACAATTTTCACAGAGTTAACACAGTAAGAGTGTGACAACGCCTTGCGAAATTAAAACGGTAGCATCCACGTCTTATATCCTGTTTTCCCTAGAGAGATAAAACACCCTGTTGGAAAACACATCCAATCCTATCCAAACAATTCATCTTACCAGACTGACAAGTTGGAGCCTCTTACGTATTTCTGCATCTGTCTCTCATGCCTCAAAGTTTTCTAGCGGTCTTTTATCTTGGCTGAACAAAAACAAAACATGTCTTTGGATGTTTTAGACAGGCTGTGGTCCTGACCCTGGACTTGCTTTGAAAATGTCTCCTTCAGACTCCATGGCATTGTCCTGAGAGGAAAAATGCTTAGACTAACAGTTTGCTCTCCTTCAGGGAGGACACACAGGGAAGGGATTTTAAAAGTCATACAACCTGAGAAGCCTTGTGAATAATAATAATACATGTATATTATAGAAGGATATATGAAATCACGCTTAAATGTAATTGTCCCATTAAAGCGGCTGTCACAAGCATCGTCCTGGGTGGCCGCTTTAGCTGCCGGCGGCCGCGGGTACAACCGGAGCCTAGTGCAAACTGTAGGGTTAATTCTGACCTGGTGGTTAATGTGAACACAAGTCCTAATTTCTAATGTGTGGTGTTGAGATGTTTCTTTGATTTGCCTACAGTGTTTCTGTGCATTGAGCTTCTTAACTACAGTAGAAGACAATGTCTGAGCTTACACACATCTACATACAGAATCTAAGCAGTCTAGAGGGGAAAGGCTTCAAAACCAACAACTTTTGGGGTTAACATTGGTTGGGATTGGGAACACACAGGCAAGTGTAATATAACCGCTCAAATTAAATGTGGAGTGACGTTTGGTCACAATGCCTCCCCTGGGCCAGGTGATCCTTATTTGACCCATGTTTGTTATTGAAATAATGTGTGTGTATGGTGTGGTGTATGTGTGTGGGATTCACCTTAGGCATCACGTTTGGGGTTTTTAACTGAACTAGGCCACATATGGCCTGAAGTGAGTGAATATTTAACCCATCACAGCTGCGATGCGGAATCTGCAGCCGAGGGCACAAACAGGACTCCTGCTAATTTTGTATTGAATAGAGGTGGATGCCAGATGTCTGTGGATTATGTTCTCTTTGTAAACTCGTACCATTTAGTTAACCATAACTCCCCGCTTAAGTTAGCCCTAATGATGTTTGCCCTTACCTGTGTCCTAGATTGTTCCACATTAACATGTTCATTGGTACCAGTTGGGCCTGCTCACATAAATCCTCTGTTTGTTGTACAGACAGCTGCCATCATTATCATGACCAAACAGCTGCGATATGATCCTTAATTAGAGGCTTTAGTGAATGGAGTCTTTTTTTTTCATCTCATTTCATTATTGGACTCTTCTGTTGTGAGAAACCTGGCATGCTACACGCTTGGAAAGCTCAAATGTGACTAAAATATTCCTTTGCCAATTCTTTTGTCTGTTCAATTACGTCTTTTGTTCTTTTTGACAACAAAAATGAATCCACATTTGACTAAACTGACATTAGTGATGCATTTTTTTTCTCTTGTTATTTTGATATCTGTCTTCTTTGGAGCCCTGAAACTATTCTAGGACTGCTCTCACAACAGCTAATGTAAAAACAAACCTCTTAATGACAGTTTAATCAAATGTTAAATTGTTAAAGCTAAATAGTTTACTCAAGTTTGATAATTGGGCCTGTCATGATATATTTATGACATACACCTTGGCATTACAAAGACATCAACAGGTTTTATTGTTTAGTTTTAAGGTCCCATGGCATGAAAATTTCACTTCATGAGTTTTTATTGAACATTAATATGAGTTGCCCTAGCCTGCCTCTGGTCCCCAGGGGGTAGAAATGGTGATAGGTTCCACTGTACTGTTGCTACGCAGAGCACGGAGCTCTGATTGAGTCTAGACGCCACTGTAGTAATGTACTGCCCCTACCAGCGGCAGCATGTAATACTGTCTATTTACAGAGGGCATTTAATGCCTGATCAACTGCCAAATTAGGGGACATCACCCAACCCTAGTAGGCTAATTGCCAAATATCGGCCACAATGATAGGCCAGGCCGATAATTGGTTAGTCCCTACTATTTAATGCCATTAGTTGCACGGGCGACATGCTTACAGTTTTTGTCACATCTATCTCCTATTTGCATGCACTCATTGTATGTTCTTTAGAGAAAATGTCACATGAATATGATGTAATCCATTCAAAGGAGATGTGGAAGTGGAGTTACTGCTGCTTATGTGACAACGTGTATGCAGATGGAATGGTAGTAGTGGGTAATGACTTGATTTTGCATGCAATGAGCAGACTCAAAATGAATAGGCACGGACGTAAGCAGTATAGATGATATCCGGTGCTTTCTCCACAGCAGAAAACAGAACTTGCAAATGAGGTTGTCTTATCTGAGTTCTGACCCAGTTTTAAAATTCCTGTTTATCTGTTCTTGTAGTTTTTCTTGTCCTGAGCTGAAGCTGTGATGCTACATTTTCCCATACACTTTCAATCATTTTGGCCATTTGTGAAACCCTATGATGAAAGGGCCACACTAATTAACTTGGCCATTTATTTGGCTTTTGGGGCTTCTTTGTTATCAAAGAGTTGATTCCACAGCGTATGTATACTGTGAAATGAAATGTCCCATTTGGTTCAAAAAGAGATGGAAACGTGAAATACATAAACCAGGAAGACAAATTTGTATTTATCCGATCTTGTTTGCTTTCATTGTGACAATCAGAATATATTACTAGAGAAAAGCTGAAAAGAACAGCATGTTCTCTCTGTCCAGTGATCCGTTTCTCTCTGCGTCCTTCTGCTCTGCTTGTTTAAATCCTCAGACTCCTATCAGTCTTAAACCTCTACCATCACTGCTTCAATTTTCTCTCTCTGTTTCTCCCCTTTCAACTTTATTTTCTGCATTTTGAGGCTGTGTGGCTGAATACTAAAACCGGTCTGTGTGCGTCCTTGCTTGTTGTCGGTACACAGACGCTCTACTCTTATCAATGCGAGGCAAGGCAGTTTTTATTTGTATAGTACATTTCAGCAACATGGCAATTCAAAGTGCTTTACAGAAAACATTAAAAACATTTGTAAAAATGTATGGGAACATATCTTAAAGAAGTAATTATATAAAACAAATATGTTTTATTTAACATGTTTATTGGCTCCTAGAATGAGAAGGAAGAAGATTTGGTGTAGCCTGTCCCATAATATCAATATGTCAGAGTTAGACTATTAGTAACATTAGTTTTGAGTTGTGAGGGAACTGTACTGAGCAGCCTAAATCTGAGCAATAAAGAATATTTAATTCTTTTCACGTTCACTGTTGTTTAATCATATCTAGTATTTAAGTTGCCACAGCTTTTGCGATCTGACATACCACCAACATACGAGCCAAACTGGGTATTACATTACACTTTAATCTACATCTTTGAAGAAGCTGAAAGCTGACATAATATTTTACATCTCTCCTCATTTAATGAAGAGAGTTTGAAAATAACCCTTTTTGTCTTGAAGTTTGTCTTGCTTGTGTGGGTGTGACATATATAAAGGGTAATATGGTGCAAAATGTGAGTGCGTAGATGTGATGTGAGCACTTATAGAATAGGATTTGAGAGCTTGTTAAAAAAAAAATAATAATGTACAACCACAACTCAGTGATTACAACTTCTGGAATCTGTCGCTGCAATCTCTCGCATCACACAGCGGCGAGTCTGCACATTGACTTTTGCAACATTTCTTGCGGTACATTTGGTACAAAACTGATTGTACCTGTGGACTTAGTCTGTGGAGCTCTGAGCCAACAGAACGGCCGGGGACAGCAGGGTTTCTATCACCAGATGAGGGACAACTCTGTCCGGCTTATTTATGTAGCATGAAAGCTAGCGTAGTCAGTGCGTCATTGCAAAAATACTAAATGACATAGCAACCCTTCCTGGGTAATACCGTGGACCAGTGTGACTGATGAAGGTCCCTAATTTTACCTGTGAGTGTTTCCTGAAACCAGTCCTCCCTGTGTTTGAAACAGGGACAGGGTTACATGGGAGACGATGCCAGGGTTGCACAATATGAGGAAGATATGCGTTGTTGAATTTATTGATATTACTTACAAATACTATGTGTACTCAGTTCTGCTGCTTTCAGTTTTCTGCTAAAATACAACACATTTCTTGTTGAATTTAAAACAATTAAAAGTAAATCATTTCCTACATTCTAAAACATTGAATTGAATATAAAATGCAGCACTAAAAAAAGTACAGTTACATTTTAAAGTTTGTTTTCTACTTTTGTCTTTACACCAACATAAAAAAGTGTCTTCCTTGATATGTTGCAGCCATTTGCAATGTGTGTGTTGCACCAGTTAATATTGTGATGAAAAAAGCGATATTATTGTTTCCTCACTGGAGTTCAGACAGAATGCTTTTCTGTCTCCTGTCCTCCAGCCTGACGGACAGTGAAGCTGGTTTACCCTATGACGAGGAGTCTATGGCCATCATCCACCTGAACAACACCACAGTCATGTACCTGAAGGAGGTCACCAAGTTCCTCGCCATGGTCTGCTTCCTCCGCAAGGAAAGCTTTGACAGAAAAGGTCAGTACATTTACCTGCCTGTACTTCAACAATCATTCACCCGCCTTTGCTTGAGCTCAGCACTTGATATAGAGGACATTAGCTAGTATTGTCGAAAATATGTGCGTCTTTGATAAAAAGTCCAAGGGTCAAGCTTGTGTATATAAAAATCTTAGGTAGGTGTTACAGAAACAGACATAAACTTCGACATTGGCTTAACTTTTCAGGCACGGAAGTTGACACTTTGGAAAAAAAATGGATAGGCCACATAAGGATAGGCCACATAAATTAACACTGTTTCGTATTGAAACAGTGTTAATTTCCATTAATAAAGTCTTTTAGACGTGGAGCGGCATCATACATTGACTTATCTGCCATGATAAAATTGAAGATTTATTTATTAGGACAATGCACATCAATTAACATGTCTGCAGTCTCGCTTTGCCAGACCTGTCTTCACACAGCGCTGGTCCACACAGTCTGGGAGAGGAGCAAAACATGCTCTGGGTTGTTTGCAGTTCTTAAAACCAATCACAGCCGCCAGATGTAGCGACGGTGGCTCTGCAAAATAGGGAAAGGAAGCTGTGTTGGTGGAACATGTGCACGTAGGGAGGCAAGCTCTGAATTTAAGATGGCTGTCGAGTGTGTGATCAGAATTTGACTCAAAAAAAAAGCTAAACGTGATTTGATAATTGTTGTTTCCCAAATCGACTGGAGTTCAGAATGCCAACACAAAGAAAGCGCACGGTGAAGGACATTTGGCGGCACCTCTGGCGGCACCGGAACAAATCTGTAAATGAAATAATGCCAACGGGCAAACCAGGCAAATGATTGGGGCCTCCGAGGGCTGACAACCTTCACTCCACAGCAACGGCTCAACACGGGGCAACCACAGTGACCGCAACCCCCCTCTCCCCCTTAAACAAAGAAATGACTTTTTGCAATGACATCTCAGTCGGAAACCTCCCCAAGGGGGCCCCCATTTCATTCTCTAGAAGCACGATAACCACACTTTTTAATTGATTTAAGTCAAACAAAAATAAAGAAGAATTATCCTTCTGGGAGTGAAAACAGGGATGAGAAAAAAGCAGAATGAGAAGAAAAGAAAACAAGACAGTGGTAAGTAGGGCAGATAATGAGGATTACGTTGTGAAACATTAACTGTCAGAATGCTGTCATTTAGCCTTAACTATGAGGGAGACACTTGCATAACTTCAGCTAGCTAACATTAACGTTACACTTATGGCGTTGATTCTTTCACGTTTTGTTAACTACAGTTTGGAGCTATGCTTGCTAGGTCTGCATCAGCCTGGAGTGCATGGAAAAACAAACGTTGCTCATTACTTTAATGAGCTTGTTCCTCTGAGGAGCTATCGGTGTAAGACGGCTCAAGCCTTGCTTTCCACTGCAGTCTTTTCAGACAACATTCCTGGAGGTTACAGTTTCAACGAGCGTTGGCTAGAAGACAACAAATACAACAACTAAATCACATGTAAATGTTTTCCTTTTTAATGATGTGAACCAGGTTGTAGGTACTTAAAATTGGGCAGAAACCTTTGTGATAAGCTTAAAAAGCTTTAAAAAGGCACCTTGAAAGTGCTTGAATGTGACTTTACAACTGGATGTAACCCAGTGAAAGCTTCATCTGAGTTGAGCTATGAATGCTATGACAGCTATAAATAATGAAAGCTACTTCCAAGGAGAAGATTTAATTCTAATTCTTAAGTGAAAGCATTTATAATTGACCTTATTAACATGCTGCTTTGATAAGTATCAAATACTGTACTATATCACTCTCTTCTCTCCTCAGGAGCATTATTAAAGTTTCTTACAGCAGCAAAAGAGTATAAAGTCCCCCCTCCAAACGCAGCTGATTAGAAAAACCGTGACTTACAAAATCCATTATTAATTGAGCGAAGGTCCTTGGATCTGGAGGAGAGCCAAGGCCCCAAAGCTGCATTTGAAGAGTTGAAAACATAAAAGTGATGAACTCTGGTTTAACACAATAACATCAGCCAACACTTAATTATACTCTGCACTGTAGAGCTATTTATTAGTTCTGTCAAAACAATTGAAATATTTAATCGCGATTAATTGCATTAATGTCATAGTTAACTTGTAATTAATTATTTTTGTCCCATTATTTTTTTCTCATTTTTATGCTCTTATCAACATGGAAAAGTGGATCGGCTCGCTTTGTGCAAATGGTTTTTTTTTTTTGAAAACATCATCGGTATATATCCTACTGTAGTGTTCAATTACACACTACCATTCTCTCTTAGAGCAAATAATCTCTCACACAATGTAACACTGTCCATCAATAAAAGGGGGAAAAACATACTTTGACAATGGGGGGGGGGTATTGAATGAAATATGCATGAGAGTGTTCAAATGTATCTAACTCTTCTCAGGGAGCAGGGTCAGCGTGAAGTGGACACTAGGTTTCCAATCTCGCAATAATAAAAAATGGACGCCGTTAATAACGCGTTTAACTGCATAATATTTATCCATTAGTCTGTTCTTTCTTCTGTGACCTGTGCAATATGCCATTTTATTTTCATCCGTATATTCACCTGTACGTGTTCTTGCACCTGTATGAAGAAGTGGTTATAGTGTACATTTTACCATTATCACTTTTATTTTTATTTTTTTAGCGTATTTTTCTATTCTATTTATATTTATTGTGTATTTTTCTTATTTGTTGTGTTGTATTTGAGCTGCTGTGACAAGTGAATTTCCCCGGTGTGGGATCAATAAAGTCTGTCTTATCTTTTGAGGGGCCCCCTGGGAATTTTTGCCTAGGGCCCCACCAGACTCCAATGATTGAACTCTGCCCATACCGGGCATCTGCCGTGAGGCAGCGGTGTTAACCACTGAGCCTCCGTGACACTCTTATATGACATGTAGCACTCTTTATTCCAAGTCAAAATCTTATAGCCCTCTGTAATTTAACACTTTGTATTAATTATTTTGTTGTCTATTTCATTTAATTCTACTTTAATTGATGTTCCTCACAGCACGGTAAGTCGCCCGGGATACTGGTCAAATAAACATGTCACCTTGTCTCAGCTGGCTTAAATCAACCTGAATAACTTCAATATAGGCGATAATGGCTCTGTAAAAAGCAGATAAAGTAAGCACAAGCACACTTCGGCGGTTTTGTGTGTATCTTCGGCTGCTATTCCACAGAGTGCTTTAAAATGATGGAGCGGCCAGGTCAGCTGCAGGAAGCTGCCCTGCATCAGCAGGGGGTTCACTGCCTCACTGCAGGGTACTTATCCACTGCTGCTGGATGGATTTAAAGGGCATTGCTTGTTCACTCTGAACATTTTCACACAGGCTGCTTCAGTTCTTTGGTCCCAGGTTGACTCCAACCTCTGCAGCATTCACTCACTGCATTGAGCTTTCTTTAAGAACAGAATATCAGGGTCAGGGGTTTGTGTGTTTGTAGGGGCTACAAACCCACAATGTCCACAGTGCATAAGGACCAAAAGAGATGATAAACATGTCAGCCAAATGAATTTGAGTGGCTCAGCAGGTGTGAAGCCATGTCCTGAACGAAGGTAGTGTACTTGTTTGTCTCCTGTTTACTCTCATTGCTGTGGTAATTATTTTTTGCATGAGTACACGTTCACTTCATCGGTGTGGTGGAGTAGTCACTTTGAAGTCTGATATATGTCTCTCAGGTTACGTTGGCAAATACGATGAATGACCTTGCTACAAAGTTCTTCCTTTACGTTTTAAAAAAGGCACGCACTTAGACGGCATTGTTTCGAATGCACTGCCTAGCCCCACCCTCACTGAGAGGTTTGGCAAGGCGTAGGTGGAGATGGGATTGCGCCACTTCACAGTTGCATATTCAAAAGATCTCACTCTCTCACACTCCCCCTCCCCAAACACCATGGAGCTCATTTCCGTCTGCTATTTATCGATAGGAAATTGTATTTTCAGCAACATCAGCTCAATTCACATTCTCAGCCTGAATATGACGGCTGGCCAAACGGTAGCCTTAATCATTTGTATACCAGAGATTTTTGTGGAGAAAAAATAAATTAAGAAAGAGTGAGGGGGCACAAACACCCTCACCCTCATCCCTTGTGGAAATTCCACCTCACTTTCACCCATGACTGGTTACTGATTCCACACAACAAGAAGTTGAAATCCCCCTCAATGCTTTTATCTGATTTCTGGTTTATGGTGGAACTTTATTGGCTTTTTTGTTTCTGAGTATGTTTTCATGTATTTTCCGTCTTCATCTGTCTGACCTGTAATAGACTTGACCATCTTCTCTCTGTCCCTCACAGGACTTATTGACTACAATTTCCACTGCTTCAAGCAAGCCATCCAGGAGGTTTTTGATGTCCGAGTAAAGGTTCAACAGAATCGTAAACTTCTCAGTCAGAGAAGGTGGAGCAAACTGACTATGACCAATGGAGAACTTGGCAACACCCACTAAAGACTGATGACCAGCAAAATGTGCTTGAGCTGCACCCCGAAAAATCCATGAGACTCCGTCCTCATTCAGAGGGGCACATCAGATTTTTTTTATCTTTATCTATCTCTGTTAACACATTCTCACTCCCATTGCTTCAAAAAGCAACGCTCGGTCAGGTGCCTTTGGTGTTTGGAACTGACGCAAAAAGTCTCCTTAAGCGTCAGATTTAGACGCACTATGGACTCTTGGCATCACTATTTGACACTCTTGGGACTCTCCTCTAGCCCCTTTGGTGTCATATTTAGATGCGATAGGTCGGTGCTCTTGGTGTGACTTTTTGACACTCTGGGTCAGGACATATGTTGAACTGACATTCGACACAAGAACGGGACAGTTAGGTTGAGTAAAATATCGTGGGTGGGGTTACAAAGTGTACTTTTCCAGGACATAGGGAACAAGAACAGGACATAAACCCAGTCTCCTGGGCGGAAGTCTTGTGTTGTTTGACTCATCTACCACTCCAAACCTGACTCGTTATGCAGATTTCCGGCCTACTCACTACCATATTATTCTCATTTTCAGGTTCATAATTGTATTTGGAGGTTGTTCCAGAATAGGTTTACATGATTTAATTATCAGAAAACACCATATTTTTGTTGTACTGCACATTGCTGCAGATCCTGTTTTCCCCCTGTGTGTTTAGGTCTCTGTTTTAGCCACAGAGTGAGACATCTCACTTCTATACTATCTTATCTGTCCAAGGCAAGATGAGCTGGGAGACTTCTTCTAAATGAGGGCCACGTGACACTTGAGGAATACCTGCAGAACAGGGACAGGAAGTAGTTCTTTTGAAGATTATGGTGAACTAGTATGTGTTGTAGCATTGTTTTGCCATTGAGAACGAGCTAGCTTGCTACAGTTAGCCACCTCGTCTCGGCTAGTGACGTAGAAAGCCTGCAGATTTCAAACAGCTCACCTGGAGACTGAAGGCAGAGGACAGCATGGATAGTTTTTCCCAAGTTTGTATGCATGTAGAAGCTGCAGAGACACAAAATAACACCCCAAATCCCAGAAAAAGTGATTTTATTTTTTCATAGTATGGGCACTTTAATACTACGTCATCTAACAGAACCGCGGTCAAGCTACTGCTCTACCCGGTGTCTCATAAAGACGCTAAAGGGTGATTTTTGCGTTGGAATCTGCCACTGAGAGCCACTAACTAAGTGTCTGTATTTTACGAGTTGGGAGTGAGAACAGGTTGTCTCTGTACTCAGAAGCAGTTTGTCTGTCAGCAGCAGAGACGACAAACTGAACTAAATTAACCGGCCCAAACCTTTTGTTTTGAATAGGCTCTATATGAAGTATACTGTACAGGAAGGTTCATTGGGCCTAATTTAGCTAATATCTTAAGTTTTTTTCTCAAAAATTTTGATAAGAAAGGCCCGGTAGTCAAATGTGCCTCAGAGTCAGTGAGGGACAATCTTGTTTGTGCCCCTCCAACTTCCAAAACCTTAAATATATTTTTTTACCACAAAAATCTGTGGTATAAAAAGGATTACCCTTGCTGTTTAGCCAATCGTCAGATACTGGTAATGTGAAGTGAGCTGCTTATGTTGCTCTGATATACTGGTGGAATGTAACTAAGTACATTTACTCAAGTACTGTACTGAAGTACAAATTTCGAGACCCTTGTTCTTTACTTGAGTCTTTTCTTTCACGCCACTTTCTTCTTCTACTCTGTTACTTTACAAATTAGGATTTTTTGCACACAAAACATGCATTTTATAAAATATGTTTAATATACTGTAAGTGAAACTATAAACAGGAAATTAAACACAGAACAGTTTAAACTGTTTCCAGTTTCTAAGTTGAGGATTTTTCTGCGTTGACTACTCTAACTTTTTGATCCTTACATACTTTTACTTAAGTAACATTTTCAATGCACGACTTTTACTTGTACCAGAGTATATTTTACAGTGTGGTTTTAGTGCCTTTACTTAAGGAAAGAATCTGAATACTTCTTCCACCACTGGATATACTCCAACCCCCCCCCTCCTTAATAATATTATAATAAAATAATAATAATAATATATGCCAAAATGACCTGCTTTTTCCTGCAAACTCACCAGTGTTTCCATAATTGATATCCCGTCCGGAGCAACGTTCTTGTATTTGAAACTAGATGCTGAGTTTTCACCACTGGAGCTAGACATGTATGTCTACCTTTTGTATATTTTCAGCTCAGTGTGCTTTCTGCTCAAATTGACTTTTTTTTGTGTAGGAATAATAGTTGTAGCAGTTCAGGGTGTAGCAGGGTGTAGCAGGGCGCCAAGCAGGACCACAGCGGAATATCAATATGGGTTTCACGATTTTTGACTCAAATTTATCTGATGCATTATATTTGCCTCCTATCTGCCCAATGTCCATGTCTTTCTAGACCACAACCTGTAATTTCCTGATTTTTCCTGATTTCAAATTCTGTCCAGTCATGATGTTATAAATTACAAAAGAGCACAGGGAATTTATTCCCAGCCTCCCCCTGTAATTGCAATCCCATTTAAATATGGCTTTAGTGTTGGCGTGGCATTCCACATATGCAGTGCAGTATACAGTTTTGAAATGGACTCTTCAGAAGGCATTTGAAAAACAGATCCTCCTAAAAACAATTTGAACTTCATTTTCCTCATTGAAAACATACATATTTGATATAGCTTTGATGGAAATGTATCAGGTCACAAATGTTTTCTACCAATAGCGATGATAAAGCTGTTAATTGTCCTGCCTGAACAGGTGCAACAACGCTAACAGTAGACTCAGGAAGATGTCAATCAATCAGTCTAAACTCAGCCACACAGTCCTTGGAAGAGGTCTGATCAGCCAGATTAACTAAAAACGGGTGTGGCTGTTTAGAGCCTTTAATATTGGATGGAACAGTTAGCGGAGAATGAGGACCCAAGCACATAAACAGGCAGGAGACAAGGCCCATACTGCTTCAAAGCGTTACTTTTGGGCAGCTGTATGCAGGAACCAAAAATACAGCAAAACACTCTGAAGATGAGCCAAGACGAGAAACTTTGGCAGGAACTATGTGGCAAACTTAATACACTCAAGCAGCGACTGATGAGGAGAAGGGTCTGGTATACTCCCACAGCCTGACGCGCTGACTGAGTAAAGGCCAGATTCACTCTCACTGGTTTCTGTGACAGGAGAAATACTTTTAAATTCTATTCTATACAAAACTAAACAGAGCCAGGGTTCAAAATGAGTACCATATACCAGCCAAATGCTGGTATAACATGCAAGGGAACGGTAGATTTGGACGCTGGAACGAATCTCTGTGCCGTGCCGTGTTGTAAACTCAGAAGGATTCTTCATTGGCTGTCAGTGTTTCTACTGTTCATCAAATTGCTCTAAAAGTGATCGCAACGATATCGTTTGCCACTGTCCTTGTCGTTATAATTGTGGTGTGGGCTCTGCCATCCACTTAACTTAGAGTGAACATACTCCGTGTTGGATTCAGAGTTAGTTAACGCTATAGTGTGTAGTTCCTGCTGCCCCATGAGGAATAATCTAATAATGACAACACTGTCCACATGATACAAGCCTTCTGTGACCGCGTCACAAATTAGGTTTTTATTTATTTTTTAATTCATATATTGTATTTGTACTACATATATCTGATCTAAGGGGATTATTGCACAGGCTCCCTTGGTGTGTGAATTTTAATTTGCATGTCTTCAAATCTAAACTTAAAAGTAATGGGTTGTATGAATAATATTTAAGTCATTGGTTTGTTTAAATGACATACTGAATCCTAAGATGATGAATCCTAAGCAACAAGCTGATTTTCAACGAGACTAATAAACAAAAAGCAATTACTTTGTGGTGGAAATAAATTCTATTTCTGCTCAAGGACTTTAAGAAGTATTTTTGGATTTTTCAAATCACCTGTTCTTCCTCGCAGATGAGTTTGCCCAGTTGTCATGGAAATGGAGAAATGTTCAAAATAAAACTTGCGAAAATAAAGCAAGCGTTGCCAGCGTTGGAGTAGCAGGAAGCAGAGAGGAACAGGGAGACATTTAAATGGACCGCCTGATGGGAAGATGGCTCTGATTGGTTGTGACTGCTGGAATGATAATTCAATTAGTCATTGCTGGAATGGGGGCTAGTTTTCAAAACACAGGACTTTCATGACCGAAAGAACGAGATCCAGGGTACAAGCGGCCAAAATTTGAGGTTTCCTCAGGAGGGGGGCTGGCGTCTCCCTTAGAGATAGGGTGAGAAGCTCAGTCCTCTGAGAGGAGCTCGGAGTAGAGCCGCTGCTCCTTCATGTCGAAAGGAGCCAGTTGAGGTGGTTCGGGCATCTGGTAAGGATGCCTCCTGGGCGCCTCCCTAGGGAGGTGTTCCAGGCATGTCCAGCTGGGAGGAGGCCTCGGGGAAGACCCAGGACTAGGTGGAGGGATTTTATCTCCAACCTGGCCTGGGAACGCCTCGGGATCCCCCAGTCGGAGCTGGTTGATGTGGCTCAGGAAAGGGAAGTTTGGGGTCCCTTACTGGAGCTGCTGCCCCCGCGACCTGACTCCGGATAAGCGGATGAAGATGGATGGATGGATGGAGGACTTTCATCCCAGGAGACCAGGGATCGCACCCGTGTTCCACGTGTGACACAAGTGGGACTTTTCCTCAACCGTCGCTTTCTTCTTTTACTAAAGCCAACCCCGTTCTTTTCCTAAACTCAACCATAGCCAGAGGAGGGTAGTAACGAGTTATATTTACTCCGTTACATTTACTTAAGTTTTTGAAAAACATTGTACTTCTAGGAGTAGTTTTAAATCTCTATACTTGTACTTGTACTTGAGTAGATTAGTGAAGAAGAAACTGTATTCTTACTCCGCTACATCAGGCTACAATGAGCTCCTTACTTTTCTTTTTACCTCTTTGGTATTCTACGCGTCATCGTTTTTACCCCAGGGGACGTCTCATTATAATGTTTTATTTAGACAGAGAGAGAGAAAGAGAGAGAGAGAGAGAGAGTCCCGGATTCTGGGATGGGAGAAAAACATGCTCTGGTTTATTGGTATTTCTTTAAACCAATCACAGTTGTAGTGGGCGGTGCTAAACAGCGGACAGAACAATGGTGCCGTTTGCAATATAGCTCAGGAAGTAACTTGTTTTGGTGGAACATGTGTACGTTCAAAAGTTGTTTTAGTTGTGCAAAAGAAAACTCAGATTGGACAGATAGTCTAGCTAGCTGTCTGGATTTACCCTGCAGAGATCTGAGGACCAGGTAACCATAGTCCTCAGATTGGACAGATAGTCTAGCTCGCTGTCTGGATTTACCCTGCAGAGATCTGAGGACCAGGTAACCATAGTCCTCAGAAATCCACCAGAGATTAGAACGACAACCCAAAGAAAGAGGAAGGTTATGGACATCCGGCCGAAAAGAGTGATCCCTGACGGACTTTCCAGCGGCACCGGAGCAATCCCGCAAGTGGAACGTCCAGGATATAGACTAGATTCATCATAAAGCAGAATGTAGTCGTCAGACAAGTCTGAGCAAAAGGACACCACAACTATCGACATCCCCGCCAGCTCACGCTTGCCTCAGTGTCTCCTCTGATCTAGAGATGGACGCCGAGATGGACTTGCTTGTCCCCGTCATCAGGATTGTAGCCATCGGTTGTGGCCGATCTTCACCTTTTCCTCTGTCTTAACTCTGACGTTTACATTTGAAAACGTGACCGACCAGCTGGCTAGCAGAGTCTGCAGGTGACTTGTGAGTTGATTTCCCGACCCTGATGAGAGACTCATGAGCCACACGCCATCACCGTCCAACGTCAAACATATTAAACCCAACAAGTATTTATAGAAAGATAAATAAACAATTAAATTAAATTAAAAAAATTAGTGTGCTGACGGAGAAGTCTGCACCTTCTAGAATGGGGACTGAGTCAAAACAAACTACTGTCAGTTTGTCTGTCTGTCCGTCTGTGTGTGTTCATGGTAATGAAGGAACATGTCTCCCAGATGGGATTTGTTGACAAAAAAGAGAAATATCAGACTTTAAAGGACCTTCGTCACATTGATCTTATAATATTAAAACTTTTGTCTGTTGAGTTGAGGATAGTCCGTAGCCTCCTGGATTGTTTGACAGCGGGCTATTTGCTCGTTGAGCAGTAAAAATTACGATTTTGGAATGGAATCGGAGAGTTGACAGATTTAGGTTACTCTACTGTTCTGGCTGAACTTGAGGGGGCCTTGGCTGTCTTTTAAAGTAATCCAGAGACAGCTGAGGAGAGCTGTGTGTGAAGGTGAAGCTCTCACCTACCTGTCAGTCTGTGCTTAATCACCCAGCTGCCAGTAAAACCTGTGGGAAGCAAGGACGGACTGGGATCCAAAAATCGGCCCTAGCAATTTGGCCCAGACCGGCCCTACCCTGCACCCGCGCACTTATTCAATCATACAGTAGCCTATAGCATGCCTACTGCTTTTATTGTTGTAGTGTTATCATCAACAGTTTGTCCACCACTTGTTTTGGCTCAGTTTTATCAAGGGGAAAAGTGTTTTAAGGGGAGTTCTGCATACCGCAAGATCTACCCTCACTCCCTCATCTCTGTCCCTCTCCCTCCTGAGTCTCCTTGTCACTGTGCATGACACCACCACTATCATCATTTGCAGGAGCTGATGAAGGCCCTGCTGCTGCCGAAAACATGTCTGTCAATTTGACACATTTGGCAGCGTCTGTTTCTTTTTCTCAAGCAGCTTCTCTGCACCTCCTTTCCGTTTCTTCTCCATGATCTCTATCACTATTCTAGCCTGGCAGATGCACACTGAAACTGAAGCAGAAATCCCAAAGAGGATGATGTTTAAAGATATGATTGGGCCAGTCCAGTTAAGAAATTAAGAAAACAACCAATGGGCCGCTGAGCTACCGGTTCATGGGTCCTTCGGGAAAGTGCCCTGTATGCCAGATGGCCAGTCAACCCTTGATGGGAAGTAACAGACCAGAGCAACTGGAAACAGCAAGACATTAGTTACAGACAGAAGACAACAAGACGTCATGAAGACAGCAACAACATAAGCAGTGCAAGCAACAAAACACAGCCAAGCAGCTGTGATTACAGCTATTTTCCTGAACCATGGAAACATGGAGAGCAGCAATAAGCAATAGGACAAAGAAATAATGCAAACATCCTGATGGAGATCTGGATAAAATATTAAAAGTCGCAGTTCAGTACAAAGTGAATATGTCACAATCTCCACATTGATCGGTAACGATGACCAGTCCTGTGCCAGTGAATGTCAAAGTAAGTGTTGTATGTGGCGGTTCAATTTTCTGAAGCCTGAAATTAGAGCCAAGTGGAGGTGCAGAAGTCTAGTTTTCTCTCAGACCACTCGGCCCAAAGGCTGTTTGCTGACACCCATAAACGTACTGACTCAGCAAAATAAGAAGTAAAGAGAAAATCCAGGTAGAGTGCAGGATGTCTCTGCAGACATAGAGGGTCATAAGTGATGGAGAGGGATTACTTTTGTGTATTTAGTTTTAATTTAATTAGAGTGTCGGCTCAGTGACAGGCTCTTATATTGTTACAAAACTGTCCTCAGTCACAGACCGACATGCAGCGGTTGAATGTAACTAAGTACATCTACTCCAGTACTGTACTTAAGTACAAATGTTGAGGTACTTGAACTTTGAATCTTTTCTTTTCATGCCACTTTCTACTTCTACTCCTACAGTGGCCTTTTCCTAACAGTTTTTTTATACAACTGTTGCTATTTATTGCTAACATTGTTGTATTATTCATTGTTGAATTTTAAGTATTTTATTGCATTTATAGGATCTTGTTTTTATTCTTCTTTTTTTTTAACAGTACAGCACGTTGGGGTTAATTGCTAATAAAGTTATAATTACTCCACTTATTATTGCTCCACTACATTTCAGAGAGAAATATTGACTTTTTACTCCACTATATTCATCTGAAAGCTTTATTTACTAGTTACTTCATACATCAAGACCTTTGCACACATGTAGTTTATCAAATATGTTTCATTATAACTTTTTCTGTATCAGGTACTCTTACTTTTAATACATTAAGTACATTTTCATGATGATACTCACATACATTTACTTCAGTAACATTTTCAATGCAGGGCTTTTACTTGTAACAGAGTATTTCTTTTACAGTGTAGTGACTTTTATTTGAGTAAAGGATCTGAATACTTCTTCCACCACTGCCAACAGGCTGTAAACAAGCATTTTACCTAGTGTCAGCCACATTTTGAATTCAAAAGATATTTATTTACAAAATCACATAACATTTTGAATGAAAATACTGTGCTGTCATATACAAACCTTGTATATCTTCTGAATGCCAACTGTTCCTGGAGCTTTAAGCTTTATGTTTTAATCCTCATGATTTTTATATTAAAGCCCATTTTGATACTATTTATGGCTATAACCTTGCAATGGATTTGCTTTTGTAATTTACGCACATGCGAGGAAATAATATATGCACATAGTGAAGATGATGAAGAGTTCAACAGAGTGTTAGCTTTCGGGTCGGGTTGGGGCGGTTTGGTTGCACACATTTGGACTCTAATAGGATTTATTTTCACATTGGATTTGTTACCCTCGCCAAGGAGGTTATGTTTTCCACTCAGTTTGTTTGTCTGTCAGCAAGATTACAGAAACACTTGGGCAAGATTTTCATAAAACTTGGCATAAGAGTGAACTCATTACACAGTGGAGGGGCAGATCTTAATCATGGGGTAGGAAGACAATCTATTTTTCACTTTCATCAACATTGCGAGATTGCGAGGCCATTTGTGCTGCATTCATGTGTGCCTGAATAAACAGGAAGGATTCCTGATCCTATCATAGCTCATCTGATGCGCTTCCTTCGCTCTTTAATGTCCAGTAAAAAACGGAAACCGCTCAATCAACGTGTTGTTAAAAGAACACATTTTCCCTCCAATCGCGTCAAAAAGTGGCACTTGGACAGGTGCTTTTGGTGTTTGCGATGGACAATAAAAGTCTCCTCTAGCGTCATATTCAGCGCTTTGTGGGGACTCTTCTTGACTTGCAACTTTCCCTTTGGTGTCATATTTAGACGTGCTTGGTGGGGACGTACGTTTAAGGGACATTGCGGCTGAAGAACGGAGATTTAGGTTTAGGAAAAGATGGTGGGTGGGGTTACGTAATGTATGTTACACACGGGACAAAACGAGAGAAGAACCCCGGTCTCCTGGGTTTAAGTCCTGTGTTGTTGGACCCGTCCACCACCCCAACCTGTCCCTTTATGCGGATTCTCGGTCTTTCATACTACTCGCTACCGTTCCCGCTACCGCTCTTCATACTGCGTATGGTGTCCATATTTTGATTTCCAAAAAAGAGGACACTCGGCCGGCCTCGAGACACAAATTCAGGTTTCTCAGAGGTTAATGAACATGCTTTATAATGCCTCAATGGTGCAAAATAACTTATGTAATAAAATAAAATCTGTAACAAACTGAAACAAAACAATAGCTCTCTTTTCAAACAAATAAATAAATATGAAATAATGTATATGACCTATTATGTGTCAGCTTCAAAATCCAGCTTCAACTAAATATCTCTTAAAACCTTTTCCATGTAATAAGATCAGGTTTTTAGGTGTCCATGTGGGCTTTGAGATCTCAGCCCCTTTATTAGACACATATGTGCATATATAATATAATATAATATATGTAAGGCAGCCTCCGGGTATGTATTGTGTGCAAAGCGCCAGTCAATTTAAGTACGCCTGTCAATTTAATGCTAATGGTCCCATAAAAACTAATGGTCCCATGAAAACAGTGAAAACTGGACATTTTCATGAAAGGGACAGTATGTAAACTTGGTTTTGGACATGTCCGGTAGGGAAGAGGACATTTAGGTTTATGGTTGGCATCCTATGGTAAGGGGCAGGAATGCATTATGTCAATGCTGGTCCCCATACAGGCACTAAAGGTTGGTTTTTACGGAGGTTGTGTTTTTAGACACCACAACAACTAGTTAAGTTTAGAAAAAAAGATTGTGATGTGGATTAAAACACTCCGTGGACACAAACACACATTTCCTGTGTGAAATTCTTGTGTTTTTTGTGGTAGCAAACTTGTGTGGTGTGTGTGTGTGTTTTTGAGCCTAAACGCTGTGTGTATAATTATTGTGTGAATGGAAAACATCTACTTGAAGATATAATAAGCAAAACACACACGCCTTCGTTTCGATGTCTAGTCAAAAATCATACTGTATTTAGGCCACTTAAATTCTAATTTAAATGTTTCAATTTCATGTTTTTTAACATGTCACATAATGTTCTCGGCTCATTTAAAAACATATAACAAGTTCTTATGTGGTTGATGCTGTTACTCTACATAACAATCAGTGTGTGTGATGTGTGTGTGTGTGTGTATAGATGTGTGTCTGTGTGTGTGTGTGTTTTTATGGTCCTGTTTGTGTGTGTGCCTGTGTGTGTGTTTGTGTGTGTGTGTGTGTATATATACATGTGCAGGCGTGTCTCTTCCTTGCCAGGTCAGTGGATTGCGTAACAGCTGCCGGTGGCTGTCGTCTGCACTACAGTGTGTTACATAAGACAATTTGATGTTCGGAGTTATAATCCTGCCTGTGCTGCCTGAGCGCTCCCCATCTGGGATTTCCTGCCTGTCCTGGTCCTGAGCTCTGCACTCTCCTCCCCTGAGGGCTGTTTCACACAGACACTACTCCCACGTGGAGAGACAGGCCAGAATGCACCCTGACCAACACTTTGATCCACCACAGTGGGATGAAGAACTGAAAACGTCCAATGATTTATTGGGACGGGGATGAGACAGGGATCAATCTGGGGGGTCGGATCATTTCTGTGGAGTGCCACATGATTGGGGAGAAAAAAAAGAAAATAACACATTTTAGACTGGGGAATGCTTTTTACATTAATGTGTGAAATTTGTTACATTTCATGTTATATTCACAGCTATGTTTGTAAAAAGGTCTTGGAAAAATGTCTGCTGTTTTAAAGCAAGACATTATTTATTTAAATGTATTCATCTGAGCATTTGCAAAAATCACTCAAAATCATCGGGGGAGGCATGTAGAAACAGTTTTTTACGCCGGTGTGCTGCTTTTTCTGTAGCCGTTGATGGGTGTGGGGGGGGGGGGGAGATGCAGACGCTAAAGGGTGATTTATTTGCACCGGTACCTGATGCTGAGAGCCACCGACCAAGCATCAGTAATATTTTTTATTTTAATTATTTATTGGAAGTGAACATTAGCTCCTTTCATGGAACAAAGTCAACTTTTGAACTAATTTTATACAGGATCTTGGAGTGTATGCACGATTCAATAAACACAATAAATCAGTGGGCTTCAAAATCAGTTGAAATGTTAAACCACTACAACCATAAAAACACAGGTAAAATACACCAGTGGACTTCAAGGATAGTCCTAATTTTGAACCATTCCACTGCCCCAACATGAACATAGGCTAACAGAGGTATAGACAGAGTTTTGGACCACTGTATTTGGCATGCTTACTGAAATATACAGAGAAACACCTGGTTGCAGTGGTTTCAAATTTAGACTTTGATGTGCACTGTGGAGGAAGGTCTGGCAATGCCAGACTAGTGTGTCCTCCACCTTTTCCTGGGAGATCTATTCTAATTTAAGTGAATGCAGTTTGGTATTTCCATTTTAAAATGAAACACATCATCCTGCTTCAGCCCTGACTCCTCCTGTGCGAGTGTGTCGCGTTGGAGTGACAAACCTAAAAGTCCCAACAGATAAAGTGGGCCCAGTAAAAATAAACCCTACACACATACTGCAGGGGGGAGGGCATCTGTGATCTGAGATATGAAGAGGATGTCAGAGTGAATACCTACTCAACAGCATCTGAAGATCACCTAACGAAACCAAGCAGCAGGGTGTGTGTGTGTGTGTGTGTGTGTGTGTGTGTGTGTGTGTGTGTGTGTGTGTGTGTGTGTGTGTGTGTGTGTGTGTGTGTGTGTGTGTGTGTGTGTGTGTGTGTGTGTGTGTGTGTGTGTGTGTGTGTGTGTGTGTGTGTGTCTCTCTCTCTCATACCTGCGGCCCTCTGAACTCACCAGGGTGCTTAGGTTAGTGACAGGAGAGATGATGGTGTTTTGAAGCCGAGCTCTCACATGTGCAGCGCTGCATGCTGAGTGGGACCTTTATCCAGGCCACAGGCGCCATCACTTGACGCAACAGTCTCTTGATGTGTGATTGTCTCAAAGGGCTCAATTCAGAAATCAATTCTACTTTCACGCTACAAAAAAAAAATCTTTTATTTTACGGAATCCATGTGCTACTTCTACCTCCTTTTAGCTTTTAACACGTCATACGTCACGTTTTTTTCCCCCCGTGACTTTCTTCCCCAGAAAAACGCACCCAGGTGTCATTTGTACAAGCAGCCATTACGAGCTATATTTACATTCCTAGTGACGGCACCTTCTAGTGGCCATAGTAATATATCAATAACAATAATGTATACTTTATTAATCACATAAGGGGAAGTTACAATTTACACTCTGGTGTTATTACACACATTACACACAGGCCTGAACTACACACCACACACACATGCTCAGGTCCTATACATGCACTAAATGGAGAGCATTACGAGCTATAATTATAATTATAATAATAATTTCTAGTGGCCGTAGTAATTATGAAGGGAGCAAAGCAGGAAGTAAGGTGACGAAATATCAGAGCACCAAAGATTGGGGTGGTTGGTGAGTCAAACACAGGACTTTCACCCAGGATAGCAGAGTCCTGTTTAATAACACAAGTAAATGGCGAGGAACTTCATGTTCAGTATCACGAGCGTAACCTTCAGGAACATCTGAATTTAACCCAACCCACCATCTTTTTCTAAACTTAACTTAGTAGTTTTGGTGCCTGGACATATAATTGCGACCGTGGCGAGATTTATTTTCTTTTACTTTACGACTGTCACGTTCACGTTCAGCGTCTCATGCGTAACTGGAGGTGAAGTAACGTCTGATTTTAATCCAAACCCCGACCTTTTTCTAAACTTAATCAAGTAGTTTTGGTGCCTAGACATAACCAGACTGGGACCATTTCACAACGTTAAAGACGTGTTTAAAATGTTGGGCTTTTATGTTCAAAACAGCGACCAACGTTCTCTGTCCTGAGTCCTAGACAGCCAAAACGGTTACAGGGTTGATTTCTAATGTCACTTAATCTCTACATTTATCACATAGATTGGCACAGTATTGCTATAAGTTCCCTTCATGTATAAATGTATGCTATAACTCATTAAGCAACACTGGTTAAGCAACATAATCAGGTTGAAATTCTAATTTTGTTTAATGTGCGATAACCAAAAACCTCCAAACTTATACAATTCCCTCTGTAGGGAAACTAACTGTCCAATAACTTGTGTGTTGTACACGTCAGAACAAATTAAAGTAGTTTTGGTGCCTTAACATAGCCAGACTGGGACTTTTACGTTCAATCCGGCGACCAACGTTCTCTGGTTTAGATATGAGGTCGTATTTCTATTGTTTTATGAAACAAATGAGTCATATTACCGTGTGGTTTAGAGAACTAGTTTTTTCCTTACATTGTCATATGATACGTTGCTTTAAAAAACATTGATTGAAGCCTCTCTTAAACAAGATTTTTTTTTTTTTTATTTCTCAGTATTACTGAAAGTGCAGTGCAGGGCAATTAAAAGGCAAACTTTTAATATGTCGATACCGACAACCAACATCTGTAAGAGACAGTGAAGTGCAGCGGTTTTTATTATAGCATCTACATCTGCCTTTGGTTTTTTTAAAAACAACCAGAGACTGCTCTCACCAGCTGGAGGTCATCTATAATTCTACACTACTACAGTAAGTATATACACTGTTGATCATCTCTTCACAGATTATCAACGCAGACTCATTTCCATTCAGATTCTAAAGCTCCTTAGTTCACCATTTTCAGCGCCGCCCAGCCAACCCAGCATAGCCATCATCTTATCTGAGATTAAGAAGCCTCTGATATGTTGAAGTCATTAACAGCTACTATCGACAGATGTTAGAAAACAAAGCGCAGGCCAAAGGTCAAGTCTAATGCAAGTTATGACACGTGTAAGCCATGGGAAACTCTGCATGTGTAAATGAATTCCACATTAATATGTTCTCTCCTGAGTGTGTGATGTATTTGGAGAGCAGACATGTTGTGGCTTGTGTCATGGGCGGCTCTAAGGATGGCAACGTCGACCACTTTGATGCAGATTGAGGCACTGGTACAATGTTGGATGGATAGCCATTAAAGTTGGTACAGACATTCATGGACCCCACAGAATGAATCCTAAAGACTTTGGTGATCCCTTGACTCCTTTAAGGGTTCAAGGATGTGATATTTTTATCAAAATACACCATAGAAAATCTACTTCGAAACATAGTGACTATTTACATAGTGACTAATAACATTGTGTTCTATAGTATAGAGCACAATGTTATTCTGCTGAATAAAACATCACATTCATTATCAGTTTCACTTGTTTTCATTATTAACAAATTGTGTAGCCAAATACAATACGTCATCATGGAAACAATAATGGGTCATGTGAAAGTTGCCAAGTGACAGTACTCTGATCCAATGGAAATCACAACTGTCAGATTCACAGCACTCTGGACCAATGGTTTGGGGGGGTGCCACCCTGTGCCTCCCTTCTAGCCCCACCCATGCTCAAGGGCCATCAGGTCAAAACAGATATTTATCCAGTGAAATATTGCTGGGGTATAATCCAATCCTATTGGTTCATTTGGTCACCTGGCTGTAAAAAGGGGGTGTGGTCTACCTGTGGCTCTGGTTTAACCCTCATGTTGTCCTTGGGTCAAATTTGACTCATTTTCAGTTTTTTTTTTATCACAAAAAATGGGCTCTGAAAATGTCAATATTAGAAATATCAAATAACTTTGGAAAAAACATCAAAAAAACACCCACAACACTTAAAAATTTACGAAAATGTCAGAAAAAGCAAAAAAAAACAACAAGGGTTAAAAGCAACAGGGTTTCCAGACAGGAGAGGCAGGGGGGAGCAGAGAGAAGCACATGTTGGTGTGGCAGCTCCAAGGAGCATGGCTGCAGGATTGTGTGTTCAGAGTTTTTGCACTCATATTTTTATGATTAGTTTGCCAATGTCTTAAATGACCTGTTCAATTAGTGGCACGGCCAAGAATCTCGAGTCAGTGGAAAGGACAGCCCCCCCCCGGAGACAAGGTATGATCACACTCTGTCATTTAGGTTTGAGTCATAGTGTGAGATGCAGCCTCCGGTGGTAAAATCCTAGACAACAAAGCTAACGGCTACAGGGTTGATTTCTAATGTCACTTAATCTCTACATTTATCACATAGATTGGCACAGTATTGCTATAAGTTCCCTTCATTTATAAATGTATGCTATAACTCATTAAGCAACACTCATTAAGCAACATAATCAGGTTGAAATTCTAATTTTGTTTAATATGCGAAACCAAAAACCTCCAAACTTATACAATTCCTTCTGTAGGGAAACTAACTGTCCAATAACTTGTGTGTTGTACTACATCAGAACAAATTAAAGCATTCTACATACTAATTTATGGCAGTTTTGTGTCCATAGTGACGATCAAACTATAGTAAAAACAGACTGTACAGTATCAAGATTACTCTGTCTCAGATTAGTTTGCTTATGTTGTATCGCATCAGAAAAGCTGGACGTTAACTGCAAAATTCAGTTCGTTTCCGAGCCCCTAAACCGGAGACATTTCACCTTTTGAGTTGTCTTCCCGTCAAAACTGAAAATCACCACTTTTGTTGACGCTTTTTATCGATGTTTGTTTTTGAACTTTTCTTACGTTTTTGTCCCTTTTTTTTTTCAACATTTTTGTCACTTTTTTGAAATTTTCAACACTACGTAATACCAATTTATTAACTTTAGTTTTACAGTTATTTTGGGAATTTATGGTCAATAAACCTCATTTATAGGAAATTAAACCTAATGTTTGAGTTAGAAAAGCAGAAATTAGGAATTATTGAGACTAAAATTAAAGGAATGGATGTTGATGATAATCACAGACTGGAATATGTCAACTTTTACTCAATACTATTTCAAAAACACTTCCATTTGTTTTACAATGCTATAAAATTGAATAAGACGCCCCAAAATGAATGAAAGTAGAGATTTGTACTTGGCAAAGAGCGTTGGGTGGAATCAATCATGTTATTTTGGGGAATTAAAGAGAGCATTGATATAGGACAACATGAGGACAACATGAAGACAACATGAGGACAACATGAGGATTAAAAACACTTGTGACCCCGTTTTGCTTTGGATTCTCCGGGGTTGTGTTTCAGTCTCAATGTCCTCAAACGGAGACCTCTGGAAACACCGACGCCAATGTTTCGCCGCCTGATTGGGTCTTATCAGTCATGATGTCTCGTTCTCTGAGACTAAGCTGCTGGCGTTACCTTCTGTTTACCCCGGCACGTGTGTGCCCAGTATACGAGAATGTGGAGGAGACATGCGGTCTGGGCGTGTTAGTTAACAGAGGTTAGTTCTTCTTACTGGAGCTTGAAACCGAGATCGCTTTTGGCTGAAAACGTAGCAATGTAAATGTGGCCTAAACAAGACCTGAGTCTGTAGAGACTGGTCTGGCAGTGCAAGACTACCACAGTATTAACCCTTGTTTGGTATTCAGGTCAAATTGACCCATTTCAAATTTTTACAAGAAGAAAAATGTTCCAATTATACATTTTTTCTACCTGAAAATCAACGGCCTTTCCTTATTTTCTGTGATAAACATGTATTCCTGACTCAATTCAGAACATTATTCTGGATATGACCATTAGAATGATAACATAGGGGATTTTTAACATGAATTATAACCTTATGACAAAAAACGGTTCCTTTGTCCCTGTGACCATGCATGATGTAATCTCTGAGACAGCGTAACGAACACTGTTCATTTTAAAACTTAAAACCCATTCATTCGTACCTGACTGGAAGATGGAGGAGGGACCGTAAAACATATTGCTTTGTAATATATATATACATATATATATATATATATATATATAACAGTGTATTTTTGACTCTTCTATTTTACTGACAGTTAAGTAAAAAGTAACTCATACATACACATATTTTCATCTGCAGTGACAACACAAAGCAAAAAATACCCTTGATTGAGGCTGTGGGAGTGCAAGTTGTGACACTCTGCTGGATAAAAGGAAAGACAGGAGGTGGGCAGATGGGTCAAGAGGCTGAAGCATAAAAGGCTGTGGCATTTGTTTAAAAATAATAATAAAAATAGATGAATTTAGTTTCTCTGCTTTGTTGTGCGGCCATGGTTTCATACAGCATCTCTAACACACTGTGATGTCTTTTAGATAGTGAAGTTTTACTTTCTGTGACACCTTCCAAGTTCTCCTTGTGTTTAATCAAACTGGAAAAAGGTTAACCATCACACACACACACACACACACATGCACACACACCTCTACAGCCAGCCATGTTCATCGTAATGAAGTAACTTGGACTTTTATGTATTTTTTTATTCATTTCTGTGGCACACAGCTATGAGCTCTATCAGTCCGCGGCTCTACAATAACCAGACAATCCTACGGTATATTGTTAACAGGATAAATGTAAGGTTGATCCCTTTAGGGGGATTTGCTGATAAAAAAAGATAAGACAATCACTCAGTCAAAACAATCCTGAACTGCAGTCCATCCAAACGTCCCTTTCCCCCGAGCCACATCAACCAGCTCCGACTGGGGATCCCGAGGCTTGAATTCCATAAAGTAGTGTGAAAATAGTGGTAGTAAGGTGGTGTGGTTTAAAAAAGGGACAAAAAATGTCAAATCTCTTTTGGACCTGGGAGGACAACACAAGGGTTAATCCTTGGTGATTTTAATATCATGTCTGTTGTCCATCAAGCGTGCCAGTTTCTACAACTTGTGGACTTTATTTTTTTTTTCTCCCCTCTCGTCTTTTGAAAGACTTATTTAATACTTTTGGTCCCAGCCTCTTGTCTGTAATAAATGGCTCTTATGAATGGCACAGTCCCATTTAGCTTTAAACATGCTGTGGTTCAGCCTCTAATTAAAAAAACAACAACCTTGAACCTACTGACTGTAACAGCTTTAGGCCCATTTATGAAATACTGTATATACATTTTGAAGGCTGTTTTGAAGAAGGTTGTTCTTGTGCAGCTCTTTTCATTTTTAAGTGAAAATAATGTCTTGGATCATTTTCATTCTGGTTTCAGAGTGCAGCGTAGCACAGAAACAGCCCTTCTTAAAGTGCTAAATGATTTGTTGCTGTTTGGTGACGGAGGAAATTGTTCTATTTTACTCTTGCTGGACCTTAGTGCTGCATTTGACACTGTTGATCATGCCATCTTGTTGAATCACCTTCAGCATAGGGTTAGGGGATCCAGGCTGTTGCTCTACAGTGGTTCAATTCTTATTTAAAAAATAGAACCTTCTGTTGAAGTTTGGAAATATTTCCTCTTCTCCTCTTGTGCCGAAGCAAATGAACCTGTCGATGATAATGTTACATTAACACTCATCCTGGACTATTAACCCTGACCATTGCACATAGTATACATACTGTGAACCTTTGCACATCCCCTGATCAACAGACTGTATTTTGCACCCTGCACAAACCTACTGCTGCACTCCTCCTTTATCTTTCTAAAACAGTTAAATTGAACATATTTGTCATTTTCTTTTTACAAACTTTTAGTTTATTCTGTATTTGTGTCCTTGACTGTAGCATTACTTTGCTTTATTCTTTACTTCATTTTTAATATATTTGTTCTTTACTGTATGCACCCTATACACCAAGGCAAATCCTGGCGAGTCAAAGCTCTCTTGGAAATAAATCCAATGCGTCGATGCGTTGAGTGGGTGTGAAGGTCACAGTTTGAGTGCGCAGCATACCCATTACTGCAGCTCCACAAAAGATACAAAGAGATGAGAATTTAAGAGCAGTGGAGGTTGGCGCTTGGTATAAAAATGTTGATGAATAGCTAGTGTATACAGCTTTTTCCTCTTCCTCCCCATCTTTGCGCAGTAATCTATAGTAATAAGTTGGTAGAAAAGAGTCCCTCCTGTGGCTCAGTGGTAGAGCGGTCACCTGTGGTTCCCTGGCCCTGCAGTCCCATGTCGAAGTGTCCTTGGGCAAGACACTGAACCCCGAGTTGTCCCCGATGCTGCTCCATCGGTGTGTGAATGTGTGTGAGTGTGTATCTGATGAGCAGGTGGCACCTTGTACGGCAGCCTTGGCCACAGTGTATGAATGTGTGTGAATGGTGAATGGTTCCTGTATGATGTAAAAGCGCTTTGAGTAGTCGTTAAGACTAGAAAAGCACTATATAATATTTATTATATAAGAACAGTCCATTTACATTTCCATTACATCCTGAATAAAATAAATGCAATCACCCAAAGTTGAAATGGCCCAAGGTTCTTGCACACACTCGTGTGTGTGTGTGTGTGTGTGTGTGTGTGTGTGTGTATTAGTATGTGCAGGGGTGTGGCGAATAAGTTAGTGTATATAAAACGGTTGCCAAAGCCATGTAGTTTTACATAAAGTGATATCTATGCAATGTTTTGGCATAAAAGGGCTAAGAATATACGGCACTCTATTGTGAAATATACATATTGTATTACGTATCGAGAACCTAAGATGAAAACTAACTGGCTCGCTAAAGAGGTGTAATGGAAATAACCGATGTGTTGGAATGTAACCAAGTACATTTACTCAAGAACTGGACTTAAAGTAGACTTCCAGCCAGTTTTATAATCTTCATCGCTATAAATATGGGTGTACTTTCGATTGAAAACCCCCCCGAACCGAATTGGTGCAGGCATCACAGATGGCAGCTAGCAGCTACCAGGGCTAGCTAGCAACTGGCAGGATAGAGAGAGCGTAGATGAATTTAAACCATGTCTAAGTTGAAAGTGCATATTGTTGTAAGGGTCCTGTTCATGTTGAACAGACATTTCAATTGTGTTTTATGTCTGTTAAGAGACACAAAGACACTCTAAAACTTGCCCCCTTAACTGCCGTCTTAGCTCAGTGGAAGCTCGTACACGTAGCTGCAGCTGCTCCATGATGCCTGCACCAATTCAGGGTGGGGGGGTTTTCGATCAAAATCACACGCATATTTATAGGGATCAAGATTAATGTAAAAAATTGGTCGGAATTCTCTTTTAAGTACAAGTATTGAGGTACTTGTACTGTACTTGAGTCTTTTCTTTTCATGCCAGTTTCTACTTCTACTCCGCTACATTTCAGAGAGAAATATTGTACTTTTTACACAGAATCTTGCACACAAAACACATGTAGTTTATAGAATGTGATGTTTTTATTAAAAATAAAACTAGCCAGAATAACGACCTACAAGTCCAGCTGAAATGATCAAATAAAATGTGGGGGGGGTTTTTGCATCGAGTATTTTTACTTTTAATACTAATAAATACATTTTCCTACTTACATACTTTTACTTTAAGTAACATTGTCATTGCACGACGTTTACTTAGTATTTTCTTCAGTGTGGTATTAGTACTTAAGTAAAGGATCTAAATACTTACTAATAGATGTGGTGATGTTCACATTGCTTCAACACCTACGATATTTAAGAGTTTTGCCACCCTCACACAGGTTAAAAAGTATAAGAGTGTAGTAATGATATGTCTTCACGCCATCTAAATACTGAAGTGTCCATGTGGCTTTAGGCCAAACTAGACATAATCTCAAGTTGATAATAGCCGAACATGAAGCAACGATAAGACATGACAACAACCAACTTGCACCAAAATCTTGCATAGGCATTTTTTTAATTGGGTTGAGATCTTATGACTGTGATGATTCTATCATTTTATTCATGTCATTTTCATAATTCAGTTGTTTGCTTTTAATGCTTTCACCTTGATAATGAATGATGATGAATCATTTATATTTTGGTTAACATACATGAAAGAAACAATTATTTCCCACAATTTGCCACTGTAGTAATCCGAAAAAAAGGAATAAGCTGAGGCTTATTTTTGCCAATCCTATTGTCTATATCAAAGTTTCACTTCTGGGATTTTTAGGTAATGGAACAGGCAATCATTTCGGAATTGCATTACCAATTTATTGTGGAACGACAAACCACAGGACAGCTTACGAACACACAGGACTGCATACAGATAAAAAGAAGCAGACCTTCTGCCCAGGCTCCTTAACAAATCCGACATAAACTGGACAATTTATATATGGAAACTGAAGAAATGCCAAATTATTTAAAGCCTTGCAGGCTTTGTCCTTGCGGATGCCTATGCAGACAGCAGATGTACCACAGCTTCAGGGACAAGGAAAAGAAGATATCATACATTATGTAAGCGGTTTAACATTAATACAGCAGGCAGTTAAGTACACATAGACATCCAGAGGGAGAGCTTTAACCGTGGCTCTTAATGAAAGGTTTACCTGACCCAATCTCAATTACCTGAGGCCTCATTCATCAAACTGCGTAGAGTTCACACTAAATGTTTGCATATGTACAAATGAGGAAATGTTTGTTACCTGTACGCTAAAACAGTCCAATCAGTATGCTACAAACAAAGGAGCATCCATTTAGTTTAGCAACAGAATCTTCATTCCTGATCTTGACTTCTCTTGTCTTCACCTTCTCCCTGCTGAGTATCGGCCTATACACAAGGGTGGGATAGATGGTTCTGTGGCCAGAGGAACCATAGTCTATATTGCTCCGATGTCCGAATGTCCGTTACCTTCTGCTTTCTTTGTGTTGTCATTTTAAACTCCGGTGGATTCATGAGGACTATGGTTACCTGGTCCTCAGATCTCTGCAGGGTAAATCCAGACAGCTAGCTAGACTATCTGTCCAATCTGAGGACTATGGTTACCTGGTCCTCAGATCTCTGCAGGGTAAATCCAGACTGCTAGCTAGACTATCTGTCCAATCTGAGGACTATGGTTACCTGGTCCTCAAATCTCTGCAGGGTAAATCCAGACAGCTAGCTAGACTATCTGTCCAAGCTGAGGACTATGGTTACCTGGTCCTCAAATCTCTGCAGGTAAAAAATCCAGACAGACTAGCTAGGACTATCTGTCCAAATCTGAGGACTATGGTGAGGACTATGGTTACCTGGTCCTCAGGTCTCTGCAGGGTAAATCCAGACAGCTAGCTAGACTATCTGTCCAATCTGAGTTTTCTGTTGCTCGACCAAAACAACTTTTGAACGTACACATGTTCCACCAAAACAAGTTCTTTCCCAAGGCTATTTTGCAGAGGCGCTGTGGCCCCGTCAGGCGCTTAGCCCCACCCAAGACGATTGATTGATTGATTGATTGATTGATTGATTGATTGATTAAAGAAATGCCGATAAACCAGAGCACGTTTTCCCTCCATCCTGGAAGGCTGTGTGGACTAGACAGACTCTCCTCTCCAGCGCTGGGGAGGAAGGTCTGGAAATGCAAGACTAGAAGAACCATAACAGGGTCTAGAATAGGACTTATATGCTCCTTGTATGGAACCGTAACACAAGTCCAGAGTCTTGTTTTATTTCTAGATAGACAGGTGTTGTTCTAACCCTTCTCTCCTCTGTGGGTCAGGGAAGGGTGTGATGAACCAGTGATTCAGTAGCCTTCAGAAATGTTATGTTGGTTAAAGCAGTCAATTGTTGGATCAATGACCGTGAAACACAAGCACGCTGCGTTCACCCACTGTGTGTATCACTGGGTCATTCCAATTATCAAGTGTGCACATGCACGAGACAAAATAATAGGGACACACATGTTAAAAAGCAGCTTTGTAGGCCTATCATTTGCCTCACTGTGTTCATTGTTTGCCTATTGTAGTACCTCGTGGCACAATTTCTCAACTTATGCAGGTCATATGTTTTCAATGTGCAATGACGAGCTATAGAGAATACAGTTTGTTGCAACAAAATATGTATTTACTACAGTTTGTTCATACAAAGCTGTTCTGGCTGTGGCGCCTTTCTGTCCCTGCTGACAGAGTGGCTTCACGGAGTTTCATTAAAAAGGACTTTGAAAGGAATTTAGGTTTCTGAAGGACAGGAGTGCCAAGGTTGTTGCTCTATTTTTTTTTTATCCCACGTTTTGACTACAAAAAACATTTTACAAATCCTGCTGCAGCCTCAAATCTTCCCATCACAGTAAGGGATGTGGATGACTGGCCTCCATCAGTGCTATTACATCTTATAGACGGATAGAATACACAGCTTTTCCATATATTTACTTTAATTGAAAGTAAATGCAATACACAAAAGACACTTGCTTGAAGACATTTTGAAATAAATATATGCATTATGTTTGAATTCTGTGAACAGACATCTTCGTATTCATATAATTGAAACTTGATTGATCCCCTCAGGTAAAATTGGGTCATTAACACAGTGAAGGGAGTGACAAAGAATAAAACAGAACAGTGTAGAGGGGGGGCTAAATCTTGTGTTTTATGAAAAAGCAATACTCTATTCAGTTTTATAAATATTTTCTCTGGTCCCTCCCCTTGATGAAGACAAAAATTGCAACAACCTCCATCAACATTTTTCTATTAGTCAATGCCCATAAGAGCATTGAATTGGTTTCACCATTTATAATAAATGCATAAAGAACAGGGTGTACATCTTAAGTCATCTAACTTTGCTGTAAGGGCACACTATTGATATATTCTTTTGTATTGAGAGCCTCCAGATCTGGTGTCAGTCGAGTGCTCTTGAGATAAACATTGATAAAACCAAAGAAACTGTCACCAATAATATTATCAATTAAAAAAAACACAGGCAGATTTACATTTGCTAATACTATGTTGTATTCATGTTAGGCTAATTTTGGTGGCCCCCCCCGTACTTCTGAGGACCCCTTAGGGCCCCAGACCCCCCGTTGAAGACCTCTGCATTATAGTGATGAAGCAGGTGTTCTTGGTCTCACCCCTTTATCTCCTGAATTTAAGCAGCTGGTGACATTGAAGTTTTGTGAAGCCCTAAACCCACTCATTGATGCTTGCAGCTGTATTATTTGGTTGTAGTTCTTTGATTGACTATGAAGTTTTAAACCTTGTGAGCACAAAAGGAACATATTAGCTTTAAAAAATGTATTGGTCTCTAAGGCTTTAGGGGTTTTGTTTCTGTTTCATAATTAATGATTTTTTTTGTTCCACACAGTAGGAGATGAGTAGCTGTATTACTGCAAAAATAACATTAAAGTAATTAACTCTCTTAGAAACTCTAAGTGAAGTTACAGTCGACTGCAGTTGTGCAAAAAGCAGCAGATAATTTGCATACTGAATCAGCTTTGTGTTTCAGCTAAGTGACTTTTACTGTAAATAGTTGATTGAACTGTAAATTTTGGAGTCGTGGGTTAATTGAAATTAATTTGACAGTCTAACCAGCAGTGTGAGATCCTCTAAATTTATTTCTTAGGAAATGAAATTAATTTGCCTAGATATCCTTAGGAAAGTAATTTAGCCTACTGCACGGTAAATCACTATTGCTAATAAATATTGTCTTATCCAGAGATGATGCTGTTATTTACATGATCAAATATGTCTTTTGTTTTTTTCTGATTCTCTGTATCCTCTACATAACGGACTGCCTGCATTACTGTGCTTTAAAAAAAACTAAATCAATATTACTTAGTGTTATCTGCTCTTCATTACAAATCTGTTTGTAGTGAACAATCAGTCAACATGAGGCCTGATGGAATGCATCTGAATCATAGGCTACGTCTCCGCTCGCTTCCCTTCCTCGCATCTTAATCCGTCCCACCGAGGAAGCACGGGAGAGACGCGAGGTGATCATTCGTGGAGAGAGGACATGAGGAAATGTTTTTTTTAGAAGGATGAGACGTCCTTTCGTCAGCTGTATGGGCGGAGTTAGCTTTCAGCTGCATAGCTTCCAGGAAGGCTGCTCTCTTGTATCCTCGCTAATAGCTCCTCGGAGATTCGCCCCCCAACCCCTCAATCCTCGCTCCTCGGGGTAGGAGTAAGATCTTAGAGACAGCCTTCACAAAGGAGGGCCAGAACGACTTCCAGTTCAAAGAAGGAGCGAAGAGATATCAAAGAAGAGACTTACGAAGCAGCCAGGAGACGATACACTGTCTCGGTTGCGTCTCCTTGGAGTTCTGTTAACAGTCGAGTTGAGTTCCGTTGCTCTGATTGGTTGCAGGTCTATCCAATGATCTATGAAACACGCTTGTCGCCCCCCAATTAAAAACCCTG
Organism: Etheostoma perlongum; assembly: GCA_026937815.1. NCBI lineage: Eukaryota > Metazoa > Chordata > Actinopteri > Perciformes > Percidae > Etheostoma > Etheostoma perlongum. Next base: position 2,993,392 of record CM049390.1, on the reverse strand, counting down.
GAGTTCTGTTAACAATGCCTGATTGGTTGCAGGTCTATCCAATGATCTATGAAACACGCCCCATAATTACAGCCCAATGGAGCAGTATCAGACTCGTATTCTGACTAGAATCTATGTATCTATGAGTATGACGACAGGTTAGTATCTGAAGTCTCTTTCCCAAAATTCAGCCTTGGTGCAGAATTACAGCACCTACCAGCTTTCCTTAGGGCATGCCATTTCTGTCTGTAGCTTTAAATGCTATTGAGGAGGAAAGAAGCGGGGCAAGGTGAAGGATGGGGGTATGGCCTTGACCAGGTTGCCATGGGGAAGTAACCTATACAAAACAACATATAGGGAAGATTCCAGATCGGCCCATCTGAGCTTTCATTTCCTCAAAGGCAGAGCAGGATACCCAGGGCTCGGTTTACACCTATCACCATTTCTAGCCACTGGGGGGGCCATAGGCAGGCTGGTGGGATCTCATATTATTGTTTAAAAAAAAAAACTTTTAAAGTGAAATTTTCATGCCATGGGACCATTAAAGTGTCCTTGAGCAAGACACGGTAACCCCAATAAACCCCAATTTCTCCCAATGGTCAGGCCTGCACCTCCCATAGCTAACTGCTATATGTATTTGTGTGAATGAGAGGCAAAATGTTAAGCCTTTTCGATTTTCTTATTTATTTTCGATAAATGCATTTTGCCATTTGGTCTGTGACGGAACACAAACTCCTGAAGCTTTCCAGGTGCTGTGTTGTTGTGTGTGGAGACGGAGACGATCCATAGACACACAAGACCATAGAACATATTACTTAGTTCTGTTTCTTGCCTGCCTGTTTTTCGTGGTGGATGATTACCAAAATGATTTAGGGTCTGTTACGTTGTTATGCGAGTGCTCTGATTAAAGGAAAGCTTTTCAACCTCCGGCTATGTTTTCACTTCAGCGCAGGCAGCCAGCTCCTCGCTCAACCACCTGCAAAGATTCAGATACAGTATATTTCTCACCAAAGCTTCAAAGCCCCAAAACTAGTATTCAGGACATCCCTAGATCCTGGCGGCTTGTAGTAACAGACAATAAAATAATTATTAAAGGGCACATATAGTCTCCCATTGCCAGACAAAGAGATAAAGCAATCTGGTCTATTGGTGTTTTTTTTTAAACCAATCACAATTGTCTAAGCTATATTGTCGCTAATCTATCAACACAGCAATGGTGGCTCTACCAAATGGTTTAAGGAAGGAACTTGTTTTGGTGGAACATTTGCAACCTGCAAAAGAAAATGCCACTACCAATATTAAATAAACTATTCACACAATTCAGTAACGTGAGCTATTTAAATCTGGATCTAGCTGGATACATGGTTAAATGCAATTTGCTCTTACCAGAGTATCCCGTCTGTATTTTGTTTGAAGTAATGTATTTCAATAAGAAGCCTATTTCATGATCACAGAACTATTACGGTAGCAAGTAGTATTGAAAAGCCGAAAATCCGCGTAAGGAGGTTGGCCGGGGTGGTGAATGGGTCAAACAACACAGGACTTTCACCCCGGAGACCGGGGATCCTCTCCCGCCTCGTGTTGCAGTTCCTTTCCGCGTAACTCTCTTCCTAAAAACAACCGTCCGGTTGTTGTCGGCGTGTCCTGTATGTGACTGTTCCTTTCCCCGGTCTTTTTTTCCTTACCACAACCGTCCCATTGTTGTCATTTCCCCGTTGTTGTGTCCCCCAGAGACCGCGGATCGTGAGATGTTGTCACCGCAACGTGAACATTTCCCAAACTGGTGTGAGACCGGGTTGGTAATTGAGTTGGGAATACTTGATTGATCAAGTCATCAAACTGCTTTCTTCATTGCAAAAGTATTGTGTATCAACACAGTGGCCTGACGGTGATAAAAGAGAACAATTAGTAATCATTTTTCTTTAGAAGCTATTCCTAAGAGGAAGCTGATAAAATCGTATTCTGGCATTTGTCAGGCATCTCTTGTATTTCGGCAGTTTGCACATAGTGCTCTCACATAGATCCAAAAAAGGAACTTAATAGCTCTAACTCGTGCCTGACATTTAAAGTGCTTGATCTGTCCCCCTTTTTTAATACTCTAAAATGTGAAACACTTTGGAACACGTTGGCTTTGAGTTCTTTATGTGCAATATACACATCATCAGCTTGACTGATGTGACATTATGAAGCTAAATGGAACATAAGCTGTTGCATTGAAGGCAAGGCAGATCATTCTAGCTTGATTATACTTAATGTGTACTATAATTCAATTGATGTAAGTGTTTGTAAGCGTACGGAGCAGCTGTTCGTGTAGCCTGTCTGTGCCATTATATTATATAAATGTTATATAATTCTAATGCTGTTTGTTACACCTATTTACAGTACATCTGTTTTGAAAAAAGTGCACTTTATACATTTGGCTGTGAACAACACCAGATGGAAAGATTGTACTGTGTGTGAATACAGATTTTGCTTTCCCAACTCTATAAAGGTAGTCAAACAAAACGTCCATCTTATTATGTGATGAGGTGAAAGTGAGGTCAATGCTAACTATGTAGATTCCTTATTACATTATTACAGCAAATCAAATCAAAAGTAGACGTAGGGTTGGAATTACCACCACCATACAAATTTATTAGATTGCATTATCACTGCTCTAATTCTTTGGGGTTTAACCCTCCGAGCCCTGAGGCCATTTTTACAGTTCATTTTCCGTCTGGATTTATTTTAAATAAAAGCCAATAAAACATCAACCCTGTTGTCTACAGTCAAGATATGAACATCATTTTTTTCAGGACAAACTGGGTTAGTAGAATATTTGGGTTGCAATGAGGTCACTTGAATGTTAAAAATGGTTGTAGGACCTTAAAGACAAATAAATAAATAAAACGGAACATGACTCTTCCAGATATGTATTGATATCACTGACATATAGGTAAAACCTAAGCCATTTTACTCTCTAAAACACTTCACATATGTCTTGGGAGTCACACTGTGAAGAAATAATCATACATTTTATAGATGACAAAATACAGACATTTTTTCAAAAAAAGTCCAGACGCTTTTGCTCTTATGACATTTACCTATGCCAATAATAACATAATAATGTCCTATTTATTGATATTACACCCACAACAATGCTACACAAGCATTTGTGTGTCTAAAACAGTTCTTCTATATGCAAAAATAAACATAATAAACATTATAACTCATATAAAGCACATACTATTTACATTTCTTCAAAAAAGGCCCAAATATATAATATATAATGCAAATATATGCCAAATCTCAAACCAATGAGGCCATTTCCGCTATAAAACGGTAGATATCTATCTTGTTCTACTATAGCACCTTTGATTGCATGCTAGACACGTTGACAGGAAGTGTAGGACATGTAGGAAGTGTTGGGAGGGCTGTAATCTTTCAGCCTCCATACTCGTTGGCTGATGTCTCCCATATATGGGCATACTGGGGCCTGTACTTCCTGTAAACACAGACGAGAGACGGAGCAGCGAGCTAGCTGCAGAATCGAGCGAAAACGCAATGAATTATGGACATAAAGTGGATTAATCTGGGATTTAAAGGTATGGATTTAAAGCCCAACAACCCCTAAAGAGGCTGAAAGTTCCAGGCTGCATAGAAAATCACCTGTAGAGGCTAAAAGGACACGGAAAAGACCGCCGTAAAGGCTAATTCGTCCGGTTTCCGGAGCAACTTTTGGTGAGTGACTGCGTTGCATTGTTTCAAAGTTATTAAACTATGAATCAGAGGTGATTTTTTTGATCGTGGGCGAGCCTCTCGGTCTCTTAAAGCTCCTTGCACTGCCACAGGTCATCAGTGGATCGCTCTTGAACAGCCGAGATAGTGTGTTGGGCAGCTGACCTGCAACAGTTCTGGGACGGGACTCCCGGGGTAAGCCCAGACCGGCCACAGTGTTGTGCTGAGGTGGATAGCATGACCACAACTGTTGTTGTCTGGAGCTTTAACAGGGTTTGGCCCTTGTTGTACATTTGAAAGTTACAGAAAGTAACGCTAGTTGCCATACTAGGTAAGGTCTACCTTTGTCATACACATCTTTATGATATGAGGGCAACAGGGAATGGCAGCGTAGGTTACGTTGGTAATGCATTGGGAGCATTGCATAAACCACACGCCATCCTGGGAAACTGTCCAAAGTAGTGCTTGTCATATTTGATTCCATATTGAATGTTGCCATAGAAGAGAGAGCGGGAAAAAAAGATGTTGTCTAAGCAACAAAGCTGTCGGGGGCTAAAAAGTAGAAGAAAAAAAAGAGTTAAAAGGAGATGGCATGTCAAGGGATGTGACAGAAGTTAAATAAGTGGATGGTGAAAGGCAACAGGTAGGATTTAAAGTGTGACGTCTGTGCTTGGAGGCTTGCAGGTATTCATGTTAACAGACGAGCTAGCGCTAGCTAACACTGGGAATGTAGCAGCCACATGGGGGTTTAGCCTACGGCTAGCTTAGAATATGCAAAACTGAGGTTGCTGAGCTGAAAACTGAAAAATATAAGGTAGCCTAGTGTGTACAATAAAGAATCTGGAAAGTATTGCAATAACTCTGGAATCAGGTATAGATTGGCAACCAAACTTGGAGGCTTGCAAATATTCATGTTAACAGACTGTTCTCAGACTAGCTAGTGTTTGCTAACACTAGCAGCTAAAGTGGGTTTTCGGCTAGCCTAATGCTAACCAATGTTGCTGATAGCTACATTTAGATTTTGGTTAAACCCTATGGCACCATCCCCATGCATGACATATCTCAATTTTATTAAGGTAAAATAACAACTGGTAAATATAAGGTAGCATGTACAATAAATGGCAAGAATCTGGAAAACATAACATATGCAGTAACTCTGGTTTACCATGGAATCATTAATAGATTTAGTTTTACCTTTAGCTGTTCATGTTAGCTGTGCTGTCAGACATACAGGCTATAGTTATCTGTTGGGTGACATGGAAGCTGTAATACAGGGTCACATCTCTCTCTCTCTCTCTTTAAAGGTGGCTCTCCATATTTGTACATTTTAAAATCCAAAATGGGAATGTAATTTTAACAGCAGCACAACCTCACTGTGTAATAGCCGTCTTATCTTCTACCATCACTAGGCTGATTTAAGAATTGAATTTAGGCTGGTATATTTAACAGTGAGTTCATTTCATTCAGGTGTGAGGATGGCGGATCAGGATAGACAGGGGAAGGAAACGGGTAGGTTAAGGGGACCAGATTTCTCAGACAAAATCCGGGGACATTTTCAGCTCAGAAGTGTAAATACCTCCAAAACACGTCATGTTTTTATCTGTAAAACTTAAAACGGGGATACTAGACCTAGAGCTGTTCTCATTAGGGGCTAAACCGCCCCCCACCCCACAAAGGTCTGATCCTAGACTCACCCCTGCTGCTACTTCATACTCCACTCCACTACACCTCAGAGGGGAATGTTTCAAGATAAAATGTCCTCATATTTCAAGATAGAAAGTCTTAATATTTCAAGATAAAAAGTCCCAATATTTCAAGATAAAAAGTCCCAATATTTCACAATGTTGTCATGTTTACTGAACTACATTTATTTGACAGCTTTTGCTTTATTACTTCAGGCTTGTTTCTGCAACAGCTCATTGAGTATCGGATCCAATATAAACTATTGAGGAAAGATGTTCCTTTGACATTGATGCAGTATGAAACGAGATCGCTGCAGTCGGCAGCAGAGAAACAAGCTACAATGGAAGTTAATGGGAGAATTGTCCAGCTTGTATTTACGTTCAAAGTGCTCGTTTTGCTGCTGACAGACTCAGATTAATATTCTAAGTGTCTGATAACATTATGGAAAGGATTTCTAAGGAGGCTGACCTTTCTGTTAAAGATTAAGATCATTTTTTAAAACATAAAAGTCCGAAATTGCGTTCGCTCCATGTAAATAATCAGTGATTTTAGCATCGTAAAATACGGCTTTCTAAAACATCTCTGAGCTCTGAGCAGCGCTGGCTCTGGCTGTCTTGAGCCTGTGTGTGGCGGTTGAAGCTATGTTGTCATTTAGTTGTTCTAATGCGTACTAGTACCTACTGTAGCAGTATTGTCTATGTAGCTATTATGAGTTATCACCATATGATATCAAGGGGAATGGCTGTACTCATAAATCCTGGGTGTTCTGACACAACAAATAACCCAAATTGATTGTCTTGATACTGTCATGCATAAGACCTTTTTTTTTTTTCTGTCCTGGACTCGGTCTTGACTCGGACTAGGACCTCTTTGGACTCGGTCTTGACTCGGACTCGACTAGTCCTGGTCTCGGACTTGTCTTGGACTCGACAAAGGTGGTCTTGACTACAGCCCTAGCTGATATACTTAAAAATACACCTTTTTGGGGGGGGGTCAAATGTTGCTGCATACTCCTCTGACACTGGGTAGTTGCACCCCTGATTCCACACACAATAATAATGTAAATGATGTTCACATGCTAAGGTAATTCATAAGCTTCTATCAAAAGTGAGCCTAACTGCATCCAAGGATGACATGATCAGTGGCTGTTATGAACATAACACACTCTCGTTGGTGATTCAGTTCATTAACACCATTGTTACAGACTGATTGTTCTGAATAGAGTGTCATTTAGCAGCACATATTGATGTGGGCCACACAGATAATTACAAGTTCAGTTTGTCGATATGTAAACTTTTGGGACGTGGCGAGTGTGCAGACTGCTGTGGAAAGTATTGTATTGGAAAAGCTGGCAGCATTCTCTGTGAGGGAACACAGCACTGCTGGTAAGCCAAAAGGCGTCCTCCGCTCCAGTTGCACTTTGATCGTGGGCAAGAAAAAGCCCAAAGTACTCATTACCTTGTCCAATCTCGCCGCTTCAACAACCAAGCCCTAAATCACACACACACTTCACACACACACCTCTTTTATTCTGATGAATGGACAGAATGTTCGGCAACAAAACCACTATGACCGACGAAAACCTGGAGCAGGAGACTCCGTTTATTCCAAATGTTCAATGTTATTTTCAGAATATGATTTGCTTGGTAATGTATCATAGAGCAAACATTATAAAAGACATCTATATACATACGTATTACAGATGTTAAGGGATTGTATGAAATCATTCAATTTCAAGGTGACTTAAGTTGAAGTGCTCTTTCAGCACCACACTTAAATGGAAGTTCTAAAGTATTCAACATGTTTGGTACATAAGTATTGCAAGTATTTTGAAATAAAGTACTACTCAAGTACTGAAATGGGTTATGTAGTTATTGAAAGCAGCTAGTTAGCTAGCGCTTACTCATAGCTCAGCCATTTGTGTATTATATTTGTTTCTTACCTTGATATATTTCTTCAAATTCAATTTTATGTATAGTATCATAACGAGTTATCTCGAGACATCGCGTACATCACATCAGATGTACGTGATTTTGTGGTCATTTAGTTCCTTTATTTATTCTTTGTCTTTTTGTGGTGGTTTGTGAGATTTATTATTATATTAAATAGATAGACTTTATTAATCCCAAATTGGAATTTTATCATTTATGATACTTATATGCCACTGTAAGTTCTGCTAGACTAGATGTTAGTAATATTATTAATACTGGAATTCCATTAAGATTTTCTCGACGATGATATATTAAAAAAATGCTGAAATGGAGGAACCAGTATTCCTTCCTGTTGTCGTGTGCTGTTGAGTATACTTGTTTTTACAGACTGTACAAACAGGAGGACTACATCGCAAATGAGACAGTTAATAAATATCAGCCGGACCGACTGGCTCACCGTGAGGTCTGGGTTTGTTGTGTAGTTTCCTTGCAGGAGACGGAGGACTGTAGCTGAGGATGGCTCATTAAACTTGTCTTCCCTTCCTGGCAATCTATCCCCAGCTTGGATGAGTACATGGCACTAAATTAGATGCCGGGTCTTTAAATCTGAGCTTTGAGTTCTTTTATTTGATTTGATTTGACTGGCAGTTTCCCTGCTTCTCTCAATAGTGTGTGTGTGTGTGTGTGTGTGTGTGTGTGTGTGTGTGTACACACACACCAGGTTTTACTACATTTGTGGGGACCAAAAACTGGAAATACAGTATACTTATGGGGTCCTGACTGCTTTGTGGGGACAAAATGCTGGTCCCCATAACGTTAAAGGGCTGTTTGAGGGTTAAGACCTGGTTTTAGGATCAGGGTTAGAATTAGGTTAGGGTTAGGGTAAGGGTTAAGACTTGGTTTTAGGATGAGGGTTAGGGTTAGGTTAGGGTTAGGGTAAGGGTTAAGGTTAGGCATTTAGGTTTGATGGTTAAGGTTATGGTAAGGGGCTAGGGAATGCATTATGTCAATGACTGGTCCCCATAAAGATAGTGAGACAAGACTGTGTGTGTGTGTGTGTGTGTGTGTGTGTCCGTCCATCCAGTGTTATATAAATTAAATTGGCAATAAATTTCCCATGGTGCCTTGAAGTAAAAAAAGTTGTCTAAGATAGATAGGCCTTATATAGAATGATCATTTTGTGATCATTGTTCTATGTAGTCATATTATTTTCTGTATTTTCATTATATTTTTATAAAATATATATTTCATACTATTATAATTTTAATATGATTTAGTTGGAGGTTATAAATTAGGGCTGGTTGATATAAGCGCAACTCAAAAATATTTTACAATTTGTTTTACCAAATACCTCAACATCGATATTGCAACGGTATTAAAGGCTGGACTACTAGTGCTTTCACAAAATATTTACACAATATGTTTTTAATAAATCATCAATAATAATATGGATATAATGGCGCATGCCATATATATATATGCCATAAATATTGGAACAGCTGGTAAGTTCTGCAAACTATCACAAAACATCACTTACCTGTAATGCACCCTTTAAAAACCAGAAAAAGACTAAACTTATATATATATATATATATATATATATATATATATATATATATATATATATATATATATATATATTGCCCTGCCTTACAAGTAAACCTCATGTACATTATTTTTTATCTATTATTGTTTGTTTTGGTGAAATTCTGCAGAATAAAAACTAAACTAAAACTTAGATATGAATGTTACTGTGCACCCAGAGTAGTCCAGGACCAACCCTATCAACAGCATGAGAATGGCACTGGGAGCTTTTCAGCCAAATTAACCAGAAGGGTAAATCCCATTTTAATATGGTGATGCCAGACCAAAGTTTTTACATAATTCATCCCATGGCATTGTTGGCGACAAGCCAGATCATGCAGTGGCCGATTGAGGGGGCGATTGGCATGGAAATCCTGGATTAGCTGCATTTCTCGGAGGCTGCACAGTGGGTGCTGGTTGAGTGGGCGGTGAGGGGAGGTTGAACCATGTATCCAGCTCTGCAGGTAGAACATTTGCTATGCCGCCATCTGCGTGGTAAAACTTTGTGTTGTGTTGGCAAGTAGGGAAGTGATTGAATGTGTGCTATTTAATGTGGAAGTTAAAAAAGGATCTAATATTTCAACATATGATTGGAGGTAAAATAAATAAACATAAAGCTTTTGGTCACAATTGGTTCAAAATATTCCACTTAACCCTTGACCCATTTTGAAAAAAGAAAGAAAAGTGTCTTTCAACCAAATTTTCAGAAAAATATTGCGGCTTGTTCCACTCAACACTCTTCACAAGTGAAATAAATTATCGGCCCATTGCTTTCTTCAAATTTGGAAGTTTTATTTAATTTTATAGCATTCAAAAAACTTTTTTATGGAAAGACTGGACTAAAATGTTACAAAAAAGCTGGGGGGGGCAAAAATCCCAAATACTTCAAAAGGCGTGGAAAAATATTGACAAAAACATCAGGGGGAAAAAAGATTTCCATTTTGACCCAGAAAAACACAAGTTGCACAGTCGACGTGAAGACGACACAAGGGTAATTATATTACTTATTTATGAATTAAGTAAAGTTTTCAACATGAATTTCCAACACAAAGATAGGAAAAAAGGGCAGGTGCTTTCAAAAAGGCGATTAAATGAACCAACCGTCTATCACGTCTGCTATTGTTGTTTTGAACGAACAGTCGTGGTTGTCACTCTCTCTCTTCCACACACACACACACACACACACACACACACACACACACACACACACACACACCTAAACGACAGCCATAGCTGCCAAAAGCTCGTAACCAGACAATGATTAGTTTGGTAAGCTGGTAGTTCAGACACAAACACATTAGGTTGAAGCGTGACAAAATGGTGTTTTCATGATAACACAAGATCACGCAGGTCTCACATGAAAGAGCGAGGCTCTCAGAAGCGGAGCGTCTTGCCTGCCCGACTTAGACTTTATTTTCTCTACTGTACAAGTACTTGAAACAACAGTCACGGGTTTAATAAGCTAGTATTTACTTTCCACTCCAAGCATGCCTGGCTTTAAACTGCATGACTTCCCTCTTGGCGTTTTCCTCATAAAAAGGATCTGTGATGTATTGTTTTTCCACCTTCAAGATGAATCTCTTGTCATCCATGGTGGTGTGGAGGAGACGCATTATTATGTAACCTACCAGTTCTAGGCAAGACCCACCCTTGCTATGATTGGCCAGGCTCGCACAAGGTCACAGAACCTGATTTGTTCAGGTTTGGGGTGTTATTTTGTGTCTCTGTTACTTCCACACGTATACAAACTTGGAAAAAAAAAACTACCCATGGTGTTTTGAGTGAGATCCAGTTTCTGAATGTCCTCTGCCTTCAGTCTCCAGGTGAGCTATTCAACATCTGCACGGCTTTCTACGTCACTAGCCGAGACGAGGTGGCTAACTGTAGCATGCTAGCTCATTCTCAATGGCAAAACACTGCTACAACACACACTAGTTGTCTTCCATGTCTCTGTTCTGCAGGTATTCCACAAGTGTCCCTCGTCCAGAAGAAGTCTCCCAGCTAATCCTGCCTTGGACTGACCAAAGCTGGAGAAAGAGTTATCTAGCTGATGGGATCTTACCGAGCTACTGAGCATATGCAACTCCCAACAAAGATAGGATAGAAGTGAGATGTCTCACTCTGGAGCTAAAACAGAGACCTAAACACACAGGGGGAAAACAGGATCTGCAGCAATGTGCAGTACAACAAAAATATGGTGTTTTCTGAAAATGAAACCATGGAAACCTATTCTGGTACAACCTCAAAATACAATTATGAACCTGAAGATGAGCATAATATGAGGGATTTAACTACTCAAGGTCAATGCCTAACCTCAACCAATCGGGCTGCAAGAAACGTAGGGCATATCTTGATATTGGGGGTGTCTTTTGGTAAATTGACCGGAAACTCTCGCTGTTCCACTATGGGGTAAAAGTAAGTACTGTTTATTGTGTTCTGTCGGAAAATTTGAACAAATTGATGCTTTGGCAACGTTGTTGCCAACTTTCATACAAATGAAGCCCTTTTGGATTGAATTTCATTAAGAAAATAAATAAATAGAAGAGACATTATTGTCTAGTGTGGCTTGGGGAAGGGAATTAAGGGGTCATCTGCTGGAGCTGCTGCCCCCGTAACCTGACCCAGGATAATCTGGTGACGATAGATGGATTGAACTTCATTAAAAACACATCAATAAGCCACACAGTTGTATTGGGTGACATGTTCCTAAATCATGAACCCATACTGTAGTTTATTTTGGCTCAATTTTAATTTTACATTACACCATCCTGCGCCTCGCTACTACGTATATGCCCTGATCATGTTCTTGTTAATAATGGAGGTCATTGTTCTAGAATGTCTATCAAACCAACAGCATCCATCCTAAAATATGACGTGGTGATGATTCTGCTCACAGCCCCGGAAATGCTTGCTGCAGCCTTGCACATGTGAAAATAGGGGGGTTGTCTTTAAACCGCTCCAACATGTCCCTGAGTGGAGTGAAACGTGAGTCCTATGATGAGGTTTTTATTTACAAGAGGGAGGAATAATCTGCCTCTCTTGTTGTGTCATGCCAGGCTGCAAATAATCTGTGTGTGTGTGTGCTGGTGGGGGGTTTTCCCCATGAAGCATGTAGGCTACAGATGTTACAGCCTCTCTCTCTCTCTCTCTCTCTCTCTCTCTCTCTCTCTCTCTCTCTCTCTCTCTCTCTCTCTCTCTCTCTCTCTCTCTCTCTCTCTCTCTCTCTCTCTCTCTCTCTCTCTCTCTCTCTCTCTCTCTCTCTCTCTCTCGTGAGGATAAATGCATACAGGGCATCGTACACACCAACACATTCCTCTCCTGCAGCTGTTGCGCGGCAGAGCGCCTGATGCCATGACCGAGGACACATCCATCCTCTGCTGAGAACTATGCGCTGCCGGCTGAGCTCTGCTGGAATGAACCGAGTGAGAGGGGCTTTCAAGGCACTCACCTGTGGATTTGCGCCGTCAAGATGCCTTTTTTGACCAAACCTCTGATTTTACTTCTATGCCTGGTTGTTAGTGGGGAATGCCGTAAGCACGGCCACCGGGTGCGGAGATGGACCGGCACCGTGGAGACCCAAAAGCATGGCACGTAAGTGAAAGGAAATACCTAAACATATATTTGAATGCAGAAATTTCAGAGAGTTTCAATTTAATTGTCATTAGCCTATCACTAAATGTATCACATAACTGCTGGTTAATGTAGATGTTCTTTAACTGGGGTCGATGCAAGGATTACTTTTCATATCATTTACATTTATTTACATTTCCCTAATTACAAATATAATTAAAACATTAACAATTACCAAAGGAAATAGAAGTCTCATATTGAGACAAATTGCTTGCAAATGTTTTTTTTTTTTGCTTTTTAGAGAGCCTATTGTAACATCTGGCCAAAGACTGCAGATGCAAATGGTCTTTTGGCTAATTTATTTATATGCACTGTTCATAAAAATAAAGAAAAGATGCATTATGTAGGTGAAATGTAGTCTAGGTTTTATTGATATGGTATAAAGCAAAGTTTGAAATGGAACTTTCTTGATATTCTTGAGTATTTTTTTTTTACTGTAGTGGTAAAATAACGTTTTTCTTTACTGATTTGTTAAAAAGTGACATGAAAGTCTGGGCTTTGTGCATCCATGAGGTGTGTCAGAAGTGGATCTCTTTGTCTTCATTGCAGAATGATGGCATCTTGTTAAAAGGCATGCAACAATCAGTGCATGTTAACACTGAGAAACAAAATGAGTAACAGTTGTATTGATTAATGTATCACAAAAGGAGTGGAAATCATGAAATTACTACTTTAAAAAACTTAAATTAAATTGGCATGGACTGTATTTTGAGTGGTTAATGAACCGCAGATATGAGTGCTCTGCCAAACATTCACCCACCCACATTCATTCACTGATGGAGGTGAAGCTACAGTACTGTTCCTCTCCAAAGAAACGACAGCATCCTTCATTTGTTTAAATGCCTAAAACAACAACCTCTTGTGGCTGTGTGAATTAGGACATTGACATAGAGCCTAAACATTGACTTAGAGCTTACAACTATGCAAGGTGGAGCAGGCCAGCCAATTAGAATTAAAGGTAGACATCAGTTTCCAAATTGGGCCCCTCATCCACACCCATCCATTCAATTTAATGTTAAATCACAACAGGAGTTATCTCAGGAGACTTTACGAATAGAGTAGGTCTAGACCACACTGTAATTTACAGAGACCCACCAATTCACCCACAATCCCCCCCCCCAGCCATGGAGTTGCTAACAATCATTTCCAAGGCAAGTGTCAAAAGTGCTCTGTTTTGCATACATTATGCAGAATTATTTTTAAATGTCAATGTCACATTTTCTCTCTGCAAAACTGTGCTCAGGAAAAAGCTTTGAAGCGTTATTTAGCCTGTTCCCAATAAGATAGGATGACATGGTGCTAATGGATGCCTTAGGCATCTGATACAAGTATCTTTACTCTAGCTTTAAAACTGAGCCTGCTACTCAATCCGTGGGTAATACTTGTTAGTCTGCATAGGTTTTCATCTTCTCAACATCAGATCTGGTGCTTCTTTTCCCCTTTTTTTTGGTCTAAAGTTTGGCCTTTGATATCTGCTCCCTTCAATTTCTTGTTCTCTCCATAACTGTCTTTTATTTTTTTAGCTAGTCATGCTGCAGTTCCCTTTACATCTTTACATGCGCAGCACATGTTATTACATTGTCATTTAGCTGAGGCTTTTATCCAAAGCAACTTCCAATTAAGTGCCTTCAAACCTGAAGATACAAACTCCAGACAACAAGTAGTAAATGCAAGTATAGTTTTAAATAAGCAAAACCACAAAGAGCCATATGAAAGTTTAGCTTCAACAATTTCTTTTGTCCTTTCCTCCTCTCTTCTTTTCCTTCATGTTTAGCCAAAGTGTAGTCGGAAGAGATGTGTTTTTAGCCTTTGGCGAAAGATGCGTAGGCTTTCAGCCGTCCTGATGTCAGTAGGGAGCTCGTTCCACCATTTAGGAGCCAGGACAGCAAACAGTTGGGCGTTCGTTGAGTGATAAGCTGTCCTTTGCTGTGTGTGTGTGGTGGTGTGTGGGGTTGGCTGATGCAGAGCGGAGTTGGCGGGTTGAGGTACATTATATAGATTGACTATGTTCTGGATGTATGCTGGGGCAATCATGGCCCTGTATGCAAGCACTAGTGTCTTGCAGGGGATGCAGGCAGCAACTGGTAACCAGTGAAGAAGAGCGGAGGAGCAGTATAGTGAGAGAACTTCGAGCTGCGTTCTGAAGGAGCTGCAGGGACCGGATGGCACAGGCAGGCAGACCAATCAGGAGGGAGTTGCAGTAGTCTAGACGTGAGATGACTAGAGCCTGAACCAGAACTTGAGGCGCCTTCTGCGTTAGAAGGGGACGTATCCTTCTGATGTTATGCATGTGTCTACCCAATCGGGTGGTTGTCAATGTTGGCAGTGAAGGAGAGTTGGTCGTCAAGTGTCACACCCAGGTTTCTAGCAGTCTGGGTGGGGACCACCACAGAGTTTTCATTTGTTATATTCAGGTCCTGGGTAGGAGAACACTTCTCTGGAAGGAAAAGGAGCTCAGTCTTGTCAAGGTTGAGTTTTAGATGGTGTGTGGACATCCAAGAAGAAATGTCAGTCAGACAGGCCGAGATCCGTTTTTGACATGTGTGTTCGGCACATCTGACCCCCACACTTATTGTTAAAATGCTGCAATAAGAGGACAAGTTGAAATATGTTTTAATGAGAAGAAAAGACAAAATAAATGTATTTATCATGCATTATCAATGACTATATAGGGTTGGGCATCGTTTTGATATGAACAATTCAGATTTCTTCATTTTGATTCCGGTTCTTATCAATTACTGATTTGTTGACGCGTGGAGTTGAAACAAGTAACATGCTTATTCCCCACAAAAGAGGAATCATTTTCTTTTCATTCACGGTAATACACTGGGCTTTTTCGACATAAAAAAGCCACGCTTTTGCTCCATGGCTGTAACACAACAAGTACCTGCTGGAAGTACAGTGGCCGCTACGGAAATCAAAACGCATGTTTACGTGGACCCGATGATCGGATTGGAAACAATTCCATTCAAATCTTAATTTTTAAAACGATTTGAAGTTGGAACCGGTTCTCAATCCCCAATCGTAGTAAATAAAGTTTTGTGCTTGATCCCATTTAAGGGTCAACCATTGAACTTTGACCCCCTGGCGGCGGAGCTGGGGTGGAGGCCAGGGTGGATGAATAGGCCAACCATGCTCCCACTTTAATGTTGGAGACCACTGCTCAAGAACTTAACCCCAATCAGCTTTTGTTTCTCATAACCATGCCCTCTTTAAGCTACAACCTTGATCTAGTGTTTTATTTTAATTTTAATATTATTTATATTGCTGTGTGTATTAACAAC
This sequence comes from Etheostoma perlongum, assembly GCA_026937815.1. Classification (NCBI taxonomy): domain Eukaryota; kingdom Metazoa; phylum Chordata; class Actinopteri; order Perciformes; family Percidae; genus Etheostoma; species Etheostoma perlongum. Next base: position 2,977,584 of record CM049390.1, on the reverse strand, counting down.
CATAGTCTATATCCACAACGTTGCACTTACGGGATTGCTCCGTTGCCGCAGGATTTCACTAATTTCGGCCGGAAATCCGTTGCTTGGGATTCCTTTGTGTTGTGATATTAAACTCCGGGGGACTCCTGTGGATTTCTGAGGACTATGGTTACCTGCTCCTCAGATTTCTGCAGGATATATCCAGGTGATTTTTTCTTGACCACAATTTTTCCATAACCAATCGCCTAGTGGTTATTTCAACCATCCAGTCCATGTTTCCTTAACTGGCCTTTTGATATCTGAATCTAACCAAACCATAGTGGTCACATCAGAGATGGCTAATAGTACATCTTTTTTTTTAACATGATTTGCAAGAGTTATGGAAGGCATTCATAAACAATGTTGTCTTGCTGAAAGGGGCATCTAATAAAAAAATGTTTACATGTGTTCTGGAGGGGAGTTACTTATTTAACTTTTTTTGGATTACTTGTTGGAATCAAACCACCAACAACATGGTTACTTCTTCAAATTCAGAAACTACTCAATCAAGGCCTTGTGAGTTAAATCACAGTGTAAGCCATAATTTAAAAAATCCCTGTGCATGCAAATCACAACTCTTTCAGGACATGATGACAGCTTGAACCCCAGTCAATATTGATTTGAATTAAAATCTCTTTGAAATTCTTGTCATGAAGAGCCGAGCTTTCTCAGGCCTGTAGATCCACAGGCGCGTAGGAGGAGATTAAAGGTCAACAATACCAAATGAAAGTCTCCCGCATCGCCCACTACACTCAGATATTTAATAACGTTTCGGTACACGGGACCTTCAACGGGTTATTTTTCATCAGGTAGTTAACATCTTCCATTACTGTGTGAGAGATGAAAAGCACTTGGTGCTTAAGCAGAGAATGCAACCGTGAGTCACTCAGACTTCTTCTGACTGGATGAACCCTACAACTAATAACCTTAAGTCATTCACTATTCTCGAGTGGTTTATTTAGAAACAAAAGAGGAATATCAGAGTCTGATGCACAGCATGTGTGAGATTCCATCATATATAAAACCCCAATAGGACATATGAGGGCAAGGAGGGCAGATTTTTTCATTTTCATTTAATTTTGTTATCATTTTATCTCTTCTCTTCAGCTCACTTGCAGAGAAAACATGTATGTGTCTGTTATAGCTCTGCCAGGGCCCTTCTATGTCAAGCCTGTCTCTCCTCAGAGGTGGTTTAACAGCATGTGGTCTGAACAGCTCCGCCACCATCACAGTTAGTCACCCAATATACTAAAAATTATCACAGCACGATGTCCATCCAACCAAGGATGCACATACAATTTTAGAAATGGCATGTCTGCAGTCAGTGGGACTGTTTTGCTGGAACACAGGGTTGATCTTCACATTTCTAAAAACACATTTGCATTCTCTCAACCATAATATGGTAAGTAGCTTCCGTGTGAGCTTTCAGCTGCAGACATTTTATGTATGTGTGGGCTTTTTTTGGAAGTTAGAAATGCAGATTTTGCAAATGTGCTAGAACGTGGAAGGTGGGAGAGCAAAAAATTGGGTTTGAAAAACACAGCACTTTATGCCATTCTTGTTCTCAGTTGTCAGAGCAGGTTGAATCAGTATTCTCCGGTGTTAGTGCGGCGCTTTTTATCTCTTCAAAACTTATCTATTCAAAACTTCGAGCTAGCAAGCTACACACTAAAGACACACAGCGATACACTGGTAAGAGCAAATGAGGTTAAACCATGTATCCAGCTGATTTAAATAGCTCACGTTACTGTGTACAGTTAACTTTATTTAATATTGTATGTGGCGTTTTCTTTTACGAGGTTTAAATGTTCCACCAAACAAGTTCCTCTTATCTATTTAGCAGAGCCACCGCCAGCCACTTAGCGCCGCACAAGATGATTGTGATTGGTTTCAAAGAAATGGATTTTTTTTTTCTTCTCCCATCCCAGAATGTGTCTGTGGTTTGGTCAAATCTGACACCGCAGCGCTGTGAAGATCTGGTCTGGCAATGCAAGACTAGTCACAAACCAACCTCCTGACAGTGAATGTCCTTTTCCCATAGCTCCTTGGCAAAGAAGCCTCCAGATGTGACCAAGTCTCGCAAAACAAAGACGGAGCATCTGCTCAAAGTCGACGATCACGACTTCACCATGAGGCCAGCATTTGGAGGTAGGTGTGCAAATATATAATTGCTTTCTGTTGTATACATGCAGACATTTATTTTTTTATTTATCTCTAACAATCAACACTGTTGCAAGACAAAACAAAATGTTAATATATATAAATACATACATACATACATACATACATACATACATACATACATACATACATACATACATACATACATACATACATACATACATATATAGTACACACACATACATACACACACATAATTACACAATTAAATGAGTGAATGTGATCAATTCATGATCACATTCACACATGGACACAAACCCAAGGTCCACTTACTAGCTTTTTCTTGATCTTTCAACCACTCTCTCTCTCTCTCTCATCTTCCTAGTTGCTGAGTTTTATTGGAAGCTGCCAAAACAATAATCAGAACAACTGGTAGAGTTCCCCTTTATAGCCCAGTTGTTAATGATTTCATCCGTTGGTGAGATGATTCTTTTTTAGAGCTCAAAATATCCAAAACAAAGGATATTATGATTCATATCACAAAGCATGCTTCCACCCGTGATCTTGCAATAATCAAAGGTCAGCCTATGGAGTGCTTTGAAAGACAATAACAAGTATCTTGGGACAGTCATTGACTCTAAAATAAACGTCAGTAAGAACTGCGAGCCAGTCTGCAAAAAAGGTCACCAGCATTCATCTTGCCTTATAAAATAGTCTGGTTTTAAACCTTTTCTATCAATCTTTTATTGAATCTGTGTTGTCTTTTTCTGTTGTGTCTGGGTTTGGGAGCCTATCCCTGCAGGACAAAAACTCCCTCAACCAAATCATAAAGTGGGCTAGTAGGCCGTTAGGTGAGTCATAAACCAACAAACAGCTTAAACGCAAGGCCAACTCAATTTCTTTGGATTTTTCCCATCCTTTACATGGCAAATTACAGCTTATCCGCTCTGGCTGTTGTTATGTGGCTCCTAAGGGTAGAACAAAGTGCTGCAGAGATAGTTTTGTAACTGCAGCAACTATGCTATTGAATAAAATTGGAACGTGGAATGCACCTCATCCATAACAATAACAGATCTTCAGGCTCCTGTCGGGGCAGTGATGGGAAAAACTTAACCTATTGACACTCGATCAGTGGCTCTTACATTAGATAATGACACATCTGTATGGAAAGCAACGGGCAGAGCAGTAGCTCGACTACGACGCTATAAGATGATGCAGTAATATGAACAACAGAGGTAGACAAGTAGTATGAAAGACCATTATCCGCATACGGAAGTTGGTTGGGTTGGTGGCTGGTCAAATAACACAGGTCTTTCACCCAGGAGACTGGGTTTTGTGTCCCGTTCTTGTCTTGCGTGTCATTGAAACGTACATTTTGTAACCCACCCACCATCTTTTAACTCTCCCATTCTTGTGCCGCATGTCAGTTAAACATACCTTCTGACAAAGAGCGTCAAAAAAATGACGCCAAGAGTCCCCACCAAGCGTGTCTAAATATGACGCCAAAAGTCCTAGACCCAAGTCCCTAAAGCGTCAAATAGTGACACCCAGAGTCCCGACCCAGAGCGTCTAAATATGACGCTAAAGGAGACTTTTTGGGTCAATAAGAAACGCCAAAGACACCTGACTAAGAGGCGCTTTTTGACGCAATGGAAGTGAGAATGTGTTGGGCTGAACTTTGTCCCATTTCGGTCTGCTGTATTCTAGCAAAGTTTGTTTGAGAGTGTCTATTATGATGTTTTATGATAAAGTTGGTGTTGATTTTGCTTGGACTGCTGTATCCTGTCTGCACTACAAATTTACCATCAGGTAGTAATAAAAAAGCCTAACCTAACCTTTAATCCGGTTGGATGTGAAGCCTGGAACTAGAAGTGACCTGCATGAAGACCGGGACGGAGGAAAGATTGTATTTGGTTGACCTGTGTGTGTGTGTGTGTGTGTGTGTGTGTGTGTGTGTGTGTGTGTGTGTGTGTGTGTGTGTGTGTGTGTGTGTGTGTGTGTGTGTGTGTGTGTGTGTGTGTGTGTTGTCCTGTCCCCCAAGCTTAAAAAAACTAATTGCATGTCAGCACTTCGGTCTGCCCTCGTGTCTCGTACTAGTCTCGGGTATCAGAACCTCTGATAAGTCGGGCTCTTTGATGTTGTACCAACGTAAAGTATCCATACCTTTCCTGGAATCATCTCAAAGCATGAAGCATCTTCAGCCCAGACCTGTTGTGACATGTGTTTTTGTTCTGCTGGATTGCAAGAAAAACTAGATCTAAGGCTTCTTCTTTTTTCAGGCTAACAATGTCATTGCCTCATCTTGGTTTTTACGATGAAAATCTCAGCGTGGTAGATGCTAAATCATTAAGAAGTTGCTCCCTAAGTTATAAAACATCCCATTGGTGGTGTTCTGGGTGCGATCCGAAGACAGCAGTTCACAAGATGTTTCATATTTGATATCTTTTCAAGGTATGAGTAGAATCTAAAGTGGTATTTTATCATTAAAATACTTCAGAAAGTAGCTCACGGCTCGTTTTTTGTTGATATGCTGGGAAGTGTATGCCTCTTGTATCTCTTTTGAGCAATCAAACTACACTTTTGGGATTGCTTTAATGAAGAGAATTGGATACTAAGTTCCAACCAAATCCCTGCTCCAAAATAGAGCGAGAAAGGGATAAATCTTCCTCTGACTCGCCTTCTTTTGAAGTTGTACCTTGTTGGTAGCAGAAGATGTAACCTTCGTTAAGTGGGGCGGCTTCTCCCCTGTTAGAGTGATTGCTACTTCAGAGAAAGGCAGAGCATGTAGCAGGAGGTCACAGTGGAAATGGGACTAAAAATAGCACTGGTCCGGCACAAAGTCCCGAGGATACACGGCTCTAGTCGCATTAGTATTTGACTCACTCAACCCTATTTCCCTGGAAAGGGATGTCTGCTCCAGATGTGTTTAAACCTGTAGCTTGTTTTTTTATATTAAATAATACTTAAACATGTTTTTGTTTTTTTCACCAAAACAGACCAGTAAGCTTCTGGCTTAGCCGCATCAGAATGAAAAAGGCTGAAAATTGGAAAATGCTCTCAACACACCCCATCCCTTCCTCCACATAGGCAAAAAACATGACAGACTCAGAGCCCAAAGATAAGCCTGTTATAATTCAAATCAGAGACTTGATGTTGGCAAGTATGGATATCAAGTTACATTTAATAAAGAAAAAAGGTTCCGATTACTCTATTTTTACCCGTAGGTAAATTCATTGCAAAGTGCGGGGCATCCATGACTCTGTTTCACACGCACCGCAGACAACATACATTTAGAATGGGACAATAAGTAAAACCTCCAGTGCTATTCAAGATGCTAGAATATCTCACAAATACCAATGAAAGCACTGACCACCATAACATACATTGAAAAGTAAAAACTAAATAAAATATAATAAAAACAGATAAATTAAAATATATCATATACACAAATACAGGCTCCAGAATTTTTTTTTTGTGTATGTACAAAAATACAGGCTCCATAAAGATTGTGTGTATATACACATATACAGGGTCCTGAAATATTTGTATATACATAAATACAGGCTCCAGAAATATTTTGTTTATACACAAATACAGGCTCCAGAAGTAGTTTGTGTATATACCCAAATACATGCTCCAAAAATATTTTTATTTACACAAAAACAGGCTCCAGAAAGATTGTGTGTTTATACACAAATACAGGATCCTCAAATATTTTGTACAAATTGTGCAATTTTTCTTCCCATGACTTCTACTAATGAGTACATACTGTATGCACTGCAAAGACCGTTACATCTGTACATGGTGTCTTTCGGTGACTATAGGGCAGCGATTGTGGCTAACCTGTGGGGTGTATTATTTCTCTTAATCCTGAGTAAAATAACACATTAAGCTTGTTGTTAATCCATGCTGAAGGGAAAAAGAGAGAGAGCCCATCAGCCAGCTCATTTGATGTATGGGCTCGGAGCGACTCGTGTTATGATCTGTTAACGGTATACGGTATGCCACTGTGTACTTTTCAGAAAATGTGGTGGCTTAGCAGTTTTGGGGATTTGCTAAAGGTCACAATGTCAGGTGGGGTTGCCTATTATATTTCCTGCACCCAGCTCTTAAAGGCATACTGCTGAATTCAGTCAGACTGTTTTCATGAACCATTTCTACATGTAGCTACAAAAAGTAATGCACTGTAATTTGTATGCATTCCACGTATTTTGTGCTATATGCATCACATTGCACTGCTGCTGTATAACAATGCTGTGGAATGCGTAAAGAGGTCAGGGTGGATGGCTGGTCAGAAAACACAGGGCTTTCCACCCGGGGGAGCGAAGTTTGCGTCCTGGGGTAAACACAAGACTTTGTTTTGTGTTTTAATTCAGACCGCAGTCTTGTTTCTTAACTTAACTAGTTGTTTTGTTGCCTAAACTTAACTGCAAGCGGCACATGACGCTTTTGTTGGGTAAACCTGCTGAAACGACCCTTACCTCACAAGCCCAGCTCAAAGTTAACATTTATGAGCTAGATTCAACTAGCAACAGTCTCTGAAATGGCTGACAGCTCACAGGAATCTGTAGCCAGCTCCCAGGCACCTTTTGTGGGCTAAATATAACTCTAAAGAAGGGTAAACTTAACTTGCATATGAGCGGTCGTCACATGACCAGTCAGCAGCCGCCTTATTCCATAATATATCATACGAATTGTTGTTCATATCCTAACTGGATTTTTCACGCCCATTCTCGCGTCAAATTGATTTTTATACATCACACCGTGTGCGTGTAAACCAGCGTACACAAGCTTTTTTGTGCGGACGTTTATACATGAGGCCCCTGGTGAGGTTTTTCGGATTTCTGACCTCTCCAGCACACACTCTTTCTTTCTATGTGAAAAATATATGTTGAGATTTATGTTGTACTGTTTTTTATGAATGTGTGCAAACCATAACTAAATCTAAACAGGTGAAAAACACTTAACTTTAAATACTGCTTCAGTATATGGTAATATTTTCACTGTATGTTTTGCTGATACCAAGTTTCCAAACAATCGATACATACAGTTTAACTGTTAGTCTATGATTGAAGGCCAAAGGACAGTGGCTCCTACCGTGATAATAACTTGATCTTGAGGAATACTGGCTTTGAAAAGAATGTAAAACTGGGACAGGAAAGTTAAAGTGCACATATTATGCTTTTTAGCTTTTTCCTTTTCCTTTATTGTGTTATATATCTTTTTTGTGTATGTAATAATTCCACCCCAAAGGGACTTTAGCCTGGCTCCGCCCTCCTACGTACTTCCACTCAATTATCATTTTCCTTCAGTACACCGTCTGGGTTTGCGGTATATTCTTGGGTTTTCGCTGGCCCAATCTTAACCGGTCCAATCAGCGAACAGAGGGAGTGGCTGAGAACGATGACGTTGAGGTTGTGCGTTAGTTTGAGTTGTAGTTCTGTAATGGCGGCGGAGAAAGATGCGAGCGAAGCTATTCGGTCCGTTGTGGCAACGCTGGCGATTATCCAGAAGTTAAAGCCCGAGCAAGAAGAATCTTTGCTGAGTTCTGTTGGGGACCATGATGTTGTGGCCCTCCTCTCCCCACGGGGTTTGGGAAAAATTAGATTTTCCAGCTCGCTCTGTTAGTGGTGAAGGACTTGGCTAAGGCTAGCGATGCTAAGCCAACGTCACGACCAAGAGTGGCTCTGGGCGGATCAAATAGTTTTAATTTTCAACAGATTAGATTAGATTAGATTCAACTTTATTGTCATTACACAGGTACAAGTACAAGGCAACGAAATGCAGTTTGGGTCTAACCAGAAGTGCAATAGCAGTAAGTGCAGGATATACAGTGGTTCCATGAGTGCAGTACATGTATATGTACTGAATAAATATGGAAATGAATACTATTATAAACAGAATTTTACAGATGGGTTTGTCCTATGAATATAAAATATAGATAACAAGTATTGTGAGCAAGATTTACAGCTGGATATGTACCTCACGCTCAACAGCCATTCCATTGATGTGGATGGTGTCGTGCGTGCCTCCTGACTCTTTTCTGAAGTCCACGATGAGCTCCTTAGTTTTGGTGGTGTTGAGGAGCTGGTTATTTTCAGTGCACCATGTGGCCAGGTGCTTGATCTCTTGATGACTGATTCGTGAACAGAGTACCGGCCTTCAAAGATGTTAACAACTGTCATTGGACCAGGCCAAGTGACCTACCATCTCCAACAGAAAACACTGTTCACAAACTGCTCCAAACAGCTCTGTTGTAGTTTACTTCAGAGACTAATGCTAGTTATTTTGTAACACACGTAATGATGCTCAACACACCGGATGAAAAGAGGAGCTGCAGCAATGTGCAGAACAAAATATGATGTTTTTCGAAAATGAAACCGTGTAAACCTATTCTGGTACAACCTTTAAATACAATTATAAACCTGAAAATGAACATGAGCACTAAAGGGTCTTTTTTTTCCTCGTTATTTATCCAGGGAAAGTACAAATGTGGATCTTTCTTTCCAGCGACTTCCTGCTACACGCACCCTCATTCTGGGAGCTTTGCCACTGAGCAGTTCCAAATCTTTTAGTCTCAATAAATAGGTTCACAAGCCATCAATGCATCACTGAAATACACAGGCCATACCAACTTTGATATTCCATTTAGAGGCTCTTAAAAAAACTCATATCATAAATCAAGTGATTGAACATCATCCCCCGCAAGTCTTAAAATAGCATGACCCGACACCCAAAGAACAGGGCTGTGACTGCTGCTGCCATAGTTTGAGTTGATGTCAGAAGTGTAGAGAATCAATTAGAAGATTGTTTCAAGCTTGCTATATCAAAGGAAAGTCTAGTAATGTATTGATTATATTGATGTATTGTGTATATAATGTATTGAGAGATAGATAGATATACACACACATTGCAACAAGAAGAGAATTGAGTGAGTTGCAATAAATGAAAAAACATTTTTAAGGCCAAAGAGACAATTTGTTGTTAATCGCAATTATTTCTGAGACCATTAATTGTACAGCAACATTTGGAATTGTTACAGCTCTTGTAATTTGCCTTCATCCCCGATCACCAAAGTGACATTCTGTCCCGTGAAGGGGGACATGAGCTCAGGGAAACCTCACAACAACAGTTTTAGTTTTCCCTTTTTTTTGTTTCTAAAGCTTTAAGCGGTGCTCATTGATGGATGGCTCAGCTACCATCTGGAGATATCTGCTTAATATGCAGTGACTGTAGACTCATCGTATGGGACCCAACCCTAATCCAGTTAACCAATACCATCTGTTACTTTCAGGGAGGAGATTCCATTCCCTGCCCCTAAGATTCAAACGAGCCATGCCTACCTTTGTGCCAGCATCCATCTAGTCTCGCATTGCCAGACCCTCCTCTAGGGGAGGGCCTCAAGGAGGCTCTGGCTAGTACACACAGCATTGTGGAATGGGGGAAAAACATGCTTTTGGTTTATTGGCATTTCTTTAAAAGAAACACAATCGTCTTGAGTGGTGCTAAGCGCCGGACGGAGCAACGGCGCCTCTGCCAAATAGCCTCAGGAAGGAACTTGTTTGTTTTGTTGTAACATGTATGTTTAAAAGTTGTTTGTCGTGCAACAAAAAACTCAGATTGGAGTCTAGCTAGCTGCCTGGTTTTAGCCTGCAGAGATCTGTGAGCAGTTAACCATCGTCCTCATGAATCCACCGGAGTTTAGAACGCTAACATGGCGAGGAAGGACATCCGACCGAAATGAATGACATCCGGCAGATTTTTTGGCGGCTTTGGAGCAATCCAGGAAGTAGAACGTCATTGATATAGACTAGCATCCACCAGACTGTTGAACAAACCCCATCCCTCTTCTCCTACCCACATGGTTTTTTAGTATTTTTAAGGAATATTTTTTATTCTCACATAAGAATATTGACTATGTATTGTTATATGTTTTGTCTGAATGTGCTTGGCCACAAATGAAGTTCCCTTACAGGAAAGAAAAGGGCTTTTGATTTTATTTTGATTGGAGTATAGCTTTAGCTGCTAGCTTCACTTCCCCCAGTCTAACTCAGCTTGCCTGCAGTGTTAGCCTAGCCTAGCCTAGCTGTGCCTCGCTGCATGGCATGCCCCCCCTCCAGCAGAGATGAGCAGATTAAGCTGGCAGCGGTTTCTCCTGTTTACAGCTCAGATTAGCACAGGCATCAATCTGTTACGCCGTTAGGCAGCTGTTACCCCTCACATGACACTTTGTCCCAATTCAAAAAGGGCCTAAAACTGGCTGGAAAAGAGCATCCGGTGTGGGTGAAAGTATTTTGAGATTCTGTATTGAAGGGAAATTCTGATCAATTGTGGGTGTTACTGTGTACAACCATGTGTTGTGTTGAAGAAACGGTGCACAAGGATGTCTCTGGGACTACGTCCTTTGCTTTTGTGCCTGTTTATTTAGTTTGAGATCATTTTTGTCAGATTTCAGTTTTTGGAAATTTGATTGATGTTCTTGCCTGAGTCTGCCCAAAAAAAAGTTAAATAATATCATGACCATAAGTCAAAAATGGATTAAAGTACAGCATGCAAATATCAACCAGATTGACAAATCTCAGCTGCTCAGCTGACATATTTAGCAGCTAAAACGTCAGATTGTTTTTTTCTCAGGGGTTGTTGGAGACGAAACCAGAGCTAAAAAGTGAGTAAATATTGGACTTACAGTACATTCATTAGGTGGACACAAAAATTAGCCTGAAACACCAATTAACACAGAACTAAGAAGCCTTCATTGGAAACTGTTTGGAAAGGGGCATGCACTTTCTGAAAATACCTCTAAAGACGACGACAATAAGGCGACGAAAAGACGAATCTACTTTATACCATCTTATACCATCATTACATTGTTGTTTTGTTCAAAACCACACATTACTTGAAGCCTGACAAGGTGGATTATTGTGTGATGTGGGATCCTGTTATCCTCTGATCCGGGGGATTTTGGGAGAATCCAGCTGCCCTGCAAGGTTACACAGACATGACTCCAAATTAATATTAATGTTGCTGCATGTACTATGTAAAGAGGGAACTGTTTAAGACATTAGCCATATCACCTTAAGGCCATCAACTGTCGTGTGTATGTGTGTGTGTGTCCGTGTCCGTTGGCTCCAAGCCTGCACAAAGACCCGCCAAATCTGTGAGCTTCCGTATGCTGATGAGTGTGCCGTCTTAGCTCTATGCAGCACGCCCTTAACACAATATCACAGTCTGTACCGATCCTTTGGCCTACACGTCAACATTCAAAAAACCGAGGTCATGTCCCATCTCATCACCCCCGCCCCCACACCCCCAGTTTTCACATAAACGATGTGATGTTTTTCCTGAGATACATCCAGCAAGGGTTAGCTGTCTGACGGTGCAGCAAATAAGGAATGCTTATGCTAATGCTAAGTTGCAGGACTGTTTATTTATGAGCACATGAGAAATAACTTATCTATACATATTCAGTAGTATATCACAGATGTGCTTGTTAGAACAGCCAATAAAGTATGCAAACAGGCATGTGGAAGTTCATTTTTAGTTACTCCTAATCAATAACACTGACACACTGCTTTGGGGCAACCAAGTTTCAGTCATTTAAAGAAAACAATCATCTTTAATAATTCTGCTGTTTGCCAACATCTGCTCTTTTTCTCTTTCCAATAACTGTCCCTGGCAGTATTTTTCACTTTATTCCAATATGCCACACCCACCACTGGATCTATGGCAGGGTAACCCGTGAAATAACATGAATGCAGTACAACATAATGTTGATTCCAAAAGCCTCAATAAAGACGTGTTGGGATGCTTGCCATCTACAGTATGTCAACTCCAATTCACAGAATTGGAGGAGACAGAAATAGACCAGCTGTGCTCGTGAGAAAGTCAAAACACAGCCTGTCCTTTTATAGTACTTGTGTTCTGGAAAATATTGACATACAAATAATGAATCAAGTTTCATTTGGTTTCATTAATGTCATTTAAGCCAACAGCTGCTGCATGAGTTTCTTCTCTTTCTAATAACTGTCCCTGGCAGTATTTAACCGTTTATTTCAATTTGTCACATCAATCACTGGATCTATGGCCGATTAGCCCCTTAAAATAACTTGAATGCATCACAACCTAATGTTGAATCTGATGCTGGTCATCCATACGGGGCGGTTACGTCCTTCCAGACTGATGAGTTGTTCCGCTCCTCTGTCTGAAATAGGTGTAAAGAGTGTATGTTATTTAGACTGTGTGCCTCACATATGTTTGATTATGGAAGTCTGTGGCTGCCAATATTTAAAAATTTAATCATATTGCAATTTCATTTTTCATTTGTGTGCACGATGTAAATGGAAAACCGGAAATTGCATTGACAATTAATATTCAACGTACTCCAAAGTATAAAACCGATACAAAGATATTAGAAAATAGACCTTTCAGTTTTACTATCCTCTCTTTGTCTCCTCTTCATCACACCTAGTCTCCCCGGGACATCTCCTTAGGCGGTTATTTCTCAGATCCACCCTGAGCACATCTGCTGTATGCCCTCTCTTCTTTTATCACACACACACACACACACACACACTCACACTCACACTCACACTCACACTCACACTCACACTCACACTCACACTCACACTCACACTCACACTCTCACACACACACTCTCACACACACACACACACACTCACACACACAGCCTAGGGGGCAAGGAAACTCAAATGCACTCTTCCAATTCTCCCATGTTCGTACTGCTCCATATTGGTATTAGGGGAAATAATAATAAGTATTTTGGTGAATACCATGCATAATGATTTACACAAACAGTCAAATGCTACCTGCAGTGAACACACATTTGTTGTTAATTTGATGAAAATTAACATTACTGATTCAAATATGATTGCATGGGCTATTTACTACATAATGCATATTTATTTCCAATTACTGCCCAACCGGAGTCCACTTGTTTTCATTGACAAAACTATGTGACGCCAGAATAACTTGTTTGTTAAGTTAATAAGCTTAATGGTGGGTAATTGCTTAAGTTAAGAAGAAAATCATGGTTTGGGTTCAAATCAATTTCATTTCCAGTTACGCACAGGATGCTGAATGTGATGTTTAAAAAGTAAAAAATAAAAAGGGAAGGTGGAGGGTGGGGGGGTGTGGCCACGACCAACTGCCACTTTGCTCGTTTGAAAGCCATGATGTCTCTCTCTCATTGGTGGGCCAAATTCTCTGGGCGGGCAAAGCAGAGAAATGGGAGGTAACCTTGCCCCTTATGATGTCATGTTATTTTTAAATGTGCTGAGTCAACACACTTAGGTGGGGTTAGAAGGAGATCATGGATGGTGTTAAAAGACGTACGTTTAAGTGAAACGTGGGACAATAACGGGACTTGAACCCCCTGTCTCCTAGGTGGAAGGCCTGTGATGTTTGACCCATCCACCATCCCAACCTGCCCCCCAAAGAGAGCCCTGCCTTTTTTAGGGTTTCCCCCATTGTATCGTAAGCCTGGTGGCCGTCGGGCCTAAATGTCCCCCTACCAGGCCTAAACCACTGAGAATTATTTAGCACTGTATTTTAAAGTCGTTTTTTTTTCATACCCAATGTGACAAAGAAGTGCACCACACTTGATGGCATTGTCCCAGTGAGTGAAGAATAATCCCAAACGCAGATCACTCCACTGCCCGTCATCTGAAGAGCTCATCTGATGGCTCTAATAATCTAGCGCTTAGCATCTCCGCTAATCTCTTTGGATTGTAGACTGTATTAATAAGTGATGCAAAGTGGTTCAAATCGGCTGTTCCCTCCACTTTAACTGGATCTATGCAGTGTGTGTGTGCACGCTTTCTGGTCATGTGTAAGAGGGTCACATGGAATGCTTCTATACTTATGTAGAGGTCAGAGGTCATGAGATGTTAAAGAGATGTGACACTTGGCCTGTACCAATTATTACATAATTGTCTACATGCAATTTCTTTGTTTAACCGCAATTAATTGCTAACATTAGCTAAGTTCCTAAGGAGTGTGACTGTTGATGACAATTTTCAGTTTTAAGAAAAAAATACAATGATTTATGATAATTAAAGCTTTAATGTGTAACTTTTTGATATTAATGAACATATGTTGCATTCAAGCCATTGCCAAATGAGTTGCTACAAAGCTAATCAAGACTTTCAGCTCCAGACACCATTCTCAGTATGTTCAGAAGATCGTGGTGTCGGGTGACTTTCGCACGTAGAAACTTGAGCGAAGATAATTACCTCTTTCAAAGAGGCCATCATTTATTTATTTTTAATCCTCCGTGTTGTCCTTGGCTACTAGCAAATGCGTGAAGGGGTGGGGGGGTGCGTGATCATGGAAGGCTTGCATCATGTTATTACTTTGAATTCCTAATGGGGCATACCCATTAAATTACTTTAAATTACTCCTTCAAGGCCTGGTTTATGTACCTGTGTTATTACATTAACTGGGTCACATAGCAGTGTTATAACCAAAACATGTATTCTGGAATGCTTTTAAAACTTTCAAAAATTTTGCAAATAACTATATTTATTTGCAAAGTAATACATAAATATTTTTTGTTACATTTTTTAGCATTTCAAAAAGAAATTGAAATGTTTCGAATCAGTATCCTCACTGAACTTTGGCACCCTTCTGTGATTATCCTTCCTTTATATATATATATATATATATATATATATATATATATATATATATATATATATATATATTAGCAGAAACGATGGATTATTTAGGCTATATAGCCAATAATTAATAGTTTCTGCTTTTTTTAACGCAAGGATTAGGCATATTTTTCTATCAATGACGTTTATTGACCATGAATTAAAAAAATAAGTGTAAAACTAGTAATAACTTTTTAACAGAATTCAGTTCTGTTTTGGATTATTGCTCAAATTCGTGTGGATTTGCGTCATGTGTTGTGATCTCATTCGTACACTGTCACAAAAGTGAGACAGCGTGAAAGTAAATGCGTTTTTGATTTAATCCCATTCCCTGAACGATGAACACTAGGTCCCTAAAACTCACATTAGTATGTCCCAGGGAGAAGTCTCAACTGATTGTCAATAAAACCTGCGTAACTGTTAAAGATACGGGTGGAAATGAATAATGAACACATGGAAACTTTTAGGACTACAGAAAAACAACTTTACAGTAACGAGAGTAAATGTAATTTGTTACTTCCACCCCTGACTAAAACCTTTAACTCTTAACTGAGCAGAGGAAGGCAGCCAACTAGTGACATTCAGAAAGTTTTCTCATAAACCGGCAGGGCGACACAGCCTGCAGTGTCCTTTCACATCTATTTGCTCATGATATTCCTTTGTTTGGCAGGGCCTGCCATCCCTGTTGGAGTGGACGTTCAGGTGGAGAGCTTGGACAGCATCTCTGAGGTTGATATGGTAAGAAAACCCGTATTTATCCACAGCTTTTTATCATGTGACAGAATATTAAAGATGATGCATGTGTCACAGTAGGAGAGAAACGTGTAGAGTACATAATCAAATCCTTATTTGAATACTTTACAACCATTATGAAAGACATGTTTGCTGAGGATTTTGTTGTTGTTGGTTTTCTTGCCTGTATTGAAATGTTATTTATCTTCAATTTTTTTTTTTTAAATGTTCAATAAACTAATTAAACTAAAACTAAATATACAGTTTTATAACCACATATCACTCAAACTTTTCACCCTAAATTTACAGTAATATACTGGCTGCAGTTTCACTAGTGGCTTTAATTCTGCACCAAGGCTGAATTTCGGGAACAAGACTTCAGATCCAGTATTAGGGGACCACTAAGGTCTATATAAAAGAGACTTCAGATACAGTATTAGGGACCACTAAGGTCTATATAAAAGAGACTTCAGATACAGTATTAGGGACCACTAAGGTCTATATAAAGAGTCTTCAGATACAGTATTAGGGACCACTAAGGTCTACATAAAAGAGACTTCAGATACAGTATTAGGGGCCCACTAAGGTCTAAATAAAAGAGACTTCAGATACAGTATTAGGGACCACTAAGGTCTATATAAAAGAGACTTCAGATACAGTATTAAAAGAGACTTCAGATACAGGGGACCACCTAAGGTCTATATAAAAGAGACTTCAGATACAGTATTAGGGGACCACTAAGGTCTAAATAAAAGAGACTTCAGATACAGTATTAGGGGACCACTAAGGTCTATATAAAAGAGACTTCAGATACAGTATTAGGGACCACTAAGGTCTACATAAAAGAGACTTCAGATACAGTATTAGGGGCCCACTAAGGTCTAAATAAAAGAGACTTCAGATACAGTATTAGGGGACCACTAAGGTCTATATAAAAGAGACTTCAGATACAGTATTAGGGGACCACTAAGGTCTATATAAAAGAGACTTCAGATACAGTATTAGGGGACCACTAAGGTCTAAATAAAAGAGACTTCAGATACAGTATTAGGGGACCACTAAGGTCTATATAAAAGAGACTTCAGATACAGTATTAGGGACCACTAAGGTCTATATAAAAGAGACTTCAGATACAGTATTAGGGGGGGACCACTAAGGTCTATATAAAAAGGTCTATATAAAGAGACTTCAGATACAGTATTAGGGGACCACTAAGGTCTAAATAAAAGAGACTTCAGATACAGTATTAGGGGACCACTAAGGTCTATATAAAAGGGGGAGACTTCAGATACAGTATTAGGGGACCACTAAGGTCTAAAAATAAAAGAGACTTCAGATACAGTATTAGGGGACCACTAAGGTCTATATAAAAGAGACTTCAGATACAGTATTAGGGGACTACTAAGGCATCCGAAAAGCACCATCTCAAGGGACCTTTAATGCCTCTAATGCTGACTAATTTTTAATTTACCTTTTGATCTTCTGTAGCCTAGCTGCATCTCATGCCTGCACGCCTCTGCTCTCTAGTGAGATGGCGGGAGCTGCTTCTCTTTCACTAGGCAAGGCAGCTTTATTTATTTGTTTAGCACATTTCAGCAACAGGGCAATTCAAAGTGCTTTACACAAAATCAGTTCAAAAAAAAAAAACAAAAACAGACTAGGCCTCCAATGTTGGATATCATTGAGGATGATGATACTCGCAGTTGATTTTCCAGGATTTGGTCTGTTAGGCTTGAGCGGAACCGAGATTTCGCAAGAGTTAGTTTTGAGATGAATCCCGTGCAGCAGTAAGTTGTGCCAAACAAGGACGCAAATCTCAGTGCACGTCTCCTGAGACCAGGAAATTCTTCAGCACGCACATATAGTTTATGAAACTCAAGCAGAGGGTGGTTGTTGTATTTTTCTTTGAGCTCCTCATCGCTTTGCAGCTCAGTGATTTTGTGTTGCAGGTTGTCTGGCATGTCAGCTGGTTCCACATTAAATGTTGAGTTCCATTGCCTTACTTTTCATAACCTCTCACCGAAGGCATGACGGAATTAGGCGCATTCAGCTGCATATTCAGATGTTACAGCAGGTTTCTGTTCTTGCAAAGTACAAAAATGCACACAGTTGCCCTTTACCAGTTGCATTTGCCACAGCTTTAATTTAGCTTCAAAAATTTCACATTGTAGACTAGCTGGTTGGGACCTTGGAGCTTGACATTCAGCTCAGAAAACTGTTTGGTAATGTCCACGATGGACTAGATATGTAACAATAAAGGAAAGGGGAAAAGCCAAAGAGCATTAAATGAGCACTTTAAGTACAGTAAATATCAGATACTTTAAGATTATCACTCAAGTAATATTCTAAAAGGAGACTTTAACTTCTACCAAAGTTATTTTTTGGTAAGCTACTTGTACTTTTACTCAAGTATTGCTTCCAAGTACTTTACACAAGACTGCAAATATGTGGTTCTTGAAAAGCCATTTGATTATATCAGTATCCCTGGAGCATTCCTACCCTAGGTGGTCCTTTATCAAATAGTATTTTTCTTAGATCATTATAGAATGGGCAGTACATTAAACAATTGATTTTTAATTCTGTATTCATTATGTATTATGGACACAGTCTTTGATCTTCCTCAATTCCAGTATATTGAATAAGTAATGATAAGAGCAGAGCTATGCACAGAGAGAGCGCAAGCTCTTAGCTAGATCATACACATAAAACATATTTTTTACTGTCAGGGCCAATATTAATTAATTTAATTTCTGAAAAAAGCAAATCAGTGTAAAACAACTTGAATGTTGAATGGTCATATACAGTATTCATGCACAGACAGCCCTATACTGTTTCTTCCAATGCAATTAGGAGTATAAAATGATCAGCAGATATGATTGTTAATACAGTTTATTCCTTCCTTTTTTTTAAAGTGACAACTTACAACAGGATTGTTGTTGTTTTCTTTAATGAAAATGGTTTTCTGTCTCTCTGAGCCTGTACAGACGTGGAACTTTGAGCAGCTGGATTGTCCATTGGGAAGTTATCAGTTGGGTAACACGAGAAGGGAAACAGGAAAGTAAGGCAATCTAATTAAATGTTGACGACTGAGAACTGGAAGCAGTTAAACAGCGGCCAGTCTTTTCCCCAACTGATGCTGCTTTTTGATGGCCACAGCTGCCAGATTACCCTGGTTGTTCAGCTCCTGTCAGTCATGTTTCATATGTTGCATGGGTTTCGTTTCAACATTGGCAGGGACACTTATAAAGTGGATGGTCCTCCCCTAGGAAATATTAAGCATTAAACACTTCTTTGGTGAATTTTTATGCATCCATTTTGACCCATTTCTTTTTGCACCACTTAATTTCATTGAGTCTTTTAGTCATTGGTTTTGACACAGACCAAAAACATACATAAAACTAGTTTTATGATAGCTTGACGGAATTCTTCTAAGAGTATGGAGGAACAAAGTGGTGCCTTAAATCCAAGAGTGGGCTCGTGGGATGGGAAGATTGAGTGTTTACACACAAAAATGGGGAAAGTCCCTGAGCTTTCTGGAGGGCTGCCCATGCACTGAGGAGAGACATATGCAATGTGCTCATGGTGTTGTCATTTGTACATTTTTTTAATTTGGTTTACAGTTTGTTGTCTATTTTGTTATTTTATTGTATTATTGTCTCTAACTTTGTATAGGGAGGTGGAGAGTGTGGGTGGGTGGGTGGGGATCAGATAATGAGGTGACGTGTTCATGTTTTGTTTTAGGTAAAAAAAAAAGTGAATCAAAATCAAATGTAGGGGAAAATATTGCGCATTTAAAATTTCATTCCCTGCATTCTGGTGAATTTTTATGCACCCATTTAGGCCTTTTCTGCATCAATTTATGGTGAATTTCCATTGCATCATTGGATTTCACCAAAGGAGACCACGTTCCTGGACTAAAAACGTCATGTTTTAGGGGTATAGACTGATAAACATCATTCTTCTCTCCCTTAATTCCGCCAGGACTTCACCATGACTCTGTACCTGCGGCACTACTGGAAGGATGAGCGCCTGTCCTTCACCAGCAGCACCAACAAGAGCATGACATTTGATGGCCGTCTGGTGAAGAAGATCTGGGTCCCTGATGTCTTCTTTGTCCACTCTAAGCGGTCCTTCATCCACGACACCACCACTGATAACATCATGTTGCGTGTCTTTCCTGACGGACACGTCCTGTACAGCTTGAGGTCTGTGGCATTTCAGAATCTGACTTATTCGCATGTATTTTCAGACCTGTGTCGCTGTTTGCTGTATGCACCACATTGATTGCTGCTGTGTTGGGAGGAGGTTGGGGTGGATTGATGAATGTTGAAACATAGGACTTTCAAGCCAGGAAGCGGAGTTAACTTCCCAGGGAAATGTGTTTTCCTTGGGAGTGTTTTAATCCAAATCATGATAATTTTCCTAAACTTAACTAGTCGTTTTGCTTAAATGTAACTTTCGTCGCCACATAACGCTTATTTTTAGTCTCTTAAACTTAACTATAATGTCTGTCGCAATGACCGGCAGCTTGAAGTACTCTGTACCCGCCACAAAGTCCCTATTCTCGGCTAACTGAACCCCCAACCATCGCTGATATGACGGAGCACCACGCAGAGCACCATGCAGAGCTCCATGTGGAGCACCATGCAGAGCTCCATTTGGAGCACCATGCAGAGCACCATGCAGAGCCCCATGCAGAGCGGAGCACCGCCTGACATTTTCCTACCCTTCTGGTATCTCCACTATCTATTTTTCAAGGGCAACGTTAGCTGCATTCTAGGACTGTGATTGATTTCCCGAAATAAAAACAAGCCAAGCGTTTTTTTCCTCTTCAGCAGAATGTTAACTGGTGCAGCCAGACCAGCGCTGTGCAACGCTGTCTGTGGAAATAAGTCTGGCAATGCAAGATCAGACCACAAGTGATGTGATGGGAATTTCATATATCAGTCAGGGAAACTAGGCATGATGTTGTTTGTTGTGAAAGTCCAAATCTTCATTTTGAGGTCTTTATTTTATTATTAATTCCTTGTGTTGAATATTGACATGGATCACGCTGCCTGATAGAGCTGCCAACCCTGAAATTCTTTCCTTAGCCTGAGAGTTTCCATATGTTACTATTGAAGTGCTAGATGCTTTCTCAAGAATAAGATTCTGAAAACAATCACTCAATGCAAAATACCTAAAATGTTTTCATGCTGGCTGGCACAGAACAGGGACCTTGTGTCTGTAAAGTGGAAATGTTATTGGGAGTTTTCCACCTACACAAGCACCTGGCAATTGGCTCACCATGACCATCGGTGATTGTTTCTATCCTTGGAGGAGAAAGTCAATTTGTGCCATTCTGGTCTCCAAAGGTGTGTTTGCCAAACAGAACAGCTGTGTGAGTCACCTGCAGGCATTGTTTCATTTGTGCGGCTGGCAAAGACACACACATGTAAAGACATCTACAAAGTAGTCCCGCTTTGCAAGACCTTCCTCCACAGCGCTGTGGAGGAGGGTCTGACTAGTCCACACCGCATTCTGGGATGGGAGAAAAATGTGCTCTGGTTTATTGGCATTTCTTTAAACAATCCCAATCGTTACTCATCGTTTGGCCACTTTTGGGCAGAACTTCACAACATCACATTCACAACATCACATTCACAACAAATATTTGCCACATAAAGTTGGTATAGCTAGTGTTCAGTCCAGTATTCAGTCCTTTTTTATCTGTTCAAATGACAACCAATCATATGACCATTGAGTTTAGCGGTATTTACAGTTACAATTTGTGGGGAAAAGATGACTGTGAGCCTGGTACATTCAGAGCAGCTGTAGTTAACTGTCAATGTCGCATGACGCTAAACTTAAGTTTAGGAACCAAAATGACTAGTTAAGATTAGAAAAGAGATTGTGGACACCAGTCTCCTTAAGTAATACTGCCGGGACACAAACATGTGTTTCTTGGGTGAAAGTCTTGTGTTTTCCCCGGGACACAAAAAGCTTGAAAGCCCTGTGTTGTATAGGCCCAGAGCGGTCTTATATAGCAGCAGTCAATGTGGTGCATACAGCAATAAAGACGTGGAATAACCAGGAATTACAGTGCTTTTACTTTTAGTACTTTTAGTTACTTTAGTTTTACTTTTAACTGCTGAGCAGGTAGTGTAGTGGATTCATCAGAGATTTCTCAACTGCTACTGCTGAAACGTGGTTCTAATAAAACATTTTATTTATGGAGTGCTTTAAAGGTTAAGAAAATTTACATGAGTTAAAATGATCCTAGAAAACCTCAGCCTAAAGAAGAGCAGCAAGACTGAACCGAAACAAAGTTGTGGGGAGCTGACAGGATCTGTAGAGTTGGAGATAGTTCTCTGTGGCAACACTACAAAAAAGGACACCTTCCCCAGTACATACATTTATTTTTCAGTCAGACCGATTATAATCGCATCTAGCATTACGCTCCCATAACAATGTCAGACTCACAATGGACAGTATTGAAATTGATGCAGCGGGCTACAGAGGTCTGGTTCATTTTAAAACTTGTCTTTCCAAATGAAACTAATTTTTATTTTTGAACTGCACATGGGGGAATGGGGGTCAATTGAGGACTAGCATCTTATGTTCTGCAGCTCTCTGGCGTCTTAATCCTGCCCCAGTTTCAATCTGAATGTATTTAACGGTTCAATTAGTGCTAAAGTAAAAGATAAAATGCAAATGCAGCCTGTTAGCCATGAAGCCCTACAGACCTCATTACACCAGTTAACAAATCAATGTGAAGTAATATCTGTGTGTTCTGCTACGGTCGCCAGAGAAATCAATGTGTGTTAACTCATCTACTTTCATTTCACAATAACTTGTGCACTCATTATGCTCACATTGCATTTCTATTTGCGTAATGCAGCAGGGGACTTAATGAGGTGACTAGATTTTGATGGAAAGTAGTTTAGTTTGTAGTTCAGCTCAACTCCACATCTCCTAATCCATAACATGGAAACTCATGAACTATTTTGAGACATTTGTCACATTTTTCACAAGTGTTACAAAGCACAGCTAACCTGGGTTTATAACAAAACACTACTAAACCTAGCTTGTACCATTTATCCCCCTGTCTCCTCTACCTGCGTGTTGAGAATGAGACTAAATTCAATTCAGTTTTATTTATAGTGTCAAACAACATAGGACTTTCAGTTCCCAAAAGACTGAGGTTCCTTTTTGTTTTATATTGTGAATGTTATGTTTGTCTTGGACCTCTGGTAAAATGTCTTGTCTTCACCGTGGGATCAAACGTAATGTCTTTTTTGACATTTAACAATGTCCCATGAGCTGCCAGGATTGTGTCTTT
This sequence comes from Etheostoma perlongum, assembly GCA_026937815.1. Lineage (NCBI taxonomy): Eukaryota > Metazoa > Chordata > Actinopteri > Perciformes > Percidae > Etheostoma > Etheostoma perlongum. Next base: position 2,954,718 of record CM049390.1, on the reverse strand, counting down.
CCTACATCGCGGGTTTGTCTGTGTTAAACTACTCACCCAGATACCAAGCGTTCTGGCTAAATCCCAATGAGTCCAAAGGGCCAAAAATCACCCTTTAGCGTCTGTATGGAACGCACCAGACAGAGCAAAGGCTTAACCGTGGCGCTGTGAGATAACCTAGAATTAAGAACGACAACCGTAGCGAGTAGTTAGAAAGACCAAAAATCTGGGTTGGGGTGGTGGATGTGTCAAACAACATAGGACTTTCACCCAAAAGACTGAGGTTCCTGTCCCTTTTGCTTCCTCTGTGTCACTCAAACGTAATTTTTTTTACATTTAACTGTCCAAGAGTCCCATACGTCCCAACCAAGTAAATGTCAAAGCATCAAATAGTGACGCCAAAGTACCCAGACCCAAAAAAGGGACGCCAAAGGATGATACGACCCTAAAGGAGACTTTTTGCGTAAATAACAAATGTCCAAGGCACCTGACCATATGTCGCTTTTTGACGGATGGGAGTGAAAACGTGTTGGTCCTGGAGTCGGCCTGCTGGCGTCGGCCATCGGGAGGGACAGCCTCCTTGAGATCCAGCATCTCTCGTTGACTTTTTCACGAGCCTGCTCCTTGTGTATTGTAATTCAGGTTTCAAAAGGTGTATATTACAAAAAGTCGTGTTGTAGGCAAACACAAAAAGCCTTTCAGCGTCTTTTTCCTCAATAGTGTTCTCTGTGTAGAAAGACGTGTGGTTTGCAGCCTGTTGGCCATTACTGAAGCCCTGCACAAACGCTCGCCCTCGTGTCACGTATCAGCTCTTACACTCTCAACTACCTACTCAAAAGATATCTTGTAACATAAGTCATATTTCACTAGCAGCTCCACACAGGACATACCAACATGTAAACTCACTCGCTTACAATCAACCAGTACGTCAAACTGGGACTATAAATTCATCATGTGATGGACTATTGGAAAACAAAAAAGTTAAGGAGATATAGATGTACAGTAAATATTTTACAGTCCGCAGATAAAAGCTTTTCTCGCATTCTGTTTTTAGGCTTTTGATCCAGACAGTAGATCGGGGAACATAGCAGGAAGATTTGGGGGAAAAGAACTACGAGAAAGAAGAGGATTTTAGGGGGAGATGATGACACTGCCAGAAAGCCAGAAGAATAGGAATATTCATTAGTGTGAATTGCAAACTTCAGCATCATATTTTTTGGAGCCAGTATCTGATCTCTAATCCTAAATAGGATCATTACTTCCTTTACTGTATGTGATGATTCCTTTCAAAAACAGCCAATGACCTATTTTTCATGGAAAGAAAGGAAGTTTGATTGTATGGACCCAATCACAATGTAAAAAACTCCTGCGTTCCATAAATACAATTAAACAGCGCTGCGCAAACAGAAATGAGGACAAACTCTCAGTTCGTTAATCTAAATTCATGTTTGATGCTTTTCATATGTCAACACTTTGACTAACATGTTGTACAACAGCTAGGTCGAAGTGGTAATTTCCCTAGATTACCATAGACTACTAACACCTCTCTAACTAGCAGTCACTCAGACCGGCCGTGAGATAATGTGGTTTATCAAAGACGCTAGCAAAGCAACACGGTACAGAAAACCAGCACAGCAGAAACCACAGATAGTTCGGACCTCCGTGTTTAACTATATATCTGTAACATTCCAGTTACGGCGGAAATGCCGGTGATTCGGTCTTTGAACCATTTCTTATTGCATTGACTGTCACATGTGCAACTTTGTGGTAATCTAGGAGAGACAGGAAAAAGATCCTACTAACTAGTGACAGAAAAAACATAATAGATCCATACCAGACTGTTTTCATTTAAAATAACAAGATGATGTAATGTATGCTATGTGTGAATTAGCTAACATAATGTTTTGTCAGGTCAAACCAATGCTGTGAAACCTGGGAAAACCCGGACGAACTTCTGGAAAATTTGAGATTTGGCCAAGAGCCCATTCAAGCCCATTTCCAATTTTTCCAAATCAAGGCACCAATCACAACCGTTGAGGTGGGCTTTACACGATGGCGATAGCACAGCGACGGCAGGCAGCTTTTTGTTTACATTCAACATGACGGCCACCAAAGTGCAGCAACCTGTTGATGTCGCTGTGGCTGCTACGTCACCCGGATCCCTGGTCTGATTGGTTGAAGGACTATCTAATTGCGCCCAGTGGCATTTGAGCGGTGTCCGTTGGTGGTGGGCTGTGAATAAACCTTCCCCAAACCCACTCTCAGTTACAACTGAGAAGGGTCTGGTGTCAACCAGGCTACAACTGTGATGGATGTTTGGTTAAAATGGAAGCATGACATTGACAACATGTCTGAACTACCCCATTGTAATAAAGCAAAATTAATCTTAAAAGGCATTACTTACATGCTTTGTCCGCGGTGCTCACAATCAGCTGTTTTTATGTGTTCAGGAAAACCACAGCATGTGACTATTTCTATTATTTAAATTTCTACTTTATACTATTTCTGCCCAACCCTATTTAGCTTATAATTTTATGCCTAAATGAACAACATTAACTAGAGATAAAATAATTTTTCGTATGTAAGCTCTGTTGAAAGGCTGGCGCTACACTGGATTGCCAGCATGAATTGTGTAAGCCGAGGAACATGTGATGAGAATAGTTGGAAAAATTGGGAATGGGTTTAATTAGAATGAATGCCACTGATTGGTAATCATGGTATTCTTGTATTACAGTGGAGGTCTTCTCCAGTGACTGTGTGATTGAGTTCATATAATTCAGAGACATTACTGAATGTGTGCACTCCCATGACTGTTCTCACCTTGTGCGTCTGTGTGTCTGTTCTTATTTTTGCCGTTGAACAGAGTGACGGTGACAGCAGCCTGTAACATGGACTTTAGCCGCTTTCCTCTGGATTCGCAGACCTGCTCGCTGGAGCTGGAGAGCTGTGAGTAAATGTTTCATCTACGGTTCCAAAAAGCATCAAGTGCTCATATTCCTGCCTGCCTCGTGAAATTGCTGCCCATTGTGGTCCCAGTTTACCCTGAAATTGAGATTAAATTGGCCAGTGTCACCAGTTATTACTTAAAGATTTCTTACACCCCAGCCTGCTGCAGCTTTCTTTTGCTGCTAGTTTTATGGTGCAGATTGTTTACTTCTGCCTCAGGCTGCTTTTCAGTTGTTGGACATCAAAAGCCCTTTCTTTTTCTCTCGCTGGAAAGATGCACCCAGTCATCTGCTCCCATCAACCTACAGTATGTTCATGAATAAATAGCAACTGTGGAAGACATGTAATCAGAATTGAATTATACCTTTGAGGGAGACCCTTATTTCCCATTGGGCAGAGTGCACAGCATGTATTTCAGCAAATAGACAACATTTCAATTACAAGAGATACAAATTTTATACAATCAGGGAAAGCAGATACAAGAATATACATAGAAGTCATTTATCAAAGCTTTAATCTGATTGATAGATGGTGGAGGGACCAATTTTAATCTTTGTGCTGCATTCCAGGAATGTGAAGCAGCAACGGGAAAAGCAGTCTTGCCAAGCTCAGTCCGAATAGGAAGTAAAAACCATTCATTGGACCGAGTGGGAAAGGGATTTACATATGGAGTTAACAATATGGAAATGTAATAGGGTAATTTACCAAGACATGCTTTACAGATTAACACCAATGAGTATTTTGTCTCATCTCAAGAGATGGCCAACCATCTCAACGTCATATCCTCCAAAAGACAGTGGTGAGTGTTATAACTGTCATCTGTAACAAATTCAAAGTACAGAGTGATAGATCAAATCTAGAGGTTTTAAAACTGAAGACAGCCTGCCTATACATCATATCTACATAATCAAAAACAAACTACAAGAGAGGAGCTTCCATATACGTCTGATTGGTATAGGAGGCATTTATTTTCTTTAAAATGGATGGTAACTAGTTATAAGCCGTTTCCTTAAAGGTCCCATGGAATGAAAATTTCACTTAATATGAGTTCCCCCAGCCTGCCTATGGTCCCCCAGTGGCTAGAAATGGTGATAGGTGTAAACCGAGCCCAGGGTATCCTGCTCTGCCTTTGAGAAAATGAAAGCTCAGATGGGCCAATCTGGAATCTTGCTTCTTATGAGGTCATAAGGGGCAAGGTTACCTCCCCTTTTTCTGCTTTGCCAGCCCAGAGAATTTGGCCCCTCCATGAGAGAGAGACATCATGGCTTTCAAACGAGCAAAGTGGCAGTTGGTCAAGTCCCCACCCCCAGCCTCCACCTTCCATGTCCATTAATGTGCATTGTCTTGATGAATGAATAAATAAATAAATAATGTATGATGGTTTTCAGATGCCTACACAGATGAAGACCTGATGCTCTACTGGAAAAACGGTGATGAGTCTCTCAGTACTGATGATCGCATCTCCTTATCACAGTTCCTCATCCAGAAGTTCCACACCACCTCTCGCTTGGCCTTCTACAGCAGCACAGGTACATGCTCACACAGGCGTAGATTTCAGGGAGTATGTAGGAGATATGTCCCCTCAATTGAAAAAGTAGATTTGTCCCCCTTTAAAAAATAGGAAGGTAAAGCAAGGCAACTTTATTTATATAGCACATTTCAGCAACAGGGCAATTCAAAGTGCTTTACATAAAACATTAAGGAGCAGTTCCAGTTTGTTCCAATCGCTAAAACTAAGCTGGTTTCATCAAAATATGCAATTCAAAAAACACACACCCAAACCGCAAAATACCTCATATATCCTGCAAAATGAAGCACTGCAACCAAAACTACATATAGCATTATCAAAATCAAACTTTGCACCCACTTCACACACTTCATTCAATACCAGATTTGTTTGTCCTAATACCTAATGCCTAATGAAAAGCACTCTCATCTTTAGTATGCTTTGCCATAATACTAAAATAGTTCAAAAAGTTTACATGCACCAAACTATTTGCAGATACACTTAGATGCAGTTGAAACATTTATTTTTTGATTTTTTTCACCAAACAAGTTGCTCTGATTTCATTTGAAAGTTGTTGTCTTCTTTGGCCTTGACCTCCTCTACATGCTCTCCCCCTGCCTCTCACTCTTCTCCCCTCCTCCCCTCTCATTCATACCCTCCGTCTCCCTCTTCCTCTCTCTGCAACGGCTTCCATTGTTTTTGTAAAAAAAAAAAAAAAAAAAGGTGCTCACCTGTGGTCTCTTCCTAGTGCTTACTTCCTGATTGAAGTGGCAACAGTTTGGCCAGGTGGCACACATATTGGCCAATCAGCTCATGTAGGGTCATTTTGAATGGCAAACATGTGACTTTATGTCAGATTTTTGGGTGTTATGCAGGGAACAGTGTTCAGTGCATTTAAAAAGTGCCATTTTGATTGCAAAATGTGTGTAAAGCAGAAAATGTGTTTAGACTTTTGGAGACTTGGAGAGAGTTTTGTGTGCTATGCATGTCATTTTAGTGTGTTAGCAATTGGAAAAAACTGTAAAAACAGATAAAATATGAGAATAAAAGTTACCTTGCAGTATAAGAAATGAAGAACTATGAAAGACAACCCACTCCCCAAAAGAAGTAAAAATAACCGTTCAGGTGGCTAAAAACATGTCTATGTATATCCTTCTCACCTATAGGGTAGCAACAGGGCAATTCAAAATATGTATCTTCTTTCCCACCCACACAAATATATTTATGGGTGTAAATATAGCACACGATTTCAGACAGTTATAGTGGACCATACCATCCCAACCTTGTTTTTGTGTTGCAGTGGGTGAAAAAACCCAGTCTTTTTTTTTTTTCTCTTTCTCCGTGAAATGAAAGCTGCCTTTAAGTGCGGTAGGAAATGTCACAATCCACAAAAACGATCTAAAGGAAAAATATAATTGTGTCTACTTGTGCTGCACATTGTTGCATACAGATTTACCAAAATATGGGAAATTATGTGTTTGATGCTCAACTTTTTCTAGGGGACGACTCCCAGACTGCCCGGTTATAACGTGTTCCCTCTGAAGGTGCTCTAAGCGATGTTGGGTGACGTTACTTTGTTGACGTTCAAAGTATTTTCAAAGAAAACCAGACTAGCTCGCCCCTCCCTCCTCCTCATCCGTCCCGCAGATGTTGAACAGCTCACCCGGAGACTGAAGACAGAGGACATTCACAAACCGCATCTCACTCAGAACACCATGGATAGTTTTTATGCGTGTGGAAGCACCAGAGACACAAAATAACACCCTAAATCCCAGAAAAAGTGATTTTTCCATAATATGGGCACTTTAATAAGCACATTTCTTAAATATAGGAAATGAAAGTTCCCGTAAAATGTTTTGAGTAACCAGCATGTCTCTTGCTATGTTTGCAGGCTGGTACAATCGTCTCTACATCAACTTCACGTTGCGACGCCACATCTTCTTCTTCCTCCTGCAGACATACTTTCCTGCCACGCTCATGGTGATGCTATCATGGGTGTCGTTCTGGATCGACCGCCGGGCTGTGCCGGCCAGGGTGTCCCTGGGTAAGAAAACTCCTGTCAAATCAAGACATCAGTTAGATGATTTAACTGATGTCTTTTAGAGTTATTTCAAAGAAATCATTTTAAATGAAAAAAAATAAAACATAAGCATGGTGGAACACAGCTTAATTAAAATAGCAACAACACATTGTAAAAAATAAAATAAAATAAAAAAGTTGCAGTTTGCCATGTAAGGCTGCATCCGATCCACAGTGTACATTAACAGGGGTCAGCCCAATGGTCCCACATTTCTAAGAATTTCTTTTTTCACTGAAAATTAGGCCCTACGTTCCCACAGCCCAGTTCCCACATTTCTAAGATTTTTCTTAAAATTAGGGTCCCAAATTGGGAGAAATAGAGATACAATCTGATACAAATTCATGAAAAAGAAAATGTGTGGGAACATAGGGCCTAATTTTGAAAATAATCTTAGAAATATAGCGCTTTTCTAGTCTCAACGAGCTTCTACATAGTACAGGAACCATTCACATGGGGTTGCACATCTCTTTTGCGCCTCAACACAGGGAATATAAAAGTTTATTTTCTCATTATTACTTTGGTACTACTTTCATAGGTTCTACTACATGTCCTTTGCAGATATTGTGCATGCCAGAGGAAAATCTGTCTGTGAAATGATGAAAGCTGGCTCCACCAATCTGGAACACACACACATGCATGTGGAGACGCACCAACCTCCCACCCCTCTCACTTATTCTTTTGAATTATTTTCTGCATTGGGGCTCTTGTTTACCCCTTGCTGGGATCGTCTCATGGCTCATCTCGAGGCTCTTTGAACCAGGTCTTTCTTCTCGCTGTAAGGCGAGAGTGCTAGCCACCGACCCAACATGCCATCCAAAGTCTCAGTAAGTTCTGCTAAAAACTATTCTGGGACCATCCGTTTTAGATATGCAATTAATTAAGTGCAATTAAGTGGATGGCGAGCGCGAGATGCCAAAATGGACGCCAATAAGATTCTGGATGGAAAGTTTCCTTTTTAAAAGTTGCCAAATGTTCCATTGACAAGACCAAGGTGATATGTGTGTTTTTTCGTTGTGAACTGAGCTGAGCTTTTTTTTTTTTTCACTCTTTCATTGATGGACAGTGTTACACTGTGTGAGAGATTATTTGCTCCAAGTGAGAATGTTAGTGTGAAATTGAACACTGCAGTAGGTTATATGCCAATGTTGTTTTCTTACCAGTGTATCTCCGTGTGTACTTCATCCACAGCAATCCCACCACTCAGTCCCAAAACGTCCCACTTAGAAAGGAAATGCCGTAAAATTATTCTTTGTAAGTCTTTGCAACCATTCCCCGAAAGAACCAAGCAGGCCTGCCCTGTTACCATCCACATTGTCTTTAAAACTTGCCATTTTCATTGTAGCTTGCTAGCTCAAAGGTTGTTGTTAGTTCCCAAAACGAAGCAAATCTTCGAAACCATACTGCGAGTTTTACAGGGTTGTACTTATTGCAGGGCTGTTGGACCACATTGCATCATATTATTTCATTTATTAAGTGTTATAACTTTCACCCCCCGAGTGTATAGCTTCAGCTGCCAAACACCGGCTCAGTTTCTACTTTACTTGCTTTAGTTTAAGTAGAACTATGTGTATCTTGTGTCCAGGCATCACTACGGTGCTGACCATGTCCACCATCATCACCGGAGTTAATGCGTCCATGCCCCGGGTGTCCTACATCAAGGCGGTGGACATATACCTGTGGGTCAGCTTCGTCTTTGTCTTCTTGTCTGTGTTGGAGTACGCTGCTGTCAACTACCTGTCCACCGTCCAGGACCGCAGAGAGCGCAAGAGGAGAGAGCGGGCGCGATCTCAGGTGTGTTTCTGCTTCAGTATTTTAAACAGAAATTGAGTCTACTGGTGCAATGGTCGTTCCAAATGTACCTGTATTGCTGCCTGCACCTTTCTCCAAAAGCACTGCAAAAATAATCAAGAAATACGTGAGGGTCAATGTTGATATTGGAGCTAGCCAAATAGTCAGCAACACGTACAGCCCTCGCTTGGTCTCCTCTGTGGTACAGAGAATTAAATTCCCTCGAAGATCTATTTCAAAAAGCAAGAACATCAAAATTGCCGCACACACTTTTTAACTCTGCATTTGATTTGATTTTTCAAAGTAATCTGTCTATAAACATGTCTTGAGAAATCCCCCTGGGCCCAAAACGTCGACAAATAAAACCAAATGTAGAGGTAAAAAATGTGGCTGGCCGCCACAAATAAATCAGTGGAGAAACACTGCTTTATGCTGTATGATGCTGTGAGAAGAACTCCAAACTGGCATGCAATATTAATAAAAAAGGGTATCTTTCTCTCCGCTCAAGAGCCAGAAAATGTCCTTTAGCTGTTCAGATAAGTCTGACTCCAAAAGGCCCAGCCACTCTTGTTGACTTTGTGCAATTTCACTTACAAAAGCCTCTGTCAGGCTGTCTGGATACATACAAAAAGAACAAGACTGAAACAAGACAGAAACAAAGAGCAAGAAGAATTACAGGTTGTATTCCACAGTTAACTTTAGGGTTTGAGAAAGTTGGTCATGTTCTAATGTCAAATTACTCTCCCAGAAACACTGAACGGGTGTGAGTTGTTGCGGTTATCTGGGGATGTCAGTATAGATATTGAACTTAATTTTCATGAGCCCTGGCTGTGGGGTTCTACACCATAGGAGGTCCTGGACTATCAGTGGATCAATGTCCACTGCTGTTTCCACTCACTGATTCACTGTCTGATTACTTTAGGGAATGAAAAGACTGATTACATTTACTGCACACTGAACACTCCTGGAATGGATTGTCTCTGTTTTAAAAAAAAAATTAATTTTCAAGTAACTCTGAATTATTTGTGAGCAGCAACATGAACTCTCTACGAACTATGTTTGCCAGAGTCTAGAAGACCAGACCAGGAACAGGGTTATATACATCAGTACATACACATTATTTTGCGATGCTTAACACAAATCCACCAAAGTAATTGTAAACCATTTAGAAAGATAAGACTGGAGATGTTCTGCATTTTTATAGTTGACAAATTAATCCGGGAAATAAAGCAGCTTTAGAAACTTAACTTCAGACCACAGAGATTCAGTTAGAAGCTACAATCGTAGTAAGAGACTTTTAAAAAGGTCTTTCTCTCCTGCACAAATTACTGGATACTATTACCTCTCTTCAAGACTCATAGATTTATAAAACAAGATAAAAAAGAATCACTCTGGATGAACCCATATACATATAAGCAGTGGCAATGGTTTTAAGGGACACAATCAAAAAGGAAATGTCAGTGGGGGGGGGTGTAAAATTAAGAAATGAGTGCTCTGGACCAGAGTGATAGTCAAGAGGAAATGTTGATCTAATGACAATGCCCAAGTTAACAGTAACATAGTATAAGAACAAGGAGAGATGCGTTGTACCAGGTTGTGGCACCAGTGCTATTTTCCACCCGTAGTCACTTGGCAGGTCAGTAAAACATAAAATATTCTACGCAAGTGAAATACCACCACCGTTAAATCAGAATATTCTCGGGAGATAGAAATTATTTAAAAAAAAAAATAATAATAATAGAACTCTAGAGTGACTTTGAGTCCAGACTGAAACTGGCTTTGGCATCTGTTATTTTCCTCAAACTGCTGTCCGCCATCCTGTTGAAAACATTTCCTTTTCGGCTACTTAACTTCTGTTGAAGTAAAAGGTAAATGTACTTTATGCAAAATTCATTCTCTGAATTTAACCCATGCCTTAAGGGAGCAGTGGGCAGCCCGGAGACCAACTCCAGATCTAAGCCAGAGCCTTAAGGTCCTACAACCATTTTTAACATTCAAGTGACCTCACTGCAGCACAAATATTCTAACAGCCCAGTTTGTCCTGAACAAAATTGATCAGTCTCTGACTGGGGTAAACCAGACCACGCAGACATGGGGAGGACGTACAAATCCCACACAGAAAGGACCGGGACGACCTAGATTTGAACCCAGAATCTTCTTGCTGTGAGGCCGCAGTGCCATCCACTGGGCAGCCATGCCAGTTTCCCTCATTTATGCATTGAGCGCCACCTCAAGGAGCCAATAAGTAGCTACGCTAGGAGCAGGGACGTCTACTTAGATCGTGTTAGTTTATTAAAATATCTATTTGTCACCAGTGTATTGATTTTCTTACCACGTGAAAAAGGACATCAACATATTTGCCGTATCAATATTTTGTTCCACCCCTAATGACTGATGCCTGATATTCTCCCTTAACCTCCCTTAACCCTCATGTTGTCCTCGGGTCAAATGGACCCGTTGTCTTATATCAATGTTCTTTTTAATTCCCCAAAATAACATGATTGATTCCACACAACGTTCTTTGCCAAGTACAAATCTCTACTTTCATTAATTTTGGGGCGTCTTATTCAATTTTACAGCATTTGAAAAACAAATTGAAGTGTTTTTGAAATAGCATTGAGTAAAAGTTGACATATTAAAAGTTGACATATTCCAGTCTGTGATTATCCATCAACATCCATTCCTTTGATTTTAATTGCTAATTTCTGCTTTTCTAACTTAAACATTAGGTATAATTTCCTAAAAATGAGGTTCATTGACCATAAATTCCGAACAAAACTGTAAAACTGAAGTTAATAAGTTAGTGTTACGTAGTGTTGAAAACGTCAAAAAATGTGACAAACATTGAAACAAAAAGCGTCAAAAGTGTTGAAAAAAGGGACAAAAAACATATGAAAAAGTTAAAAACCTCGATAAAAAGTGTTGATTCTCAAGTTTGACGGGAAGACAACACAAGGGTTAAAATTCCAATAATGATTATATATTGTATTTTTTTTTCTTTGCCAGTCACTGCCCTGCACCTGCTGGATCTCCCAGACGAGAACCATGACCATGTTGGATGGAACGTACAGCGAGGCAGACACCAACAGCCTGGCCGGCTACACCGAGGAGCCCATGGGGCCCGAGGAGGAGCAGCAAGAGCTCCACGAGGTTCAGGAGAAACCCGAACACATGGTGGTCCACCTGTCAGTGAGCAGCGAGTCCACCACCACCAAGAAAAAGAAGAGCCTGCGTGCCCTCAACATCATCCAGAACACGCACGCCATTGACAAATACTCCCGGATGATTTTCCCCGGTTCGTACATCTTCTTCAACCTTATCTACTGGTCCGTCTACTGCTGAGAGACACTCCCGAGTCTGGCCCCGGGGCCGGAGAGACTAACACACAGACCGTACGAATGCTGCATCACTATGGGACACAAATTGTGCTGTTGTACTGTATGTCTGGTTCTGCAATGTGCAAGTTCTGCACAAAGTCCGCACTGAGACTTTGGGATTGATGCTTCGGTTTTTGTTTTCCTCATGCAGCAATTTGAATGTTCATTAACGCTCTAAACAACAACAACAAAATAATTTGAAGGCTGTTTTTAAACTACTGTTGCTAATTCTCTCGGCCCTTTTCAGCTTCATTTACTGTCAACTGCTGTTGAAAAGCTTGTTGTCTTCATTGCTGCGTTTTTTTTGTTTTTTTTTCCGAGATGACGGCAGCTTTGGTCGGAGAAAAAGTGCATTTTTGTATTTGAGTTGTTTGTAACGTTGATAGATAGGGATAAGGTACGCTTTGCCTGCGTTTGTTCTTTGAGCTGCTCAGTTGATGGGTCTCTGTATTTACATTGATTTGTAATGATTGTCAAGCTAAGATTCACCATTATTATAAGAATTTTAAGCCCATTATCTCTCAGTCATGATTTAATTATAAACAGATGACGACTTCATTTCTATTATGTCAAGATAACACGTTTTGACCATATTTTTTGAGCCTGTTATCGCAAAGAAATATTATTAAGACCTGGGCGGTATATCAACATATTTTTAAACAACATATGGCTATGTCGACAACGTTTCACTTCGGGGATTGTTCAGGTGCCGCCTGAAACTCAGCCGGATGTCCCTCATTTCGGCTGGATTTCTGCTTTCTTTGTGCTGGAAATTTAACCTCTGGTGGATTTCTGAGGACTATGGTTACCTGGTCCTCAGATCTCTGCAGGGTAAATCCAGACAGCTAGCTAGACTATCTGTCCAATCTGAGGACTATGGTTACCTGGTCCTCAGATCTCTGCAGGGTAAATCCAGACAGCTAGCTAGACTACCTGTCCAATCTGAGGACTATGGTTACCTGGTCCTCAGGTCTCTGCAGGGTAAATCCAGACAGCTAGCTAGACTATCTGTCCAATCTGAGGACTATGGTTACCTGGTCCTCAGATCTCTGCAGGGTAAATCCAGACAGCTAGCTAGACTATCTGTCCAATCTGAGGACTATGGTTACCTGGTCCTCAGGTCTCTGCAGGGTAAATCCAGACAGCTAGCTAGACTATCTGTCCAATCTGAGGACTATGGTTACCTGGTCCTCAGATCTCTGCAGGGTAAATCCAGACAGCTAGCTAGACTATCTGTCCAATCTGAGGACTATGGTTACCTGGTCCTCAGATCTCTGCAGGGTAAATCCAGACAGCTAGCTAGACTATCTGTCCAATCTGAGGACTATGGTTACCTGGTCCTCAGATCTCTGCAGGGTAAATCCAGACAGCTAGCTAGACTATCTGTCCAATCTGAGGGCTATGGTTACCTGGTCCTCAGATCTCTGCAGGGTAAATCCATACAGCTAGCTAGACTATCTGTCCAATCAGAGTTTTCTCTCGCACGACTAAAACAACTTTTGAACGTACACATGTTCCACCAAAACAAGTTCTTATCGGCCAAGACGATTGTGTTTGGTTTAAAGTAAAGCCAATAAACCAGAACACGTTTTTCTCCCATCCTGGAATACTGTGTGGACTTGCCAGACCTTCCTCCGCAGTGCTGTGGAGGAAGGTCTGGCAATGCTGGACTAATATTGGTATTGGTAAATGACCCATTTCTTTAGTAAAGTTGTGCCTGTGTTTGACATTTGCCTCCATTTTAAATTGTCATTTGCACAGCTGTATATTTTGTTAGGCAGAAGAGGAAAACCTCTAATTGTACGATTGTTTCCGGCGGTAACATTCTCCAGACGCTGGACATACCGTGGACTTCAATTCTAAGAGTTTGAGCGAGTGAGATGGCGAGAGATGTGACCTAGATTCTCATAGGTGGCTTTGACTGAAAATGTATCCCACTCTGTAGAAGACACAGAGATATATATTGTGTATCGCCATTCAGCTAAAAAATAACAACATGGGATTTTTGGTATATATGTTGATGAATCATTCATTGTGTGAGGCTGTATTTAGTGGTGCTTTATACGTAATGTTAACATGTAAACATTCTGATGATGTTTAGCAGGCAATGCTTATGGTGTTCACCATCTTAGTTTAGCAAAGCATAGCGTGTGTTAGTCCAACTGAGGCTGATGGGAATGTCATTAGTTTTGCTGGTATTTGGTCAAAAACCAAAGTATTCTAAAAAAAAACAACAAAGAATTAAACTTGATGATGATGCTAGATAAACATTCAAAATCACCAGTTATTTCACACTGTACCAAATTTCATGGTAATTATTCCCCCCAGTTGTCAAGATTTTTCACTCAAAACTAGTAATGTCCGAACGAAGCCTCATGAAACTTCGCAAACCCTTTTCCTAATTTTCTGAGCCCACTAGATGGCGCTCTTGGTTTAAAGAAAGGCTCAAGGAATAGCAATTCAATGTGCTTTCAACCATTTGTTGACTACAGAGCACCATCTAGTGCAGTGATTCCCAAAGTGGGGGTCGGGACCCACAGGGGGGTCGCGAGCCAGAGAGGGGGGGGTCGCAAGTTGATTTCCAGAAATTAAATTTAAATTTAAAAACGATTAGAAATAGCATATGTTAGCCATGATTTTAACACAAGATAAAACTAGTGGCTAAATTTAAAATAAAACCAAGCAAATAAACAGCTCTTTTGATTTGAAACGAGGGCAAATCATCTGACATCCGAGCTGGAGGACGCATCAGTTGAACTGTCCAGCGACCGAACCTTGAAGACAGCGTTTAGTTCTAAGACCTTGGCTGAGTTTTGGATTTCGGTTGAGAGGGAACACCCACAGCTATCCAGGGCGGCTTTGGATGTCCTGGTGCCGTTTGGCACTACCTACTTGTGTGACAAGACTTCTCGGCACTGATGTACCTTAAAAATAAATAGAGATGGCGATTGGATGTGGAGGATGATCTCCGAGTAGCGGTCTCCAACATTAAACCAAGATTGGACTTGCTGTGCTCCAAACATGGTGCACATCCATCTCACTAGGAGAGGTTAAGTTCAGATTAAAGTAATGAGTGAATTACTGTAGAGTAATGTTATGGCTGTTGTGTTATTTTGTGTTGTCAATATGCTCATGTTTGGATACTCCTATAGTGCGTGCGTGGTTGCGCGGGGGGGGGGGGATCGTGGGCTGAAACTTTTGGGGACCCCTGATCTAGTGGGCTCAGAAAATAAATAAATAAATAAATAGTTCATGAGGCTTCATGAACTCTGGATCCAATCTGTTTTCTGATGATTACTTTAATCTTTATCTGAGGGCAACAGGCATCCATACGTCATCGTCCATCAAAGTGGATTTCATCAATGAGTCGTTCCTCTTTGCCTTGACATTTAAGACAGGTCCATCAAAATGTGGCGCATATTTTAACCCTTCCTGTCCACTACTATTATGTGAATATTATGAGTTTGGTGCATCGAGATAAACAGTTGGTGGGCACTTATTGTGCCGTCAGGTGCCATTACACCATTGCAGATGAAGATGGCTCAACGTGACACAATTAACCCTCATGTTGTCCTAGGGTCCAATTTGACCCGTTTCCAAGTTTTTAGAAATCAGAAATATGGGAGGTCAAAAATGTCAACAAGGTGACAACACCATGAACCTTGGGGACAAAAACATTGGGGTAAAAAACAAATGTTGAATAAAACAAAAAATGTAATACATTTTTGTTTTGAAAAGCAACAAAAACATTGAGCTAGGGACAACAAAATAGTTTCTTCCATGTTGAGGGAAAGACAACACAAGGGTTAAAAGAGCGCAGGGCGAACCTCAAACGATGGAAAACCAGGTGGGAATTGGGACGGTTCTGTTCGTTTCATGTATACATTTGAGGAACGTTACAGTCTGCTCATGACTCTACAACACAATCTCACTCCTAGAGCGTCGAAACCAACGCTTAGTCAGGGGCCTGGGGCTTTAGTTAATGATGCAAAAAGTCTCCTTTAGCATCTGAGTCAGACACAGGGGGCTAATTCCAATATAGTTCCCATCCACTTTGTAACCCACTGTAAACTGGTCCTGTCCTAGGGCGTCACTAAATACCCAGAGCGTCAAGTAGCGTAGGTTTTTGAGGCGCTGGGAGTGAGAATATGTTGGATTTTCAGTCTTTCATACTACTTGCCAACGCTCTTAATACTACGTCATCTTACAGATCCATACAGTTGCTATTGGGTGATGTTTGCGTTGGTATCTGACGCCGAGAGCCACTGACCGAGCGTCATTATTTGACAAGCTGGGAGTGAGAACAGGTTGGGCTCCACACAGGTGTTTTAAACTCAAATTAACAATGCAGGTGGATGGAAGCACACTTTAAAAACTTGAGATCTTATCTTAAGATAAAGACATCTTAGGATAATTATTGTAAGCACCCCAACACTTCTTCTTCTTCTTCTTAAGGAAATTTGACATGTAAGCTATGATCTTGTGATAACAGGCCTAAAAAAAAGTATTGCCATTCATGGCCAATCTCAACTTCCGCAGCACTGAACATGCACATCGTGTATTTTCCACTAATTTGGTACTGGTTTTGATATTGTTATGCTGTTCTGATGTTTTAAGAGACTATAGTGACTTTTTGCTAAACTGGCTTCTTGATAAACCTTTGTAGCGCAACACTGGATAACTTAAAGGACCATCTTATTTATTGCTAATTGCCTTAGCATCTGACAGACATACTGTACGTACCAAGTACCATAGATGACTGTAATGATTCTTGTACTCTAATATGTACTATAAAGGTTTTGTTGGCCAGTTGGACATTTTGTCCTAAAGTCACTGTAGTCATGTATCCTTGTTTGCAAACAAAATGAACAAAAGCTAGCTTAATAAAACTGATTTCATTCAATATCATTTCAGAGGGATTGATTTCTCTTGTCTTTTAAATGAAAGTTAAGTACAGATTGGAATCCGCTTTCTTGTTCATGTTGCACTTACAACGTAGAACTTCTTGAGAACTGGATTTGCCTGGTGATATGTTAATTGCACTCCTTCTTCTTCCCTCCCCAAAAAATGTTTTATGGAGGCTTTACTTGCTTTTATTGCTAAGTGTATAAGTTGTATGCTTTCTTGCATAATTATGCTATAAAGCTGAAACACTTTACTGCTGTTTTTGTCCCTGAGAACATTCAGTCATTTTATCATTTTAATGAGAATAAAAGACCAATTAATTTGCATGAAAAATGTTAAGGCTAACACACAAAACATAAAATCAGAAAGAACTTTTTAGACAATACACACACACACACACACACACACACACACACAAGAAAGAAAACACAAACCTGTACGCACATTTGAGAAAACGCATCTTACAAACTCAAGACAGTAGAACTTCTTGAGAACTGGATTTTCCTGGTGATATGTTAATTGCACTTCTCATAGTGTGAAAACAGGATTATCTACTTTGAGCAGCTGGTAATGATCCAGGCTTTCATTGCGATACATTTTCTGTCTTATTCTATAAAAAGAGTAACAGTGGCTGAAACAATGTGTCTTGATGAAATTGTTTGCATATGACTTATTAGCAGGATAGACTTATTAACGTTGCAACCTTTAGAGAACTTGGCCCTAAAGTTGTCCTAACTACATAAGTATTTCTTAACTACCAATAGGAACAGACCTCTTTGAATCAGTGACGTGTGAGGCTCTGAGTCAGCAGCTGTCCATCACAGAGCTCTGGCTCAATCTGCGCTGGTGATGAGTTCACGTGTTGCAGGAAATCTCGAAATAAACATCGAAGGGAATTTATGAGTTCTCATGAGGACCCTTGTGTCATTCTTTAGGAAAGCGCCACTATGCAGTTGTATTTAGTAATAAACGAAGGTTGTATTTCTGTTGTAATGTCGGGTCGTGGATTTTACAAGGAGTCATTAAAGGCAGCATGAAAAGCTGTTGACTCTAGCCAGCCCGCAGTGCCCTCGGCTCCACTTCCTGCCTGCCATAACTTCACTGTACGCAACACAGCAGGACAGCGTTCACGCTAGCTGCTGCTCACACCTGATGAACGCAAAACCGTGAGTGTTTTTACTCTTATAAAGCCTTATCTGACCAATATACCTGCACCGTTGTTCAGCTAGCTTAATGACAACATGCCTACTTCCTCCTACAAGCGTGGGGACTCTTTGGAGCTTCTCGTGCTTAACGTTACGTCCGGTTAACGTCAACGTTACTGCACTTAAATGCGCTGCGGAGATAGGTTTGTTGTCATGGATATTGGCGGTACAACGTTGAATCTTGAAGCTAAGTTAGCATAGCATGTAGGTCATTAATACCAGATCGAAGTGTTAACTAGGCTTTGTAACGTTAAATATAGCCTACATAACTGCAGTTCGTATGACATAAGCAAGTAGTGAGTGTTACCGCCGTTAGTGGCTAATGTGAGAAAACTGGATTAAGGTTAGTGTTAATGCGAGTTTATTGCAAGAGCTGTCAAAGTAAGGGAGGAAGGGCTCTAAACACACTGCAGCTATAATTTAACCCAAAAGTTACTTCACTCTTGGTAAGCCGTTTTAACATTTAATTAACCCTTGTGTTGTCCTCGGGTCAAATTGACCCATTTCAAAGTGTTTTATATTAGATATATGGATTTCTGTCAACCAAATTGCCCAAAAATAACATGGATGATTCCATACTGTCAATATTCTTCAGGTAAAATGAATGATTACTTAATTGAATTTTGTGGGTGTTTTATAGCATTTGAATTCTTTTTTTTCTTTCTTTTTTTATGGTTTCAAAACAGTATTGGGACTAAACTTTGACATCTACCCATCTGAAATCCACTCAACATCCTCTGATCTTAACTATTAGTCAAAATAATTCATAATTTCTGCCTTTTTAACTAATGACCTAGGTATAATTTGATATAAATAAGGTTTGTTGACGATGAATTCCAAGAATAAGTTTAAAAAACCTGTTAGTAAACCAGCTCAGATTTAAAAAAAAACACCAAAAGCTGGAAAAAGTGACAAAAACATCGGAAAAGTAAAAAGAAAATGTACATTTTAAATTTTGATCTGGAAGGACAAGTTCATGGTTAACGGTAAGACAACACAAGGGTTAAACAGTTTTCCTCTGTTTCCCAAGACAAAGTTAAGTCCACAATATGTATATTATTGTGTTTATTAAAACTCAAATGAAAGAGAAATAAAGTGACAGAGTGCAGGTAAGCTTTGTTATTACAGGTGCAATGTTAGCCTCTGAGCTAACCCCAGCTCATTTCCATTACACAATGTCGTTAATATGTAAAACTAATGTAACTATAAAACACACATATTTGAATTCCAAATGAGAAAATGATAGTTTCCAATATTACTAAAAATGAAATCAGGGGTGAAATTGGTGTGGCAGTAGGTAGCTAGAGAGGTGCCAGTTCCCCTCCTGGGCACTGCCCAGGTGCTTTTGAGCAAGGCACCAAACCCCCGACTGCTAAGGGTGCCTTTCCATGGGCAGCCCCCTCACTCTCTCCATTTAGTGCATGTATAGGTACTGAGCATGTGTGTGTAATTCAGGCCTATGTGTAATGTGTACGGGTGTAATGTGTACATTACACACTACACACTTAACAGAGTGTAAATTGTAATTTCCCCTTGTGGGATTAATAAAGTATACATTATTGTTATAATATTCATAGGACAAACCCATCTGTAAAATTCTGTTTATAATAGTATTCATTTCTATACTTATTCAGTACATATCCATATCCTGCACTTACTGCTATTGCACTTCTGATTAGACCCAAACTGCATTTCGTTGCCTTGTACTTGTACCTGTGTAATGACAATAAAGTTGAATCTAATCTAATCTAATTAGAAATGGAAAAAACAAGGTCAAGCTTGTTATACCATTTTTACATCGTTAGTATAAAGATTGTTGTTGTCTTCCACTGACAACAGGGAGTTTCGAGAGGCAAACCAGTAGAGATTTGGGTAGAAGGAATGTTGTGGTGGGGAGAAATGAGTCATGCTGGGAAATGGCCCATGCCGCCTGCATTTTATTTTCCCTCTAAGAAATGATGTGGCGCCTCTTTGTGCTCCTGCAGAACTAGGACCCCTCCCTCTCACACACTCACTGCAGCCCACCTCTGACAGTTATGTTCTCTTAAAGTTTTTCCTTCCAGCTGTCTCTCCTGAGGGCACGCTGAGTTGCTGCACAATGGGTTAGGCTTAGGTTACTGGCCTTAATGCAGTAGATGGAATTTCTGGAATTGTGCCTTTAGCTTGTTCTTAAAAATGCTCATAAAAAGACACGGGGCAATTTATATAAAGTCCCCCTTAACGTAAATTAAATGTCAGGTCTTGACTATACTGACTTGTATCTGTGCACATTAGAGCCCGACCTATAAAGGATTTTTAAGGCAGATACCGATATGAATATTTGGTTATTTAAAAATCCGATACTGATATCTATTTTTTAAAAAAAATCCAGAAACGCGTTATAAAAGAAACAGATTTCCCATTATCCAACATTAGTTATTTGTAGTTATTTATGAGTTCTCACTAAAAAAATATGATAATAATTTGTTTTATTGTCACAACAGAACAGAGGAACGTCAAAATATATTAAAGGTCTGATAAATAAAACATATAAAAATACAAACTTAAGATATGAAACTTAAAGTCCTTTTGAACAAAAACACAATAACAAAAAAAAACAACTGTTGCCAAAAGGGACGCTGTAGAGCGTCCTCTGGTGGACAGACAATGCAACGCCATCACTAACAGGGACGTTGTAGAGCGTCCTCTGGTGGACAGACTATGCAACGCCATCACTAACAGGGATGTTGTAGAGCGTCCTCTGGTGGACAGACTATGCAACGCCATCACTAACAGGGACGTTGTAGAGCGTCCTCTGGTGGACAGACTATGCAACTCCATCACTAACAGAGACGTTGTAGAGCGTCCTCTGGTGGACAGACTATGCAACGCCATCACTAACAGGGACGTTGTAGAGCGTCCTCTGGTGGACAGACTATGCAATGCCATCACTAACAGGGACGTTGTAGAGCGTCCTCTGGTGGACAGACTATGCAACACCAACAATCATAACATGGTTGACAGTCCGTTTTTATTTTTTTAAATATTTATTTATCAGAATCATTTATTTGTCATTTTAAATGCTTCTGATGAATTAATATTTAAAAAAAATTGGCCAATATAAATGCCTATACCGATAGATCGGGAAATCCATAATATTGGACAATAATATCGGCCCACCAATTTATCGGTCGGGCTCTATTTCAGATCCATAACATGTTCTGGTCACACATCACTGGTGGTCTATGTGACATCATCATATCTCTCTCCTTCACTCGCTGTCTGTCAGCTGCTCATATTGGTCCCCTTCCTCTTTAATATTAGAAGCGCTTAAGCAGAACCAGAAAAAGCTGAAAAAGTTATAAATTTGGTGTTGCTTCATTATTTCTAAGACCAGAAGTGTCAGTGATTTTTGGATATTCTGTCCAATAAACAAGCGTCTGTCTCGATCGCGTGACGTGTGTTGACAGTGTTTGGTGCGTTTGACAAAGTGCCGTGTGAATGCAAGCCCAACCAATTGGGTTACGTCCCTTCTACGTCTAGGACCGGAGGACGCTAACTATAACACCCGGCTGGAAGACCAAGTGGAAGCAGTTCAAGCTTAAATAAGATAATTTATTATTAAAGTAACAGTCAACAGGAAATGATCTTCAGTAGGAAGACTAATAATATCAGGCGTTAAACGTCATTGCCCCTCTCACTCCCCTTTCATGTCTTCATCTGTCCTGTGAAATAAAGGCCTAAAAATGCCCCAAAAAATAATCTTAAAAATAAATAAAAGAAAGAAAGCGCCCTATAATGGGAAACACTATTCAACAGGGTAACAACACGGGCAAAGAAAGCTGAATCCTCCTGCGCAGAGCGGACTGTCAGTACAGAGAGCGAAAAACACACTCATCATAGCTGTCAGCCACAAGATAGCAAGCTAACAAACAACATAAATAAATAAAATATGCCAACTACACTTATCATTTGATACATCTGCTAGGTGCCGATTTCAGTGAACAACAGACTACTCATCAGTCTGACACTGGGTTCAGATAGGATGCTCTGCAAGAGGGCTGGCCTTCCACAGAGGCCCCCCGACACCTGGGGGGCCAGCTGTCTGCTCGCGGGGCTTCGTCTTTAACAGTACAGTGTGTGTGTGTGTGTGTGTGTGTGGGTGTATACATAGGCTATTTGTCTGTGAGGTGTGGATTCAACTTTATACCTTAGGTCCGTGGTTTTCTATCTGTGTGGAAGAATTGAATTACCAGTCACAACAAGTGTGTCTGCTGGTTTTCCTCATACAATCAACATACAAATACATTTCTTCTTAGGATTTCTACTGAAATAATTTTCAAGCTTTTGTGGATCGTGTGTCTCTCACCCCTGTTTAAGTCATTTAAAGAGAAAGAATGGTTAAAAATTGAAGCAGCAGAGGCTAACATATCCTGATTTGTTCCCCGCCCTGGACAAGCTATACTAAACACTAGAACCTTTATTTCTCATGCTGCAACCTAACAATATCTACTTTTTGGTAGACCCTGCCTACTTTGTAAGCACCCAGTTCTTTTCCAAATTCAAGCTACTTAAAATTTTAAAAGCAAATTGTTTTTCCTTCAAATTAAAATTGTTGGAATTCCTCTCTAACATGAAGTGCTAGCCGATATCAAGTCTGAGTTCTGTTCTTCTTTTTAAGGTGCAGGAGTGGTCATGACACAGCAGGAGCAGCAGGAGTTCATGGAGAGCCTGGAGGCAGCCCTCTCCTGGATGCGGGCCGTCCAGGAGAGGCTGAAGGCCAACGACAACACCGAGGGGCCCCGTGATGCCCTGGAGGGACGACTCAAAGAGACAGAGGTGAGATCCTCCACTAACCCCTTATCTAGTCTGCAAGCATATCAGATGCGTTTTTCTCTAGCGCGTCTCACGCAACCGATACCCTCCCATTTTAATTTATGCAGCTGTCTGAACAACTGTTCTCACTCCCAACTGGTAAAGTACAGACGCTTGGTCAGTGGCTCTCAGCAGCAGATACTGACGGTAAAAATCACCCTCTAGCATCTGCGTGGAACGCACCAGGCAGAGCAGCAGCTTGACCGCAATGCTGTTAGATTACGTAGTATTAAGAGGGACAACGATAGTGAGTAGTATGAAAGAAAATACGCAATCTTTCCCTAAATCTTACTGTGCCACATGTCAGTTAAACATACGCCCCGACCCAGAGCATCAAAAAGTGGCGCCAAGAGTCCCAACCAAGCACATCTAAATATGACGCTAAGGGAGACTTTTTGCATCAATAACACATCCGTGTGTATATAGACGCGGCTCTCTTTGTCATGAAAGTTTGTTCACTGTTTGAATAAAGCTGCAAATGATCTGAAATCTTTGGACTCATCATCTTCTGAAGCCTCCATCATCATTTGATTGAGATCAAAACCCCGATATCAGTTTTGTAACCGACATATCCCAAACCGACATTGAATCGGAAATAGAATCAACTTGGAAATGTAACTAAATCGGGAAATCAGTAGGGGTGGGGGGGGGGGATCGATACAGCATTGTATCGCGATATTTTCTGTGGCAATACTGTATCGATACACAGAAGCCAAGTAGTGTATGGATCTTTTATTATATATGTGTTGGTCATTTTGTCTGCTTGACAATCCCATTTAGCAGTAATAAAATTAAAGTGCGATGAACAAACAGAGTAAAGTATCTTTTTAGATGAAACAGATGTTGACAAAGTTTCGTTTTGGGAACATCTTTTGAAATTAGGAAAAAATAATAAAATTGCAATATATCGCAGAAGTATCGTGATGATATCGTATCGTGAGGCCTCTGGGGATTCCCACCCCTAGAAATCAGTGGGAATAACCAGCCCTAACACACAGTTGCTTCAGTGTTTCATGAACGCTGTTGGCACTCTAGCGCTATGCTAACATGCATTTGCGGTGCAGACAGGGGGTTACTGTTTGACCCTTCACTTCTGACCCCAGCTGCTGCTGGAGTACTCTGTTATTAGACTCCAGACTGGGGACAGCTGCAGCTCCTGGTCTTCAAGCAGGGTACGGTATCTGAGGATCCAATTCCTGTTTACATTTTAGTAGATATAATGTACAAACAAATTAAGAAATTATGGACGAATACACAGTAATTTTACAAAAAACTGAGATATGTCCTCAGCCATAAGAAAGTGAATTATACTCCCCTCAGTTTTAATACAGCCCTTTTAGAAACCAAGTGTTTTAAGATCTTTTAAGGTCACGCTGCGGGGGCCAAGTATGTGACAGGTGTCCCGTAAAGAAAACTGGAAACACCACTGCTTCTTTCTACCTCCAAGAAAGTTTTACAAAGCTATGAGGGAAAAAGAAAATGAAACACAAGCACTGAACTGCCCGGGAGTGTGTGTCCAGCTGAATGTAAGAGGGAGGGAGGGAGGGAGGGAGGGAAAGCCTGTATGAGGCAGAGGCAATAGTACATCGGCATCGACAGTCATAATACTTTATTTATTTTTGTGAATGTGCATTTATTAAGCACCAGTCAATTAAAATGTAACTGTGAACTAAAATATGACAGCATACTGTAGTTTCTCTATATATTACCAAAGCATTGATCAGTAATACAGTTAAATGGGGTAAATGTAAAAAAATAAATTGCGTTGCAGGTCGATTTCAGGTGTGCACCCCTAAAAATGTTCAGTTAGGGGCTACAGTGCTCCTCGTAAAATAAAATTTGTCTGGAGCCCTGCACTGTTCAACACAACAATGGCAGCTCTTGAAGAGGTTAACACAGATGCTGCAATAGCATCAGTTTTTTGAAAATGTGTCTGCATTTAAATGCACTATGCAGACATTTGTTTATGGAGAATACCTGAAATGTCATCTGGATGCTAATCAGACTGTCAGCAAAGGTTGGCGCACTGAAGTCTCGGCCCAGATATTTGGGTGTAAATCACACGTTTTATAACAATAAAATATTATATTGATTCTTTGGACAATATTTACTGAAATCACAAAGGCTACCACGATACCATTTCAATTCGATTCAGTTCAGGGCCTTGCAACCAAGATGAAACATGAGCCCATTTAACGCAATCTGTTACATTTATATACAGTATCTATTTAAAAAAAGCAACTAAAATATGATTTCACAAGTACCACCACCAGTACTAATCTCTTCCAGACATTTAAATTAAAAACAAACTACTCTTTTTAAAAGGAAAAAAGAATAAATATAAAGTGGGATTTTCAAAATAAAGGTGCATCATAAAGATGACAATATGTATCGATATTTTTACTTTGTATTGATAATATGGGTATGGGATATACAGTGAGGGAAAAGTATGTGATCCCCTGCTGATTTTCTACGTTCGCCCACTGACAAAGAAATGGTCTATAATTTTAATGGTAGGTTCATTTGAACAGTGAGAGACAAAAACAATCCAGACAAACGCATGTGAAACATGTTATAAACTGATTTGCATTTTAATGAGGGAAATATGTATTTGACCCCTCGGCAATACATGACTTAGTACTTGGTGGAAAAACCCTTGTTGGCAAGCCCAGAGGTCAGAAGTTTCTTGTAGTTGGCCCCCCGGGTTTGCACACATCTCAGTAGTTTTGTCCTGCTCCTCTTTGCAGATCTTCTCCAAGTCATTAAGGTTTCGAGGATGACGTTTGGCAACTCAAACCTTCGGCTCTTGCCACAGATTTTCTATGGGGTTAAGGTCTGGAGACTAGCTAGGCCACTCCAGGACCTTAATGTGCTTCTTCTTGAGCCACTTGTTTGTTGCCTTGGCCGTGTGTTTTGGGTCATTGTCATGCTGGAATACCCATCCACGACCCATTTTCAATGCCCTTGCTGAGGCAAATCTTAGGTTAGATTTGACAGTACATGGCCGCCGTCCATTGTCCCTGATGCTGTGAAGTTTTCCTGTCCTGTTTGCCTTAGCAGAAAAACACCCCTAAAGCATAATGTTTCCACCTCCATGTTTGACGGTGGGGATGGTGTTCTTGGGGTTATATGCAGCATTCCTCCTTATCCAAACACAGCGAGTTAAGTTGATGCCAAAGAGCTCCATTTTGGTCTCATCTGACCTCAACACTTTCACCCAGTTGTCCTCTGAATCATTCAGTTCATTGGCAAACTTCAGACGGGACAGTACGTGTGCTTTCTTGAGCAGGGGAACCTTGTGGGCGCTGCAGGATTTCAGTCCTTCACGGTGTAGAGTTACCAATTTTTATTTATTTTTTTTGGTGACTAGGGTCCCAGCTGCCTTGAGATCATTGACAAGATCCTCCCGTGTAGCTGATTCCTCACTGTTCTCATGATCATTGCAACTCCACAAAATGAGATCTTGCATGGAGCCCCACAACGAGGGAGATTGACAGTTCTTTTGTGTTTCTTCCATCTGTGAATAAACTGTTCTTCTCACCAAGCTGCTTGGCGAGGGTCTTGTAGTCCATTCAAGACTTGTGTAGGTTTACAATCTTGTCCCTGACATCCTTGGACAGCTCTTTGGTCTTGGCCATGGTGGAGAGTTTGGAATCTGATTGATTGCTTCTGTGGAGCACTCTCTTTTTCCAGTGTGCTCCTAAGCTCAGCTAGTTACAGTGGGTACGGAAAGTATTCAGACCCCTTTAAATTTTTCACTCTTTGTTTCATTGCAGCCTTTTTCCAAAAATCAAAAAAGTTCATTTTATTTCTCAGTAATGTACACTCAGCAACCCATCTTGACAGAAAAAAACAGAAATTTAGAAATTTTTGCATATTTATTAAAAAACAAAAACTGAAATATCACATGGTCATAAGTATTCAGACCCTTTGTTCAGTATTTAGTAGAAGCACCCTTTTGATCTAATACAGCCATGAGTCGTTTTGGGAAAGATGCAACAAGTTTCTCACATCTGGATTTGGGTATCCTCTGCCATTCCTCCTTGCAGATCCTCTCCAGTTCTGTCAGGTTGGATGGTAAACGTTGGTGGACAGTCATTTTCAGGTCTCTCCAGAGATGCTCAATTGGGTTTAAGTCAGGGCTCTGGCTGGGCCATTCAAGAACAGCCACAGAGTTGTTGTGAAGCCACTCCTTCGTTATTTTAGCGGTGTGCTTAGGGTCATTGTCTTGTTGGAAGGTAAACCTTCGGCCCAGTCTGAGGTCCAGAGCACTCTGGAAAAGGTTTTCGTCCAGGATATCCCTGTACTTGGCCGCATTCATCTTTCCCTCGATTGCAACCAGTCGTCCTGTCCCTGCAGCTGAAAAACACCCCCACAGCATGATGCTGCCACCACCATGCTTCACTGTTGAGACTGTATTGGACAGGTGATGAGCAGTGCCTGGTTTTCTCCACACATACCGCTTAGAATTAAGGCCAAAAAGTTCTATCTTGGTCTCATCAGACCAGAGGATTTTATTTATCACCATCTTGGAGTCCTTCAGGTGTTTTTTAGCAAACTCCATGCGGGCTTTCATGTGTCTTGCACTGAGGAGAGGCTTCCTTCGGGCCACTCTGCCATAAAGCCCCGACTGGTGGATTGCTGCAGTGATGGTTGACTTACTACAACTTTCTCCCATCTCCCGACTGCATCTCTGGAGCTTAGCCACAGTGACCATTGGGTTCTTCTTTGCCTCTCTCACCAAGGCTCTTCTCCCCCGATAGCTCAGTTTGGCCGGACGGCCAGCTCTAGGAAGGGTTCTGGTCGTCCCAAACGTCTTCCATTTGAGGATTATGGAGGCCACTGTGCTCTTAGGAACCTTAAGTGCAGCAGAAATGTTTTTGTAACCTTGACCAGATCTGTGCCTTGCCACAATTCTGTCTCTGAGCTCTTCAGGCAGTTCCTTTGACCTCATGATTGTCATTTGCTCTGACATGCACTGTGAGCTGTAAGGTCTTATATAGACAGGTGTGTGGCTTTCCTAATCAAGTCCAATCAGTATAATCAAACACAGCTGGACTCCAATGAAGGTGTAGAACCATCTCAAGGATGATCAGAAGAAATAGACAGCACCTGAGTTACATATGAGGGTCACGGCAAAGGGTCTGAATACTTATGACCATGTGATATTTCAGTTTTTGTTTTTTAATAAATATGCAAAAATTTCTAAATTTCTGTTTTTTTCTGTCAAGATGGGTTGCTGAGTGTACATTACTGAGAAATAAAATGAACTTTTTTGATTTTTGGAAAAAGGCTGCAATGAAACAAAGAGTGAAAAATTTAAAGGGGTCTGAATACTTTCCGTACCCACTGTACCTGTGGAAAAGACAACTGGGAGCCAGAAATCTTTGTGATTAAGAGGGGTCAAATACTTATTTCCCTCATTAAAATGCAAATCAATTCATAATGTGTTAGACATGCGTTTGTCTGCATTTTTGTTGTTGTCTGTCAATCCTCACATTCTAAGTAGTTCACAGTAATTTTCCCATTTGAGAGCATTATTTAGTTTTATTAATGCCAGATATACCGTGTCAACATTATATATTGAATATAATGCCATTCCTTGTGTTCTACTTTAATGTATAGAAAATCCATCAGTCGGAGCACGAGGGTCGCATGAAGATGGACATGGCGCTGGTGGCAGCTGAGAACCTTTTGCAGAGCGAAGATGAAGAGCTGAGGAACCACACCCACGCCAAGCTCAAAGACCTGAAAAGCTTGTGGGAGGAGACCTGCACCTATATCATCCACTGTCACAGGTGTGGCCTACTCACTGCTGTATTCAGGTGTACAGTGTGTGTAGTCAGTTGTAGGTGTTTGACACTGAGGTGTTGGTTAGTTTGCCCTGAGGCTAGCGTTGGCTACACAGTTCTCACAGTTAAGCTGTTAAAGCTCTGTTTTGAATAGCTTCGGATGTGTGTTTTCAGGTAATTGGTCCACACCTGGACAATCAAAATACTGAAAAGCTACACGCACAAAGAGCATTAATGAGCCCCTATTATGCTTTTTTATTTTCCCATCTTTTAGTGTGTTATATAGTTTTTTTGTGTTTGCAATAGATGTATAAAGTACAAAAACACATTTCACTCCAAATTGAGTTGCCGGTAAACATGAGCCCACATTTCTGTTTGAAATTCCTCAATTAGTGATATTAATTTGGAAAGCCAGCCCAGTGTTTCACACGAGCAAGCACAGCCCACCCAGTGGCGGTTTGAATTTGGTTGACCAATCGCAACAGAGTGGGCAGAAATAAGAGCTTTGAGGCTGCCTTCACGAGGGAGGGACAGAACAACTTCCGGTTCAGTTGAGGAGTGAGGAGATATCAAATAAGGAAAGTGAGATTCAGCCTTAGTCTTCAAGCTCCCTGTAGTAAAACAGATCCAAACTGGTCAGCCTAAGGCTGCGTTCAGACACCCTCCGTCGGTCGTCCGATGGTTTAGTAAAAACCCAGGTCTTTCCATTGTTATTAAAGGGCAGGGGGGCAATCAAATACATGCAGCGGGCCTGTGGCGAAAAGTCAAGACTGACTCAACTTTTGGAGAAACGCAACCCCACGTCACATTGCGTTGGCCAATTATGTAACCGGCGATTAGACATGTCGGTGTGTTTTGAGCTGTGGTTTGAGGCGGTGTGAGAGTCCCGTACAGGAAATGGGAAACATCGCTGCCACAAGAAACATTTAAAACACTATTAGGGTAAAAAACAAAACACAAGCACTGAACCGACCAGGAGTTTATGTAATAGTCGACTGTTTCCTGCAACAGCAAAGCACTCGCTATGTCTCGCTTGTCTCTTTTCTTTCTCTCTTTCCTGTGTAATAAAACTGCCTTCAAGCACTTTCAGAAAATTTGAAATCTATAAACGATCTGAAGGAAAATTGTGAAATCTAAAATCTACTTGGGCTTTGTTGGTGGGTTTAAGAACACAACAGGACGTCACACAAATGAGCCGTTTCAGTGACACTCCCCCTTCCGCACCACCCCGCGGAAAATTACTTTTTTGGGTCCGAATGGCCCGTAACTCTTCTTCATGTGTTTCCCCTCAACCCCAGTCGCATCGAGTGGGTGTGGCTCCACTGGGGCGAGTACCTGAAGGCGTACGAGGAGTTTGAGCTGTGGCTGACGCGGCAGCAGCGTGCTCTGGATGTCGGGGTGGAGCTGCAGCTGGGGGTGAAGGAGAAGCTCTGGCAGGTGGACCAGCAGAGGGTGGTGGTGAGCGACATCCATGGCCAGGCGGCGCTGCTGGAAAGGCTGCTGGACGAGGCTGCCGCGCTGCACAACCAAACTCAGGACCCCAGCGTGGAGCCCCAGGCCCAGGAGAGGCTGCAGGAGGCCTACAACGACGTCCGAGACAGAGCAGAGGTGAGGGGCTTATTTATTTGGTATGTATGTGGTCACTGTTGGACCTTCCTCAACAGCGCTGCGGGACAAGGTCTTGCTAGTCCACACAGCATTCCGTGATGGGAGGAAAATGTGCTGTGGTTTATTGGCATTGCTTTAAACCAATCACAATCGTCTAAGCCAGTTTAACATGCAACGGTCCCGGTTTAACATGCAGTTAGTTTTATACAATATATGTACAATAGTATGGGGTCCCTACTGCAATGTATTCCATTATATTTTTATAATTGGATTGTAATGTTTCCCTTTACATAAAGATATTTCGGGCATATTGATTCAGAAAGAAA
This sequence comes from Etheostoma perlongum, assembly GCA_026937815.1. NCBI lineage: Eukaryota > Metazoa > Chordata > Actinopteri > Perciformes > Percidae > Etheostoma > Etheostoma perlongum. The sequence continues at coordinate 2,924,351 of CM049390.1, read as the reverse complement.
TAGGTGCATAATGATTCACCAAAATGCAGGAAATGAAGTGTTTAATGCTAAAACAATTCTGTAGGTGGACAAGGCCCCCTCCCCCCATCATAAGTCACCAAACAAATCTGGAACCAAAACCTAGGCCTTTGGTCTTGCCCGGCCAAATGTTGGTGCTGTCTAACTTACATCAACAAACTGGAAGCTAAAATGAACATACACTATTAACAAGCTGGGTGAGCCAATTGTTGTTTTGCATTGCATTGAGTTTATTTAAATGGGTCCGGGCTAAGCCCCGAAGGGTAAAAAGGGTAACATTTTCCGAGGGTAAAATCTGTTACCTGCCTGTTAGTCTAAAGGTAAAAAATAATAATAAAGTATGTGAATTGTAAAGTATTTCTCTTTGTTTGAATAACTAATCAACCCAACACATTAATGGAAAAAGAACCATTTTGGTGTAAAAACACATTAAGTCATTTTACGGTGCGATTTTCAATGATGACCATTTACTGTAAATAAGGGCTCACCCGCCCTACATAAGCCAATTTAACCACTACAAGTAATATAATTGAGACCCAGGGTGTCATTCTCGGGAGAGACCTGTTTGGGACAATACACAACATCAGTTACAGACAGACAAACAGACTGCAAAGGTATGTACAAGATTTACCAAATAGAACATATAATATTTAAACAAAAGTGCCAAGTAGACTTAAAATACTAAAAACAAGATTGCAAAGATGTTTTTTCCTCAGTGGGATCAAGCTGGGGCAGGTTTAGACAGGCAGGGTATTCCGGTGGGGGAGTGGGGGGGGGGGGCATTGTACAAATCAATGAAACATGGAAAGTAATAAAGGTCCTGGGAGCGTAGGCTGTGACTGCAGTGCTTGTGGGACATGTAAATGGATAAAGGATGTTGGCAGCAATCCAAGGATGGATTTGTAGTGCAATGATGGGGTCTGTATTGTGCGATGCAACTTGAACTGGAATAGTTAAAAGTCATGTGCTGTTGTTTGTGCATGTCAGGGATCAGAGCATTGCACCCAGTCTGTGACAGCTCTGCTTATGCTTGTGGAAAGGATGTATGGTGCATGGGCTTATGGTTTATGTGAAAGTGCACACAAGTTAGCTGGTAGAACGTGCATAGAATAATAATACTTTAATAACACTCTGAGCACAAGAAGAGAGAAGACACTTTCATGGGTGAAGTAAAGAAATATTTGCTGAAAGAGAACCGTGCAGTGAAAGCGTGTTAATCTTCCTGAGTAAAACAAATGAGGAACTGCATCTTTGTAACAGGAAGCATAGAGCTTGAGAAATACTGTCAGCTGGTATGCCGGTGGCTTGAAATAGAGACAACCATTTTAGGGCTGTCCTGGACTAAAGAACTTCTTAGTTAACTAACACTCGCATGATTTTTTTTTAACAAATCGATCAGTTGATTCAATCGACCAATCTGTGGGCTTTGGGTGGCCGTCAAGACTAGATGAGCAATATAAATGCAGTCCTTCACCATCTGTAAAACTGAGTTTCTCTTTAAATACTGTGTTTAAAAGAAATGTAGTCCGCATTAAAGACAACAAAAAAATGACTAATCTACTAAAGAAATCTTAGTCGACTAAGACCAAAACGACCAATTAGTTGACTAATCGACTAAAAGGGAACAGGAATTGTGGTTGTGAGCTCAAAGGGCTGCCGTGTCTTTACTGAGGAGATTATGGTGCGGTGGAAGCTATCCGGTGTGCCGTATGCGTAGGATTGGGCATTGTGAACCATTCCCACATGGAATAGTTTCAAAAATTCAATGGAATCGTTTTGAATCCGATCGATTTCAAATTTAGCAACACACAAGTTTGGGTTTCTGTGGCAGAAAATGAGCAAGTCCCTCAGCCACACAACGGCACAAACTTTTGATGTTACTGAAAAGCATGCTGATATTTATTCTGTCTATATGCACATCCAGGCGCTGCATAGGGAGACAAGAGATTATTGTTTTCTGAGTTTCAGACGGGAATGATTTGCATTCAGAGGAGAGATACTGTTGGATCAGTCAACAGTAACGAATGCATGCCCGCTGCTGTCCTCGTCCATGAGCCTGTCAGATTTTACATCCACACCAAACTTTATGTACCCACATTAGGGCTGTGCAATGAATCAAAACTTTAATCGAGGAAAACCGATTTATTTTGCACATTACGTTTTGCAAGTAAACTCCTATTTTGTTTTGTGTTCAGAATGGGTGGGGGGGGGACTTTTAAACAGGAAAAGTATAAAGGGAAATTTCACACTTCTCTTTTTTTTCACTGTTGATTTGTTTAACTGTTTCACTGTTGAATGAATGCAACATCTTTCCAAAAGTCAACGAGTAATGGTGTTAAATATTCATGATTTCAATACTGACCATAACCGAGCAGGCCTAACCTACATCATGCATTCACATGAACACACCATCTGCTGGCAAAGCTGCACTTTTGAGTCCAAATGGGAATGTTGTGACTTAAATAATGCTTTGTTCACGGGATGATGTTTTCTGAAAGCGCCTCCCGCCTGTGAACTCTCTTTTTGGTAATCTCTGTATTCTTATCTAAAACGTCAACGTGCTATCAAAAGTCTTGTAGTTGAGATCTCACAGATCTCAGTGTCACAGGAGAATACAAATTCACTTTCACGCTACTCACTTAGATGCACAACTACGAAGTCTGTGATGTGTTTTGATAGATGTTCATTGGTTTTGAACAAGTGCGCTGCTAAATATTCTCCTGCTGTGCTTAGGAGCGTTTGTCGCTGCTTCAGAAGATGGCGGAGGAGCACCAGACGTACCAAGGCTGCGTTCAGAGGTTCCAGTCCTGGCTGCTGTCAAAGACCAAGGAGCTGAGTGATCTGATGGAGAGGGAGGATACAGCCGAGAACAAGCTCAAAGCCGTACAAGTGAGTCGCACTAAAGCCGAATTAGGAAGCTGCTGTTTATCTCTCAACTCTTTATTTTTTATTTTATTTTATTATTTTTTTGTCTTTATTAGTTTATTTTCAGCGAGAAACTGGAGAGAATTCTGTTTGAATTTTGAATAAATATTCACAGCTGTGTGACATGCACTTTTGAACTCTAATAGTACCCACCAAAGGGAAAGTACCGGTAAATATAATTATCTTCATGGTGAAAGGTGCCACTACAGCATGACATCAAAAGAGCATAAATGGATGGATCCAATTAGTGTGGTCTATAGAGAAGTGATTCCCAACCCCGGATACTTGTAGCTAAAGCTAAAAGTACTGTCTAAGGGGCTGAAACGCTGAAAGTACTGACTAAATGATTAAAATAATTAGCTAAATGTAGCGGATAAATGGTTGAAACTATCGTAACTATTGCTGACCAAACCAAAGTAAATATTGACAGTTCAACAATTATGGACAAAATAAGGTTGGGAACTACTAGTCTATAGCATCAGTGGTGATAGCAGAACTTGTTGGGTCCCATAGGAGTAGAGAGCATATATAACACTGCAGTATTCATAAATGTTGTGTAGTCCCACTGCAACTGCACAGTTTAAAGCCCAGGGACTGTATTTATCAAGCTTCTCAAAGTGCAGTTTTAGTCTTAAATGCTGAAAATTCATGAAATATACTCCTACTTTCAAACTTAAGTACAAAAGCAATTTATCACGTTTCTTAAAGCTAAGAATCACTCTTACTCTCAAGTGGTTAGGAGTTGCCAGTAGAGGCTTGTGATGGCACTAAGGAGACAGACACGTGTGGCAATCTTTCAGGAGAGGAGGAATGTTGTTGAAATGTTTGACGACGAGTCAAACTGTATCGTTTAGACATAGCAGGAATAACATATCCTAAAATCTAGGCTATATATATACTCATGTACTGACTGTGGGAGTCCAGGTTGGAGCTCAGTACTCATGTACTGTAATCAAAATCAACCTGCCTTGAATTTGTTTTTAGTTCCCCAGCTTCACCTAACCTAACAACCCGCATATGCTGTGTCCCGATGGTGGTTAACAACTAGTTCAATCAACCGAGGGTTTCCCAATCCAGAGAAGCGCGCATTCACATAAAAGAGGCGGTGTGTGCACAGCACGACCAATCGCAAACATCTAGCAGAGCCTCATATTTACATAAGAGACAAACTGTAATTCTACATGAGTATGAAGAACACAGACACGGTTTTAAAACACAATACAGTCGCTGCTTCCTAAAACAGGAAGGGAAGCTGGCAAAAAAAAGGCCAACACTGATGTGCATGAATCACAACGCCAACAACATAATTCAAACCGATGTGCACATTGGCAACACACGGCTCAAGAAGCCGACAAATTTCATAAAAATACCCATGAGGGAATGTTAACGGGGTTATTGCTCTCTAAATGTTTTAACTTTAATGAGCACTCTCTCTCTCTCTCTCTCTCTCTCTCTCTCTCTCTCTCTCTCTCTCTCTCTCTCTCTCTCTCTCTCTCTCTCTCTCTCTCTCTCCGTGCACCGAGCTCCAGTGGATCTTCTAAGAACGGTGACGCCGTTAACAATCGAGTATTAACTGGTCAGTAGGCGGTGCTTTTACACCGTTTGATCTCTAATCTTCAACGTAACGTGCCCCCGACCGGGTTAGGTGTTCAGTACAAGTTACCACAGCAATGTAACCAGGTAACATGTGATCCACCGTCGTCATACACTAAACCCTGGGTTGAACCTGAAGTTACCTCGTTAACGCCAAATCTTGTTTCATAGGACAGGCTTCAGGTGGCTTTAGCAAACGCAATTTCATGGTTTATGTTTTAAAAAAGGGTCTTACTCTTTAACAGAAAAGTCGACCTCTTTAAAAATCCTTTCCATAAAAAAATATAATATTAATCTGAGCTAGTCCTGCACGATTAATTGTTATAAAATCGCGATCTCGATTCACCCTGTTCACGATTTAAATTTTTTAAAAACTTTTTAAATGACTTTGATTCTCACTTCATTTTACGAGCCGACTGCATCACTGAAGCCTCTATGTTTACAGGCTTGTGGTGATGAGCAATGTGCTATAGGTGCCAAAAAAATCAATCTGCCAATTTGTTTTGTGTTGTCATGTTTCATGTGTGCAATAAACATTACACTTTGTGGGATACCAATTCTAAGCTAAAAAATTGTGATTCCTATTCTAGCCCAAATTGTGGAGGCCTAGTCAGAGCCTGTCAGTGGCAAAACAAGCACATTTGTGAAGGTTAATCTGCACAATTGCCTTATTAACTTACATTGTAGCTTGTTTCTGACTGTAGCGATCTTGCTTGATACTGGACCAATGTCACTGATTGTTGTTCCCATCAGTCTCTTAGGCACAAAAACATAGGAAAATATGTCCAGGTTAAAAAAAAAAAAAAAAAAAGTTAGTTACCCTTTAAACATGATTGTTAGTCACAATTATTTCATGTTATAAAGAAATACTTTGAATCTAAGTTTTAATATATTGTTCCAACTTCATTTTTGGTATCCAAGCCAACACTTTTTGTTCTATACCTTTTTTATTCTTTTTCGTCACATACAGTACAACGTAGTGGCATTTAATTGCTGCATTTAAACCTATCCTAAGTATTGGGAGCAGTGGACAGCTACACCTACAACATCCATTGCAATGTTTTCTTCCTCTGCCCTTGTGCCAGGCTCTGGACGACAGCGTGGCCAGCGAGGAGAAGACCCTGCAGCATATCGAGGGGTTGGCGGAGATGGTGCGAGGCAACACCTCTCCCTCCGGGGCGGAGGTAGTGGTGGAGGAGGCCGAGGAGCTGAGGCTGGGCTGGCACAGGCTGAGGCAGGGCCTGTGTGAGACGGAGGAGGGCCTGAGCTCCAACCTGGACTCCCACAGTCAGTACATGGCCAGATGCCTGCGGCTGGGAGAAGACATCGGCCACCTCAGGGTGCTGCTGCAGGGGCTGGACCAGGAACTGGAGGAGGGCCACGAGGCCGGGGACCGCACCGAGGAGCAGATGGTGGGACAGTGGAGGAAATACACCGTAGGTTTTTCTAAACTTATCAGCAGTAATAAAGTTTAGTGGAATTGTAGTCTAGATGCAGGAAATATGCAATAACAAACTTGCGATACAGAACAGTGATTAAAGAGTACTCATTTCTGCATTTCTACTGATTCAGTGTTCTGCTTAAATACTTACAACTTGCATGTTGAATTTAAAACAGATGAAAGGAAATCATTTCCAACATTCTTTTATTGAACAAAGTCATAATTGAATATAAAAGGTGGCAATAAAAAAAACAAGGACACTTGCATTTTAAAGTGGATTTTTTTTTTTTTTTTAAGATTATTTTTGGGGCTTTTCCCTTTTTATTAGATAGTGACAGTGGATAGACAGGAAAGGGGCCACAGGTTGGATTCAAACCCGGACTGCTGCAGGACTCAGCCAACATGGGGCGAACACTGGGTGAGCTAGAGGCCGCCCCTTAAAGTGCAGTTTCACTTCTATACTGTCTACTGTTAGTGCGGCAGGAAAAAACATGGGGTCTCATTTATAAACGTGGCGTACACACAAAACGGGGCCAGAAATGTGCGTACACCACTTCCCACGCAAAGTTTGGGCGCGTATAAGGCGCGATGACAAAAGGGGTGCTATCTGTGTAGGTAGATGGGAACAGCTCATGACTTGGCCTGAAAAAAAGTTCAGTCAAAAGATTTTTTTCACTTTAATCCTTGCTCTAAATGTATTACATTGTCAACCAATTCTAGGAGTAAACACTGAGAAAATGAAGACTAAATAATAAAATAAAAATCTAAATAAACCGATTGCCTTTCCAGCATATAAAATATTTGTCCTCCCCCATTATCCGTTCTTCTCTGTGGTTGCACATGCTCATTTTTGTCATTTTGATGCCTTTCCTCCTTCAATAAACACATCTTCTTCCTCTTAGAGATGATACAATCTATACCATCATAGTATATTTTAACACCTTATCTCACATGCCTGATGCACTGGAAAACCGCCCTGTCAGTGAAGATGCTTTATCACTTCAGTGGATCCACTGAATGCCTCAAAGAGGTGTGGTAGAGTCATAATCTCATTCTGATTTCTATCTGGGTCACTCACACTGCGACACATGCCACGTTCATTTGGATCTTTCTTTGTCTGGCAAGATACTGCTGGCTGTGGATTAAGAAGCAGCATTGTGTAAAAGTGGGAAATGAATGTGACACACTTTGCCTCTATGGAGTTTAGCTTTCATATGTTTGGATGTACATGTTTGCAGGCTTAGAAGGAGAAACTTACACTGTGAGTCCACTGTGTATTGGGACCCGTGGAGCTGCTTTTGTTGGGTGTGACTGGAATGCTAAATGATATGTTGGACTCATCTGTCAGTCATCTGCTGCAATATAGACAGGCTCTCACCTAACTGTGATAAAACCTGTTTTTACTTTTTGTTTTATACGTGAAATGGATTTATCTAAATTGCTAACATGCCATTGTAGCTGAAATATTTTCCTCCTGAGAATTGGCATTGACAGGTAATGGTAATAAATGCCAAAGCATTTTATAGAACATGCTCCAGTAATGGCCCTAACCTTGAAGAAAATACAGTGTTATTGTATTGTTGTTGAAAATGCAATTTTATGTTTTGACATGAAAAAGAAAACTGTCCTGTAATGTCCTTCTCCTAGCAGGTTAAACATATCCACCTCAAATGTGTTCAAAAATCTCTTAAGAATTGCTCATTAGTAAAGCTTTTGACTTTCCATCAAACAAGTTTTGTTGACATTTTTGTAGTCTTTTCAGCCAACCGAGAGATATTGTGTCTGTCAGGAATTTTCCATAACTTCATATCCGAAGTAACACTAGTAGGCTGACTTTTTGACTATTTATGGTCTGAATGATATAATATGAACCGCTCACTTTGCTTGTGTTCCTTATTTGTGTCTCGCAGGGTGTGAGGAATACTCTGGCAGGGGAAGAGTCGCAAGTGGAACTACTCAAGGCTCAGCTCAAGGAGCTCTTCAGGTTCTCGGAGGACTCGCGCCACCTTTCAGATGACGTCCTGGCTGTTGTCAAAGAACATCAAAGGTCTGTGAAAAGAATCCTACCACTGTAAAAAAACAACAACAACAACTTTCCAGTCAAAACTTTGTGGGGGACTACAGATGAAAAATAGCCGTTAGGCCAATTCTGTCATTTTTAACACATGTACACTGTACATTGTACAGTATAATCATGCATTTTATTCATTTGCACTATCCCCTCTGAATTGGATATGCTATATTTTCACATCATCACCCCAAAAGTCATTCACTGGATTAAGTGAGGGGTGGGGGGCTTTATGAATCTAAACAGTCTCAAAGGAATCTAAAGTAAATGAGCCAAGTCCTATGAGTTCAACCACACAAACTACTGTAGTAAAAACATGTTGGCTCCGCAATCTCAACCAGCATGAACCAAGGTGGCTCACACACTTTTATTATTATTATCTCCCGTAGTAAAAACCTCTTATCATACATTCAGCGTGACAACAGCGTATGACGCTAGATTCACTCTTTCCGTTTCTACCCTTTACAATAAAAGGCCAAACGGCTAGTTTCAATTTGTGTCACACTAAACCCATGCTTAAAAAGAAACATTATGTAACTATTTCCCCTTAAAATAACTTTATAACTACAATGTTGTTTTGTCCATGTTACAAATGTCTTGTGTCCTCATGTTGCAGTGTGAAATGCAGAGTGACGAGGCTGTGTTCAGAGTCCGAGTCGGGGCTGAGAAGCATTCTCCAGGATCCACTGCTGGTCTACTCGCAGTGGAGCCATATGGTCTCTCAGGTTCTGGAGGCCTCTGCTGATGTTACTGACTTCTCCCACATCGCCATGTTGGTCCAGACCATCGAGGTAAAACACATTTCCTAAAAGAAGCCATAATTATATTTTTATATAATATATATATATATACATAACGTGTAATGTGAAGGGGTGACGCTCCATAGTGATGAACCTACAGAGAATCATCAGTGGCACAGCTTTACTTTTTTGTTTCACAACAACCATTGTGTTGCCCATCTGAAACAAACTGGATTCAGCCGAGGAGATCAATTGACCGCCTATTTGCTTTCGTTGGCAGTCAGATCAGGCTCATTAGATCTAATCGCAGAGTAGTCCAATATTAGGGCTCACCACTAATCAAACCTCTTTGAACTGTGCTTCAACCCTTTCTAAATTACACAGAATACAGGATGCCAGTGGTTGCCACACATCTTTGATTTTATGTCTTAAATACATGCATATTGTATGGAACTGTGAGCGTTATCTACAAGACAGAGAAAGATAACAAAATCTGATTGAAGTCTGATGTCTCTGATGTCAGAATTTTACAAATGAGTCATCACAAATAAACTATAATATATATATATATAGCGGAATGTTAGTAAAACACAAAACATAGACATACCACTGAACAATTCATCCTTAAACTCAAAACTCAGTGGCATTCAGTTCAATTGTGGCTCTATTTGTTGCATCAGAGACTCAGTGGGAGCTCTGACAAGTTTAATTCACACCTGTTCACGGGGCATCTTTGTTGCATGTCAGCGTCTGCTTTCTTCCAAAGCTTCCCTCTACGGTTACACAATTACAAATCAATGAGGGGATAATTGTCATTGTCTTGAATTAGGATGCACTGAGTTTTAAAGGGTCACCAAGGAAATAAAAGGAGAAAAAAACAGACAAAAGGAGGAGGGTGGTAGCAGGTCAGTGCAATAGCATGTCTGCTATCCCCCTGCTGCCCCCCACAACCTTCGGAAAAAAAGATCAGAAAGATTTTAACTCCCAATTTCAAGTCTACAGTTAAATTAATTTCAAAGTCAAAGCTTGTGTAAGAGTTGCATCACTGTGGCAGTACTGGTATGAGTATACTCATGAAAAGTCTGTATGAAGTTCTGAGCGTAATTCTGTACGGAGAGATTTTCCGAGGTTGAATTTAAAATGTGTGAGTTACTACCCAACGTTTGAGTTTCATGTGATGTATTAGCATGGGATCATTGAGACTTGCTTTTACTTAAATTTAGTGACATATTTGTACCTTGAGAGTCGGCTACCTGGAGGCGCACGGAGGACGGCCAGTGTGAGGCCACCGCACTCGGGTCCGTGTTCCGTATCTTTTTGGGCCAGGCCCTGTAGAGGTTAACAGAGGCGCATTCCCTATCATCCCCGCCGCGGCGGCAACCACACAACATCACCGTCTGCCCTCGCATGAAGCCACATGGTCGATTCCCACAGGATTAGGATCACAGACAACCTCCTTACTTATTACAAATGACTAGAGAGCTCCAGGTAATACTAATCCTGTGAATCTTCACTGGTCTCACGATTCGATTATGATCATCCTGTTAACGATTCCAATCAATTCGAATTCACGATGTTTCACCTCAATATTATTATAAATTGCTATACATGGTTTTCATTGACAAATTCAAGCAGACACACACAGACATTGCATCTGCTCTTAAAAACAGGCACTTCCTGAATGTAGCGGAGTCTGAACACTGCGCAGACAACAGACAAAAAGATTAAAAAAAGGAGAAGCAATGAGTGGAAAATCAACAAACAACATCATTAGGCAGTAATTGATTATAGTCTGTCACTGCATCAATGTGGAATTGTGGAAATGCAATGCTTAATTTCAACACCACTGCAACAGACTTGATGTGTTCTCCTTTTTGGTCCTTTTGTTTCAGCGTCTGCTGAAGGAAAGTGTCCAGCTGCAGGAGCGTTTCAGTCTGCTGCAGGTGAAGGGGGACCTGCTGGACTCGGTCTTTGGTCCAGAGAGGTCTGACAACATGCAGGGCGAGCTGAGTTCTAATGTCAGGAACCGAGAGCTGCTACACACTCAACTGCTGCAGAGGAAGAGCAGGCTACAGGTACCAACACGCTACTGTCATTCATTTGTTCAGTTCATTTCATTCACAAAAGTCAAAGACAAGTACAGTCATAAGAGATAATGCAGATGTAAAATGGGACATCCTAGCTATTTGAAGCATGTGTAAAGGAGTTTTTTTAAAGGTCCCATATTATACTCATTTCCAGGTTCATACTTGTATTTTGGGATTCTACTAGAACATGTTTACGTACTGTAAAATCAAAGTCAATCTGTTTCATTGGATTTTGAAAGAAAAAACTTTAATTTCTACTGAATATTTCTACATTGACATTGCATATCTGAATTGTTTTAATTAAAATGTTAAAAAAAAATTCTTAGCTCATCCACCCTCTAATTTTGGAATTGAGCAAAATATAACATAAATAACTTATAAAGCGGACATTTTAGTCAAAAATTGTGCTTAGTGTTACCTTGGCCACTACATTCTGGGTTGTTCTTTTCAAAGCTATTTTTAAATGTGATATTTGAAGACCTATCTCGATTGGTTGGTTGTTAGTCATGGGTTGCAGCAGCAGTCACATTATGAGATTTTTAACAGGTGACACTCGTTCAGACACTCTTTTTTTATGCTGGCTGTTTTTGGTCTACAAAGCTTTGAAAAAGTATTAGCATTGCACTCCTATAGCATCCTCCTATATCCTATATGCCACTGCACAGCCAGCAGTTGAGTTGAGATTCAGGTGTGTTTATGCTAGTAGCATCTTATATATAGCCTGGAGGATCCTGCCTGCATCAGAGATGAGCAGTGGGCTACAGAGGTCTGAGACGCTTAGAATTATTCAAAACCAACCGACGCAGACTCAAGTGACACTTGAGGACATTTATCAGACTTCACACAGCTCCCTGTGGAGACACTGAAAGGTTTATACTACTCTTTCACACATGCGGTAGAAGTCCCCAGCACCTGGAAAGACACTTTAATGTGTGAAATCAGTTGTAGGACAACCAAATATTTTATATTTCATTTTTCTCTTACGATTGTCAACTTTCAGAGCACATCCTGACAAAAAGTCAGTGTTATTAAATTAAAGCTAATATATAATTTCCAAATAGTGTTTGAAAGATGTATAGTGTGCAGTAATAGTTAAGAAGGCCCAAGCTCCTTGTGCAGGAATCATTTCATTTTGGATAGATGGTTTATTTCATACTCATAAATACTAATTACACTGAAGAAATAAAAAAGTGTGTGTGTGTGTGTGTGTGTGTGTGTGTGTGTGTGTGTGTGTGTGTGTGTGTGTGTGTGTGTGTGTGTGTGTGTGTGTGTGTGTGTGTGTGTGTGTGTGTGTGTGTGTGTGTGTGTGTGTGTGTGTGTGTGTGTGTGTGTGTGTGTGTGTGTGTGTGTGTGTGTGTGTGTGTGTGTGTGTGTGTGTGTGTGTGTGTGTGTGTGTGTGTGTGTGTGTGTGTGTGTGTGTGTGTGTGTGTGTGTGTGTGTGTGTGTGTGTGTGTGTGTGTGTGTGTGTGTGTGTGTGTGTGTGTGTGTGTGTGTGTGTGTGTGTGTGTGTGTGTGTGTGTGTGTGTGTGTGTGTGTGTGTGTGTGTGTGTGTGTGTGTGTGTGTGTGACCACATGCCAAACTCCAAATCACTAGTATATTTTAAGTATTCTTTTTCGTTTATGTGACAGGGACAATGCTCATTAATCAACAGCAAAGTGAGTGCCATCTGTTGTCCCAGGTCAGTTTTAAAAATGGCATCCTAAAAAACACTGCAAATCGTCAGCAATGAAAAGGGAACTCCCTTCTGAGTTCAGTGATACCTCACACAAGACTCTACCTTAAATGCATCATGGTTATGAAAGGGGCATGGGGTTGAGGAAAACCTTTACCAATAAAAAAGGAAGTCTCGGAGTTCACACAGACCAACATTCAGACAGGCACCACGCACAACAACAAGTAACACAACACATGAGATAAAGACAGCAACTAAAAAAACCAAGACGATCAAGTCAACAGGCAGTCAGAAGTCTAATGTGCACATATCTTTTTATTTTTTTAAGATTATTATTTTGGGGCTTTTCCCTTTTTTATTATGATGTGACAGTGGATAGACATGAAAGGGGGAGAGAGATGGGGGATGACACGCAGCAAAGGGCCGCAGGTCGGACTCGAACCCCGGCCACTGCAGGACTCAGCCAACATGGGGCAATCGAACTGGGTGATGTTAAGTAATTAATTAAATAATGAATTAATTAATGAATGTGTCTTAAAGTATTAGTGTTCTAAGTTTCATAAAAAATTTAAAATAGAGAAACAGAAGTAGTTGCCATATTAACATTATAAACAAATAGTTTCTAAGAGTAATTTTTTTTTTTTCTCCAACTCAAATGTTTTGGACTGCAGGGCACTTCTAAGTCTAGTTTTACATAGAACATGGCACAGAGAAATCCAATAATGTACATTTTCATTTCACAAAATAACTCCATGAAATTCGACTGAACACAGGATGTTTTGGACAAAGGACTAGTGTGGAAATGTGAATTGCTAACAAAAAATGAAGTGGACATCCTACTCCTACAATGCTTCACTATTCAGTACAGACAACACTTGATGATTTATCACTTCATTTATTCACCCCCTCCCCCTCCCCTCCACTCTCAGGGCTTAATCTCAAGAACCAAGGAGTTTGGTGATGCTGCAGAGTTGATTCGCTCCCGACTGGCCATCCAACGGGACCAACTAGTGGCAGCTGACGGTCTCCAGCCTGACATCCTGGCTAAGAAGAGCCAGTCCGACCAGTTCAGGGTGAGTCCCAGACTAAAGCAGGGCCAAATCAACCCAAATGTGTACTGGAACACAAGAGGCTCTGTGTACACTGTCACATTGTAGCCTCCAGCAGCTCAGGCAGATGAATTTAAATCAAGTGTTATGCAACTTCTCTAAAGTTACAGTAGATGACTCTTTTGCAGTGTAGGCTTTATAATATTCCAAAAAGACAAAGACAGTAGTAGGGCTGGATCCGAATATTTGACTATTCAGACATTCGTTCTATGGGTAGTTATTCGATTTCAATTTTGGGATTCGAATACTCATAATTTTTTTTAATTAATTTTTTTTTTTTACAATACTGTAATATAGTTGAGACCGATTCAACTTTTGGTGAAACGCAACCCGACGTCATGCTGCGGGGACCAGTCATGTAACCGGAGATCAGACTCGTGTTTTGAGGGGGTGTGAGAGTCCCGTACAGAAAACAGGAAACTTCACTACCTTTATCGCTGCCATGAGAAAGTTAAACACTATGAGGGTAAAACCGCCAAGGAGTTTGTGTAACAGCTGACTGTTTCCTTAGTCCCTCCGTCTCTTTTCTTTCTCTGTGAAATGAAGCTGCCATCAAGTGCAGTTGGAAATGTCAAGATCTATAAAGGAACAGCCAAAAAAAAGGCATTTGTGAACTATAATGTCTACATCTGCTATATTGGGGGGTTAAAACCCACAACAGGACTTACCCCATGGCGGCCAACGTTTTTTATATATTTGCCGTTGACTCGTAAAATGGTATTTGGTACAGCCCTAGACGCTAGTGCTACTAGTGCACATGTGCTTGATGTAATGAAGTTGCACAGTCTGATCCATAACAGGCAACATGAATAATGCTCGGTTGATATGTGAACACTTAACGTCACAGTCATTTGTGAACAAATGTGGTAGCTGTGGAGGTGTTACTGTACGTGCACACCGCGGCCGACTTGAGCTTCAAAGTAACCGGAAGTCATTCATTTTCAATGGAAGCCGGCTTCTCTCAGCTGCAAGAAGCATGCAAATTCGTCGCTGTCGCTTGGTTTACACCTTTCGCCGTTTCTAGCCTCTGGCGGACCATAGGCAGGCTGGGGGAACGCATATCAATGTTTAAAAAAAAACTCACAAAGTGAAATTTTCTGGTAGTTGGGCTTTGTTGTGTTATTTTCCTTGGGGTGTTGTCCCACTGTGTGTCTTGTGTGTGTCCTCAGGCGATCCAGAAGGAGATAGAGGACTGTGAAGCCCACATCACAGCGCTGGAGACGCTGGTCTCATCCAGTCAGAACAACAGGACTCAGTTTGAGAGGCTCCATGCTGACTGGAAGCATTTGCACAAGGCAGCCAGGGTAAGACTGGAGAGTGGTTTCAAATGGATAAAGTTCTGACTCATTTGTTTTTCACATATGCATCTTCAGGGCGCGTCTATCAAGTAAATCGACATACTGTACACATAACACAGCAGCAACACACACACAGACCAGAGAACTCATGGAGCAGAAGAGGCCTTCATGTAAAAACAAAGCCAGCTGAGCTGGCGTTGCATTATACATTGGCGTATACATTTTCGTAAAAAACTATATGACACAACAGCATCCATCCTACTTCTGTTGTTATTTACCTGGTTTGCTGTTAATGTTCACACAGTGCTGTGTCACACATACGCAGTGCTGACACTTAGAAAACTCTTCTTTTTGTGATTAACAATTTTTTTTTTTTATTCTTTCAACAAAACACAAAACGTAATTGCAACATGAACAAACCTGACACCAGTCAGTCCAGACAAAATGTTTCATTAATTGGGAACCAGTGATCTGTATTTACAACTGAAGGGCTAAACTAATAGGAACACAAATGGCCTCAGACACCAGTCACACACTGTACAGCTAGGGGCGCAAGTACACAGTGTCAGAAGGGAGTGCAGCAACAACACAACCCCACCCCCCCCATCTATTTATAAAAATAAAAATCTATTTATTAATAAGTGTGCCGGACATCATCTTGTATGGGGTTTAAATAATAAATGTTTATTTTTAAGTATATCGGCCACTGTAGGGCTACCATAACTATAAATAATTATATGTTGTGTATATATAACTGTACTTTATTTTTATTACAATAAATAAATCATCATTGATGGCATTTGAGCATATGCGTTGCATATGCATTTAACAACATGTTAAATTATTTTGATTTGGCATTAGAAGTAATCAGACTTCGTTTGTAAGAAACACTAACATTAAAGTGCAAAATGAAACAGAAGTAAGGAGGTCTCGGAGCTTGAACTGGACATTTAGTGGTGTGTGGTCTAACAGAAACCCTACCTGACATCATCACTGGTCTCATCTCTACTTGGTTGCCTTCGCCGACCTCATGTCTGTCCCATTCCCTCCTTGCCTGTGTAGCTGTGTTCTTCTCCGCTAAGACAGATTGTCAAACAAAAGCCTAGTGATGGTAGAAGATAAGACGGCTATTACACAGTGAGGTTGTGCTGCTGTTGAAATTACATTCCCATTTTGGATTTTAAACAAACAAATATGGAGAGCCACCTTTAAAGAGAGAGAGAGAGAGATGTGACCCTGTATTACAGCTTCCATGTCACCCAACCGATGTAACTATAGCCTGTATGTCTGACAGCACAGCTAACATGAACAGCTAAAGGTAAAACTAAATCTATTAATGATTCCATGGTAAACCAGAGTTACTGCATATGTTATGTTTTCCAGATTCTTGCCATTTATTGTACATGCTACCTTATATTTACCAGTTGTTATTTTAAAATTGAGATATATCATGCATGGGGATGGTGCCATAGGGTTTAACCAAAATCTAAATGTAGCTATCAGCAACATTGGTTAGCATTAGGCTAGCCGTAAACCCCACTTTAGCTGCTAGTGTTAGCAAACACTAGCTAGTCTGAGAACAGTCTGTTAACATGAATATTTGCAACCCTCCAAGTTTGGTTGCTAGTCTATGCCTGATACCATGGAAAACCAGAGTTATTGCATTAGTTTACAGATTCTTGTCATTTATTGTACAAGCTACATTATATTTTCCAGTTTTCAGCTCAGTAACCTTAGTTTTGCATATTCTAAGCTAGCCGTAGGCTAAACCCCCATGTGGCTGCTACATTCCCAGTGTTAGCAAACGCTAGCTAGTCTGTTAACATGAATACCTGCAAGCCTCAAGGCACAGACATCACACTTTAAATCCTACCTGTTGCCTTTCACCATCCAAAATGTGACACTTTTGCTCACAATCCCTCCACTTTGCCTATGAGAACTCACCAAATTTTGTATGATTTCATCCAAAATAAACTGTCAGCATGATTCTCGGGTAAACTGGCTCCATACAAAACAACATGGCACCAACACTGGACCCTACTCAGACTAAAAAAAACGATCCATTTTCTTTTTCTGAAGTGACAGAGTACACTGATCTGTTACAATGAAACAATTACACAAGGCAAAAACCAGCACGAGGATTTGTTTTGATGTCTTGGTAAAAAATTTTATTTAATTTGAATTTTACAGCACTGTAATGGAAAGCTACTGTTTGCATAGTGGCAACTGTTGCAGATATTTCCAATGCATTTTTCCCCAGCCACTGACTGTCCAGCTGATCTGTTTCTTTGGTTGGCAGGTGAAGCTGCGTGAGAGTGAGGAGAGCATCGCAGACCACGAGAGCTTTCACGACAGCCTGCTGAACATAGAGAAGTGGCTGATGATCATGAAGCAGAAGCTGGAGTCTTTCCATGGCCCCGCGGGAGAGTGGAGCATTGAGGGCCGCCAGCATGAAGCTGAGGTGGGTGGGTGTGTGGTGTGTTGTGTGTTGTGTGTGTGTATATCAGTCAGTCTTAAGGCCTTAGTTTTATATCACTGTAGGATTTGGAAGGGGTTGTTCACAGGGGTTGTTTTTGATCATTTTTTAATTAAGAAAGCCACAAGATTAACAGCATTACACATCACAGTTTTAGCCCTTTTCTTTTTTTTCAGCCCCCTATCGCTTAACACACACACACATAAAATGTAATACAATCCAAAAGTAAAATCTAAAAACTGTACCAGTACCCCCCTAACGCCTTCTAAGGGTAAGGTACATCCTATGAGCAAATTTGTAATGTATTAGTTGATGATCTGGATTCTTGGATGTGCGACACACATTTTTTCCACACAGTGTCCCAACAGATATCTTCGACATTTATAGCAGCTAAGTCCCTATGCCATGTTGCTTCTACTGGCAATCATTTGCCAGGATCAGGAATACATTTGTAAAGGGTTGTTCACATTAATGGATATAGGACAGTTGCCAGTTCTTAAATGAATTGTGGATTGAATAGTATGTTGTTGTTGTTGTTGTTTTTTTGGAAGATTATGTTTAGGGATTTTTTTTGCCTTTTTTAATTGATAGGACAGTTCTAGACAGGAAAGGGGGGAGAGAGAGGGTGGACGTTGACATTCAGCAAAGGGCTGCAGGTCGGAATCAGCCCTAAGGGCTGCTGCGGTAAGGACTGAGCCTTGGTGCAATAGTTGAGCCCCACTGAGTTTAGTATGTGTGACTGAGTTTGATCATTCCCTCCTCTAACCAGCTCTCTCTTCATGAGATGGTGATACAGACCTTTTTCATTTGAATTATATTGCTATGCAACAGCCTGGGTCCTTGTTAACTCCACTCAGTTGAGGTCATTCACATACACTGCAACAGGAAATACACTGAGACACGTTCAGAATGTTTATGTGTATTGTAAAGTAGTCTATAGACAGAATCACTATGACGAGAAATGGCCTTTGATTTGAATTGCAGAGATAAACTTGTTTACTTCTGTGCTCATTTTCAGCTGTAACTGTAACGTTTGAAGATGTGAAGTTAAACACGGTGGTCCGACCTATCTGACGTTTCTGCTGTGCTTATTTTCTGTACTGTCACACCTTGCTAGCGTCTTTGATAAACCAAATCTAACACTAGAAACGGCAACATCTCACCGCTGGTCGGACTGACTGCTGGTTTGGGGGGTGTCATTTTCTTTAGTCTGTGGCCCAACAGGTGCATTAGCTCTTCAAGCTAATGTTAGTCAAAGAACTGACATATAAAAGCATCAAACATGCATTTTAGATGAATGACATGAGAGTATATCCAGTTGTACACCATGTACAGTTAATAAACTGTAAATATGATCGTCGCTCATCTATCAGTATCAGACTGCTAGACAGTGGCAATATCTGAGGGTTTTCATTTAATTAAATGTATTTATTTATAAGGGCAAAGCACATTAATTAACATTTCTGTAAATGTGCCAGTGTTAGCCAGTTGGCAACTTTTCAACTGCAGTCCTTTGGCCAGATGTTTTGTTAATCCTTGCTCATCCCTGAATCTGGCGCAGCTGCCGAATGCATGAAAGGGGAAACACTGTACATAGGATTTACCCGGCTGATTATGCAAAGCCACTGGTATGGCCCTGTAATATTCCTACAAGTCATCAAAACATGATTTAAAATGTCATTTCATCATGATACAGCCGAGAGGTGACGTCTACGGGCTGGTTGAGCATGCTAGGGTTCCTTGTTTAATTAGGAGATTTAGAGAAATGCTTGTGGTGTGGAAATCAAGACCCACAGGTGTCGGGGGTTTTTGGTGGCTAAACTCGGGAATTAATTCAGATCACTTTCCTCCGCTTTTGATTTCATATCACTGATTAATTGTCTCATCAACCAGCTCTGTGAAAGAACTGATGGCATATCACACAGTGATGACCCCAGTCATGAATTTTTAATGGGAATCCCAAGGAGACTTTATAATTACAGTCTTCATTATTACACTGACCTACCTGCCAATCTCATCTCATCACTTCTGCATTTTATTAACTCTGAGCATTGTTATAAGTGGCTATAGTATTTTTCAGGAGCTGTACTCTTTTTAACTATCAACGATCTACTGTATCAATAACTATCAATGTTATCAACCTAAAACAGACACCACAAGTGTAACCGAGAGGAGAAATTCATTCCTACACAATAACACTGTTTGATCAGTGTGTTTGCCCAAATTATACCGCCGGCACAGAGGAATAATTGCGCTTCACCTCAGACAGGAATTGATGTGTTGAAGTTTAAAAAAAGGAAAAGTTCATAATTTTCTCATCCAGCCGTGAGACAATGAGTGTTGGAAAGCAGCTATCAACAACCCGTGATCGTTTCTTTGGTCGACATCACAGCTGAGCCAGTGTTAAACATAAATGTGTAGTTTAACTTACTCACCATGTTACCTAAAGTGTTTCTCAGACTTTGTATGGATTCATGGCAGCTGCATCTAGATTGCTGCATGATTAAAACCAGTCTGGCTGTTGAGCCTTCATAGCTGTTGATCCCCTCTCTGTGATTGAAGTGCCATGTCGTTGTCCACAGAGAGCCCTGGGAGAGTTTCCAGAGAAGGAGCTTCAGCTGCAGCAGATGGAGGTCCAGGGTCAGGGGGTTTTGGAGAGGACGTCGGAAGAGGGACGGGTCCACATTCTGCGAGACATGCAGCGCCTGCGCGAGTCCTGGTTGGCCCTGTATAATATGAATCTCAATCTTCATAGGTACGTAAAAAAAATGAGTGTTTTTTTTTTTGCAGTTTGGTATGTTAAGTGTGTGGTGATGGTAAGCAAGACTATCACAAGGCTCAGTTACAATCACAGGTCACTCTGACCTGTTTTGTGTAAAAAGTCTGGACAAATCGATCAAAAGAAGTCAAAATATCAAAAATATAATATATAAAATATAAAGGTACAAAAGATGTATTTATGAAGTACAGAGGTAAGTGAAAATCTCACTGATGGGCAATGGTTTGATAAAGGTGCTTGTTTTTAGTTATTTTTCTTAATAGCTAGATGAATTAGGACATACATTGTAGTAGTATTTTTGTATTGTATGAAATGGTCTGTTTGATTTATCTTGTTGAACTGTGATTTTGTTGTGGTAAAGACTGGGAATGGACCTGATAAGCCTCTGGCTTCTACCTATACCTTTTCAAATGGGTGTAGTGTTATGTTGAAATTCAGTTTTTTTTTGTTGTTATTCATCATTTTGTTATTTGTTTTATTAATTTTAGATATAACCACACAACCAAAAAAAAAAATTTAAAATCATAACAGGAGTTGTCTCGAGACACTTTACAGATAGAGTAGGTCTAGACCACACTTTATAATTTATAAAGTCCCAACAATTCCAAGAGCAAGCATATCGCGACAGTGGCGAGGGAGAAACCCAGGCTCTTGGTAGGCGATGTCTGACGGTGCCGGTTGGGGGTGTGATGAACAGTGGCACTAATGGTCACAATAAAGATAATGGAACAATGAATAAGAAATAGTACTCGTTCATCTCATAGCAGACATGAACTAGCACAAAGCGCTCAACTAAACCAAATTAACTCAATAGAAACTAACTACGAGTAATTTAACAAAACCACAACAAGGTCCTGGTTTTATACTCAAGGCAAACAAAGCTTGATGGTGTTATAGGCCCCCAACATCTCCTTCCAGGCAGCCGTGCAACTTTAAGGCACCTAACCTTAACCATAACCATTGCCTAATCCTAGTGCTGCCTGGAAGGAGACATTGGGGGCTTAAAACACCGATAAACGCAAATGAGTCCTCAACATATTACGACCTGCTCAGGGGCCACAACAAAAAAGGGAAATGCACAGCCAATGAATTTATTAAATACTAGTGCACACAGAAAGTCGTTGAGGTGTGGTTGTCAGGATCAGGGATGTTTACGAGTGCCAGGACTGGCCAGAAAGACATTAGAATAAGTAAAATAAGATGTTAGGGAAGCCAAGCTATTGTTTTTGTTTTGAATCGTGAACATGATGTTTAATATCAATACTTGAATACTTTGTGCAACAGTAAGAGCTGTCTTTGGCCACTTATTGAATGTTGCTTTTACATTTGGCTACAAAGGAACCAAGTGTGGTTTGAATCCACTATGTCTGACAGATTCATGGTAGAAGTTTGGCTGTTTACAAAGTTTGCAGCCACATTTCAAATTGAGATTCTCTTGTCAAACGTCTTGTGGAAAATGTTGTTTCAAAGGTCATATAAATAAACATTCAGGTTCAGTCACTGGAGTGATATTGTCTCTTTCTGAACGTCCGCTTATTGCTGCTCAAAGTTTTATGTCAGAAAACAACTTTAAGGAGAAAGAAATTGGAGGAGCTTTGCCCACTTACAGTGATTGTGATGCATTAGACTTCTAGGGGATGAGCCGGTGAGTTATGAAAACACTTCTCTCTTTCTTTGTCTCCCAGACTGCTGAACAGCTCCACAGAGCAGTCAGAGACTGACTTTTGGAGCGTTGAAGGCCTGGCTGTAGACGGCCCATCCCTTACAACAAAGTTTAGCCTGGGGAAGGGAAGAGAGTCCAGTCAGGGCAGAAGGCTCCAGAAGGCAGAGAAGCCAAATACAAGACAAGCCAGCTGAGCTATATGAAGCCATGGTTGGCTCTGCACCTGTAAGAGGAGGAAGCCTGGAGGGACGGGCAGCAGATGGGGTGATGACAGGGCAGGGCTGTTTGAACCAGGACCATGGTGGAGGTCACCTCATTCTGACTGGACAAGACCATAAACAACTCAGTCCATCCAGGACAGGCAAGCACAGTGGACCCTCCTTTAAAGGAGACCAAGTAGATTCCTCTGCTTGGGGCATTTCCAGCAGAGCCAGTCAGAAAGGTTCCAAAGACACCGACAGTGATGAATCAACAGGGGCCAGCAGCAGCATCTTGGCCGGAGACAGAAGGGGAGCAGCTTTAAGCACAAAGGTAAGCTTTGGTGAGGGGCGAAGAATCAGAAACTCAATGTTTATAGCGTCAAATTATAACCACAAACACCTTTCATATAGTGTAGGTCTAGACCACACTTAGATATTTACAGAGACCCAAAAATTACCCCCCCAAGAGCAAGCATTTGGTTTGACAGTGGTGAGGAAAAACTTCTTTTTTACAGACAGAAATCTCAGACAGAACATGGCTCTTGTTGGGCGCCCGTCTACCACTGCCGGTTGGGAGACAGAAATAAGGTTGGGTACTGAAACCCTAAATGGTCGGTATCTACCGAACACAGAGGTTGGTGCCTCGTCTTAGTGGCACTTAAATGCCTGCGCTGCTCTCTGATTCTCCGAAACAGATGTTACATGCAACAGAAGCACCACTGCATGTGACACTAGTTAACATTACACGTGGCAGCAGGTAATGTTAGCCTACCCTTAGCTAGTAGCTGGCTTAAACATGGTTAAAATGTTGAGAGCTAAACTGTCTAACGTGTGGCTGTATTTCACCGGAATGTCCAACAGTCCAAAAGTAAAGTACTTTTTATTGGTCTCCCTAAGGAGAAACTTGCTTTGGACACTGAGCCACTTACTTAGCTGCAAAAGTTACAGACACAACGACAAGCACAGGGTTAAAAACAATTAAAAGACAAATATACAGTCAACATATGGGCTACCCGAGGGCCTGGGCAAATTGCAGATTTACGATTTCCTATACTAAAATAAGATAAAAGCCATACTTCAAAACAAAACCAATTTCATTCATCCATCACAGTCACAGATATACATGTACATTAAAATAGTCATAGTCATACATTCATCTCTGTTCATTAATGAGCTTTACTATGGGCTAACCACACAGAGGAGAGTAGCTGCACCATGGTTTCTGCCAGAGTCGGAATTGTCAGAAAAAACAATACAGATGGGACTTATTGGTGCGTTTTAATTGCAACTTGTAAGCTCAAGATGAGTTCAATGTTGTAAAGAACCCTTCTGCCATCTAGTGGTTACTTCTTTTTGTCATTTAACAGCAATTGATTGGTAATATATGTTAGTGCCAATTACATTTTAATGTCAGAATTTCATTACCAGTGCCTAGCCATGTGCAGTCAAATTTGCTGTGTTCACTTGGAAGGAATAACTGCACATGGCTATGCACTGGTAATGAGATTTTGAGCATGTTTAGAGACTAAAAACGTATTTAAAACTTGCCCTGTTTAAGCCTGTTGGGTGCTAACTCTAGCAGGAGAATAACTCGGTGTAGACAGCACCGATTGGTTTCATTTGTCTCGCTCCTGACAGCACTACACATTTTAAAAAAAAAACAGAGCTACGTGTTGAAATTGACCGTAATTCTCCTTTAATGATGTGCTAAATACTTCAATGCTTGTTACATACAAACATTTCACCATAGCTAATTTACTGAATTCATCCCAAAGTGATCCAGTGAACTGATTCAATCTGCTGTAAGTCTTTCATGAGTTGTTAGGGCAATGCTCTCTGGGCCTCGCAGTCAGCCTCTTTCCTTAAATCTTTTATTCAACAAACCAGAATTTTCCAGCACAGTGGTTCATTGTTTGTACAAGTAATTTAACAGGAAGGGTTTTCCTTTCCATGTCAGATGAGGGAAATATGAAACATCCAGTCACATAAAATGGGCAATGGATAAAAAGTGAATAAGAAACACCATAAAAGCCCCTGTTGCCTGTCAAGGCTGAACCACAGATCAACATTCTCCAACAAAAGGATTTATACTATTCTACTATGACTGGAAAATGAGAAGGAATAGAATAATATGGAGCTGGAGATGTCTAGGAAGAGACTCAATTGTCTGTCTGCTGTACAGCTACTGTATGTTTTATTAATATCTAAGTTTTATTATCACAGCGCAGTATTTGCAGTCCTGCATGTCAAATATTATTCCATTAATATCAAAAGAACTTTTACAACAGATCTTTTGACATATGACTGTTGTGACAATCAAACTGCAGCAACTGATCCATCCAATCGTCCAACAGCCAGATAAGTGATCATTTGGACCATTAGGCATCACAACACATCTCAAATTAGACATCCAACGACAACCGATCTGGTTCAGAAATCTCAAACTAAGCTCAATTACCTATTACCACTAGTTTTACACTTAGTTTTGGAATTCATGGTCCTTAAACTTCATGAATCATTTTGACTAATAGTTACGGAGGGAACATGTGTTGCTGGATAATCACAGCCTTGTTTCGTGTATGGAACCATCCATGTTTTTTTTGGGGCAATTTGGTTGAAATAAACCCATATTTGTTATAAAGAAACTTTTTGAAATCGGGTCAAATTTTTTTAGTACAACAGGAAGGTTAAGCACTATAATTTGTAAGAATTTCACATTTATTTTGCTGTATAAGAACGCGGCTGGTCGCGAAGGGAGGTCAGGGTAGATACACATGACCTCAAGTGTTTTTATGAGTTGTTTGTGGTTTCATAGGCGGGTACAGGACGGTACAAATCCAAGAAGAGGGAGTTTGAGGCCTGGCTGTCCAAACAGAATGAACTCCTCTCAGGGATCCTCTGCACCAAGGGAGCAACACCCGGCGCCAAAGAACTCAAGATCCAACAGGACACACTCAAGGCGAGCTTCAGTTTTACAAAATTTGTTAAAGGCAAAATATGTGTCAAACCATTCTGAATTACCAGTAGGTATTGTGGTGCTGCAGAGACGTCCCGGCCTACAAATCCTATCTTACAGACAAAAATCTTTTAGTACAGATCCTTGCATTAATCACACTACAATAATTTTTCATATTTCATATTTTTTTACACAAAAATCGCAAATCATATCTCAATCACAGTCAGTCAAACAAATCACAATTAGATAGTTTCCTCATATCATGCAGCCTTAGTAAATGCCAATAAGAGTGATGTAATGATAGATAAATTGGAATTGCATTTAAAGTAATGAATGAGGCCATGTACTCTGTATCCCATTTTACAGAAAAATAAATAAAAATAAAATGCTCAGCCTAATGCTCTGTGATGTAAACGATGTGAAGGTACTGCTCAGGTTGGTCACCTGTGGTGTGAATATGTTTGTCTGCGTAAATGTACCCACATGTTGGGCAGGGATAAGATCCCTTATGGATAAATGTATGAGTAGATTAAACAGAGGGGACAACCGTATAATCCGTGCACTGGTACATCCGACCAAAAGCTGCACGTTATACTTCACACTGTTTGTGCTTCCTGAGAATGTGACGTTAGAAATATGAACATACAGTCTGCGCTGAAGTAAACTGATTGTTCAGATGCAAGCTGTTAGTAGTTTCTTTATATGTGAACTTTGTCATTTCACACTGAAATTCATTTTGCGTTCCCCCGAGAAGCTCTGCTCAAAAGAAGGAAATTTCACACAGAGTTAGACAATAATTACACATATAGTACCAAGATTAAGACATATCAACATCCATGGCAAAGACACGTGTTACATGATATCCTCGGTACCAGATCTCAATTGGCAGAAAACTGATTTTGGTTTAGCAACAGTATAGACTGATGTATAAAAGAGCTCCTGAGTCTGTTGTATCTAAAAGAAGAGACTCTAAAGCCTGAGCATGCTCTTCTTGTGGACTGTTTGAAAGGAGTGTGCAACAGGTT
Organism: Etheostoma perlongum; assembly: GCA_026937815.1. Taxonomy (NCBI): domain Eukaryota; kingdom Metazoa; phylum Chordata; class Actinopteri; order Perciformes; family Percidae; genus Etheostoma; species Etheostoma perlongum. The sequence goes on along the minus strand of CM049390.1, from coordinate 2,898,300 downwards.
GACCAATGATCTCAGCACAAACTTTAAGTTGGTTGTATATAGAGCCAGACCGATATATTGGCGGGACGATATTATACATTGTATTTATAATGGCCGACAAATGAATATTTCAAAAATAAAATAAAAACGGACTGAACACCTTCAACCATGTTATGAGCTTTGACGTTGCATAGTTTGTCCACCAGAGGGCGCTCTACAGCGTCCTTGTTAGCAACTCTTAGTGTGTTGTTGTTATGTTTTTTTTGTTCCAAGGGCTTTAAGTTTCATATCTTAAGTTTGTATTTTTATACATTTTATTTATTAGATCTTTAATATAGTTTGACGTTCCTCTGTACTGTTGCGACAATAAAACAAAGTTTAATTTTAAACTGCATTATCACATTATTTTAGTGAGAACTCATAAATAACTACAAATAACTAATATTAGGGAAATCCGTCTGTTTTGTTACGTGTTTCTGGAAAAAAAAAATTAATATATATCCATCGATCTATCGGAATATTGGATTTTTACATCACCAAATATTTGTATCAATTGGCCTTAAAAATCCTTTTTCACTGCAGGAACTTAACAGAATGCAACCTGTGTCAATTTTCTTGTGTTCTGCTTTTATTTCTACGTTTAATTAATATATATATATATATATATATATATATATATATATATATATATATATATATATATATATATATATAATCTATTAATGTACTTAAAGTATTAAAAGTAACTGTCCTCACAAACTGGAAACGATCTTTATATTGTTGGGTATTTTAATTTATATTAAAACATTGTATTTTATAAACTTCAAGTGTTTTGTGTGCAAACATCTACATTTGTAAAGTAACTAAAGCTGTCAGATGAATGTAGTGCAGTTAAAAAGTACAATATTTCTCTCTGAAATGTAGCGGAGTAGAAGTAGAAAGTGGCATGAAAAGTAATGTACGAGTACCTTAAATTTGTTCTTAAGTACATTACTTGAGTAAATTTACTTGGTTACTTTCCACCACGGCAGATGTGTATGGTTAGGGAGTTCTGGGGGAGAGGGTGCAATGGTGAAAGCTCTATCACCCCAGGTACGATGCCAAAAAAAGGAAAAAAATCAAAATTAGTCTTTTCAGCTCTAGTTCTGTTGCACCTTACGTTGGTTGTCATTTAGACACCATGAGCTTCTTGTTCTAGTCGAGCATAGCTAATCGTCTCTGCTTTGTCTCCGTGCAGGCTCTGAGGACAGGTGTGGCCGAAGGTCAGGAGCAGTTCCAGCTGTTGCTCCAGGAGAGTCCAGCCAGTGAGGCTGGTTCTGGACCGGCAGAAGACGTGGGTCTGGAGGAACTCCGCTACCGCTGGATGCTCTACAAGTCCAAACTGAAGGATGTGGGCGACGTCAGGGCCAGGGCTGGCAGCAAGGTGAGAGGAGAGCTGACCATGTAGAGTGAAAACCGCTTGCATTTCAGTTCAGATAATTGCTTTTTAAGGCTTTTTGTGCATGTTTGCAACAATCCTAAATGGGGTGAATAATTTCATAAAATGAGATTGTACTGCGGCTGTCCCCTCTTAAGGCCAATTTATGCTTCTGTGTTGAATTGACGGTATAGGTACACACATACGGTACATGGAGATACATACCCTACGCCGTAGCCTGATGGGCATTTCTCAAAACAATTTATTTACACATCACGGCGCTGCACGTTGCTCGGCAGCGTTGCATTTCCCCCCCCCCTTCTCCATAAACGCCATGAAATCAACGAGAGGGTTAACTTTTCCTGCTGCAGATTTTCCACCTTGGTCAGAAAACACAGGGGAGACACTTTGTTTCTCTCACTATGACTCTAGAGTCGGCACTCGCTCCGTCACTCTCTTACACACACATGCCGGCCCTGCCATTAGAGATCAACACACACACCGACGCTTGTATAAACTTCAGGCCACTTACTTACTTTTAAAGTGATGCTTTTGCATGATTCATTGAGGAGAAACTTAAGTTTTACAGATCTGTCAATTTAAATCAATTATTCAACAAAGTCATGTTGAGTGTTAGTTGTGATGAGCTGGCATGGGATTCCCCCGTTCGCTGCACTGTTGTTGTTTCACCACAAGGTGGTGGTAGTGCAACATCATTTAGAGCACTGCTTGCACTGTGAAGGTTTGGATTCCCTGTCACACATCTGTAAAGAAGCTGCTGCACAGTACACTGGATGCTGATTGCACAGTGTTCTCCAGATGTGGTGGAACCAATTAAAATGTATTAATGCCACATCAATCAACCGTGCAATAATAATTTGCGATACTGTAAATACAGTTTACTATTTATTCTCTTTACTTATATTTATTTATTGTTTGATTATCTTTAGAGTATCTTGTACTTATTCGACTATCCCTTGCTGCTGCAACAGTGTGAATTTCCCCATTATGGGATTCATAACAGATTTACAATCTTGGACATCATTTTTAAAAACAACGCCCTGGGCATGAAACTAAAATCACTTTCTATATTTCACATCTCTGCAGAGAGTCCAAGCCGAACTAGAGGAGCCGCCCGTCGCTGCAAAGGTGCAGAAGGTAACAACAATTTCACGATTAGAAAGAAATTACTCAAAATAACTGGACATCACAATAGTTGCAAAGAATAATTATCAGTAGCATCCATTTGCTCAATACTGAGAGTAGAAGAACCATGATCAATCACCCAAAGCACTGGAAAATATGAAAATCCTCAAACTTTTGCATTCATTTTATGTCCATGTTTCACACCACATCTTCCCTTACATTAAAATAATGCATTTATACAGTTAAGTATAATTTGTCACACACTTTACTTGTGAATAAGGAGTACTTTATTTGAGCTGTATAGTTTACTGACTTTCATGTAATTAAGTTTATTAACTGTGGAGGCCGATGTTTTAAAATGAAATAGAAATTCTTATGCAGCATAAACCAGATTTTCTTTGCCTGTAGTTGAAAAACCTTATAGAGCTAGTACTCTTTTAAGTGGCATGCATGTATTTTAAAGTACCAGGACATTGTTGATTATAGATGTCCACACAGTAGTGGAATATAGCCGTGTCTAATGCCTCCTTCTTATTAGTGTTGGGCTTGTGGAACATCCACCTGAACTGATTTTGCAGAAATGGGTTTTCAGGGGAAAAAAGACAGGATGCTGAAATAAAAAAAATAAATGCACTTCCATGTTGCTTTTTGAAGCTAATGTACTTGTACTCAATTCTTGCTGTTCAGAGTTTGTACCTTCTTGGCTGAATGCACTTATTGGAAGTCGCTTAGGATAAAAGCGCCCCATTAATATTATTAAATGTAGTGCAATGCTCCAAAATGTGGTGGACCTGAGCAGACCCACACAGAGGGAGAACAGCAGCATGCTGGAAGTACGGTAGCTCTGATGGAAGAGAGCAGCAATACATTAACATACAGAACATCTGATCCACCTGGGAATCAGATAGGCTGCATTTCCTCATTATTTTCATTATGGATTGATCTGTCTATTTGTCTGATTTATCCATAAATCGTTTGATCTATAACGTGTCAGAAAATAGTGACCTTGACCTTCACAATTCTTCAAATGTCTTATTTCCAACCAACAGTCCAAAACCCAAATATATTCACTTTAGAGTGATATGTAAGAGACACATCTGTCTTTTAAAAATCCGATAAAGACCTACCTTTTTAGACAGATGTTTGTTTGACCTGTCTCCACTTTATGTATTTATTTTGTTTTAATAATAACAAAGTCAAATTGATTAATCTACTATTTGCTTCAGCACTTAGAGGAGTATTAGAAGAGTTAGTTGAAGTTCTGCAGATGGCGCTCTTTCCTTTGTCTTTTAAGCTGTGGTGCCTATCGCTGTTTATTATAAAACACCCAGTTCTCAGGAACAAAGGTACATAACATGTTTTCTTCCTGTGTAGTGGAGGAGTGAGGAAAAATAACCTGCTCTAATTCACAATGTTTGGGTCTGTCTTAAAGATTTAAGACATTTAACTTAAAGAGTGATTGCGTGCATTCATTTGACACATTGAAATGTCCCAGAGGTTTTTGGGCTGCGGAGAGTCAAGCACCTGACCTGACCACCCAGGACTGGCACCAAGTCAAGCATATCAAACCAACCAACCAACCCCCCCCAACCCTTCATTCATTCATTCATTCATTCATTCAGTGAGCAGATGAAAGCACCCTGTTGACCCCTCAGCTGAAACTGCCCTTAAAACATTCCTGTGTCTTTTTACACACTTTTTACAGGAGGAGGTTTCTGCTCCTGCTCTCTTTTATCAGCCTTTATCTTTGGAGAAGGGCGGTTGATTGTTTTATTGACTGGATGCTTTGTTGAGTCACTGCATTTTTTATGTTTTTTTCTAGTAACATGAAGCAAAAACACCCACCATATAGTAGCTACTTATGACTTTGCCAGATTAGATGAATTGTTGTGCTGGGAAAATCTCTCTGAATTTAAGGTCCTTATAAGACCCTGTTTACACGTACATGGTTATTTTGACAAACGGAGACATTTCCCTTTGTTTACACACATAAAAAAGATTTTCCTCTGAAAACCTCCGACCAGAGTGGAGATTTTGGAAATCTTCGATTGCATGTAACCTGAGACAAACAGAGGTTTGGGCAGCCAAGGAAGTGAGGAAGAGAAGAGAGAGGAAGTGATTCCTTGCTGTTGTTGGTATTTTCGGGATTCTGATTGGCTAACGTGGGCTTGAGCTTCTCGTTACACTGCCACCTACAGCTTTCGCATGCTCTTGACCGCTATATACACAGATACGTGTAAATTAACACTTTTCTGAAAACTGACAGCTGTGCACCATGTTATTTTTGAAACCGGATAGGTTGAAATGTCCGTTTATGAAAATAGCCGCACTTGTGTAAACGTAGTCTTATTCTTCGAGTAGTTTGAATCAAGAAATAATGTTTGATCAGAAGAGATTGGAGAGCTAAGTCGAACTATAGTGGTAGTGAACAACAGATGGTGCTCTGTGGTTAAGGGGCCATGAACAAATCCAAAAGACATCAAGGAAGAACCCATGGCACTCGTCTCCAAGAACTATTATTTAAAATAAAATGCCTTTAATACGTCTGGCACATTCTCAATAGAATGAGATTTTAAACAAACAACTTCAACGTGTTTCGGCATCCAGCCTTCTTCAGGAAGTAAGGAAGTAACTTCTGAAGAAGGCGGGACGTGTGCCTTGTAGGACTCTAATGATATGAAACCGACACTGAGATCCAGAAGCCTGCGTCTTGCTGTGAGAAGGCAGAATCGCAACACACCCCTTCCAACTCCCAGAGTTATCCCGCCTGTCCAGATCACAAAATCACATCGCAAGTTGAGTTATAATGTACTTTTTTTTTTTTTCTGCTTGTGGAGAGCTATGTACGTGACACATGAAACTATATTGATAAGGACCGGTGAGTTAAATCTGTCCGAGAGTCTAGCAGGCAGACACACAGCTGACAACCTGCAGGTGATTTTTGACGGGCTCGGACATGCATGCCCGTGCACCTTACTACCTACTTAATTAGCCTGAGTTAAACCATAGCTACACTAGCGCTAACTTAAGGTAGTGGCTGGTGTGTGCGCCAGTGTTTTGTAAAGTTAATATTGTTCTCTGGTGTTAGGTTTATACAGGTTTTTCAAATGTTATTTAATGAAAATATCTTCTTTTTTTTTCTCAATCTCTCTCCCTCCCAAAAGAATTGAGGTTCTTATCGAATCGTGGGTCAGAAATCGTGATACGGACCAAATCGGGGGTTTGGTGTATCGTTACAGCACAAGTGCCTTGGGTTCTTCATTGATGTCTATTGAAAGAAATAATGTGCATTTATTTTTGGCATGACAGGCATCTTTGTTTGTCAGCTCAACAGTATACACCCTGTGTTTTTTGCTTCATGTGTCTAAGCTGTCAAAATGTAGTTCGAAGTAAGACGTAATGTATATATCAGTTCTAACCACTCTTTCACAGGAAGGTGAGGTAGTGTGCAGTGTGTAGTTTCATTTCCTCTTTTATCAATCATTAACCTTTGTCCTGTGGGTATTCGTCATGTGGAGATGTGATTAGTTAGTTTCATTTCCTCTTTTATCAATCATTAACCTTTAGACACAATCTCTCTCTCTCTCTCTCTCTCTCTCCTCTCTCTCTCTCTCTCTCTCTCTCTCTCTCTCTCTCTCTCTGTCCATCGGAAGTGTTCAACCATGTGGTTTCCTGACGCTTATCAAGGTCTCCGTCAAATGATTCATGTATTCATTAAAGCCTGTTGGACATTGCAACAAGTTGTCCACAGGATCCATTAAGCTTAGTCAAAGACAGATATGTTAAAGAACTGTGCAAGTAGCTATATTAAACTTTCAGGGAGAAATCTGCACAGGAAGAAATAAATGTTTTAAAACTGCAGAACTGAGTTGACAAGATTGAACTAAACATGAGACTTTTTCATGAGGTTTTATCATCATTTAAACACCTGAAAATGGTTATGAAGATTCAAACCCATTTGATTATTAACTTATGCAGCCCTCGGTCTGCACCTCCACGTGTGCGCCCCAAACTGACCCTCTACTCGTAGTGAATGGACTTTACTCTTCTTGCCAGCGTAACAAATTATGGTAAATTTGGTGGAAGTAGACCTTCTCATTAATCCACTGGTGGGGTATGAGGGGTTATTTTGGGGCATTTTGAGCCTTTTTAACTTTGAGACAATGCTGGGTGACTTGGATTCTTACAACTACGTTGTTACTTCAGAGTTGTTTTTGTAGATTCACCATCAGCTCTATCAGTTGTGATAATAGATTAGTTTAGGTTAGATTAGATAAACTTCATTAATCCCAAATTGGGATATTTTAGTGCTACAGCAGAAAAATATCAGACACACAGCACACATACAGAATATTATTTATAAAGATGTAAGTGTAATATTGTGCTCAACACAGTAATTGTGATGTCGGAATACGGCGGCATCCCCAACAATAAGTCCGACTCCCAGGTTAGTCAAACGTTTGGAAGAGAAAACAAAGACAAACAGTGAAATTATTACTCCATCAACACAGTTCATAGAACCACTTCCTACTTCGAATTTGACCTGTTGTACTTGATGTGGTAGTGCACACACACAACATTGTAAGAGTCATCTAAAATGGTTAAAATAATCTCCATAAATGTTGAAACTATTGGCTGCATACAGATACATTATACAACATATAGTTCATTCATCAAAACATAGAGCTCTACAATAAATTACACTTTATAATGGCCATTAGTCATAAGGCACGTTGTGCATCATAGAAATGCCGTGGCCATGGCAATTTTATTTATATAGCACCTTTCACACACGTAAACCCAAAGCCTTTACTTTGACTCTGATGGTAAAAATATGAGCATAAAAGAACAAAGCAGAAACAGTGAAAGCATCAACACAACAACTCTTATTAAATAATGAACAAAAACAACTGCAGAATTATATATTTCTCACAGGTGTGTGTGTGTGTGTGTGTGTGTGTGTGTGTGTGTGTGTGTGTGTGTGTGTGTGTGTGTGTGTGTGTGTGTGTGTGTGTGTGTGTGTGTGTGTGTGTGTGTGTGTGTGTGTGTGTGTGTGTGTGTGTGTGTGTGTGTGTGTGTGTGTGTGTGTGTGTGTGTGTGTGTGTGTGTGTGGGGACTACATTACTTTTTTCTTAGTGCTACAGTGTGTCGGTGTAAATTTATTCAAGAGAATAATATTCACATCAATCTTACACAGAAACAGCCCGTGTGTTGCCTGATGTGTTGGTGTTTCATGCTGGCCCAGTGAATGTTTTACTTCGCAGGCAACTGTGTCGTTTCACATTCATTTTTTTCCAGTGGGTCTGTGTGACGCAGTGCTCCGGAGGTGAAAGATGAACGGAGGCGGTAAACATGATTCACAGAATAACAAGTGTGAGAGAAATGGGAAAGAGTGTCGGAGCCTAAAGCTCATCCCTTTACTCTTTACTGTGTACAGGATGATGGGGAGTGCACTGCTTCTGCTTTGATCTTATGGTTCTTTACGTTCCCTTTACTTACCAGGCGTTAATGTACAGCTGCTGTGTGTCGATAAGAACATTTTAATTTGTAAGCATTTCCCAGCTAATGAATAATCACAAAATCAATGAAAAGCCAAGGTTTAAAGAGAGAGTGCTGTGTGAGTCCATTATTTATTTATTTATTTATTTATTTTTAAGGTTTGTATAAAATTCTGTTGCTTCCCAGAAGTGTTTCGTATCTATTCAAATCCAAATAATCATATGTTGGTCAAAATACCGACGTATACTTTAGGATTATAATGCGATACATCCCTATTGGATCAGGCCTGTCCAGTCCCTCCACGATTTCACATCCTTTTTTTTTGTTGAGATTGCTGTGACCCAACATGCCTTATTTTGCGGGAGATTTTGTAAAAACAGTTGCGATGTCTTCTGTATTTTTGTTGCAATGAAGTTGCAAGAGACAGTGCAACATTGTTTTTGTATACTTCTTTAAAAATAAAAAGGAAAATTGTTTCCGGGAGGATAAAATTCCCCAGATTAAACATTTTTAATTAATTTTTTTTTTTACCAATGAGGAGGGGGCATATGACGCATGCCTTTTGGGGTGGGAGATCTGGGTTGGATACATCAACCAATGGGTCCCTGAGCAAGACGCCTAACCCCTCTTACATACATACAGTATAGCAATTGCAAGTCGCTTTGGATAAAAGCGTCGGCTAATTGACATGACGTCCTAATGTTCTTTTTTACAAATGACTGACATGTCATGTGCATTCTTTCGGGAAAAGTTTTTTGAAATGTCTCATGATGTATTGTCTCTCAAAGTGTATTATTCAATACATATTGTTAATGTGTTGTTTCTGCTGCTGCTGTTGTTGCAGAAGCCGGGTTTGTTGCGGCGGGTGTGTCGGCTGGCTCTGCTCCTGTGGCTCCTGCTCCTGGCTCTGCTGCTCCTGGCCTTCCTGCTGCCCCTCATGGACCAAGGCAACAGCTGCTCCCTCTCCAACAACTTCGCCCGGTCCTTTAACATCATGCTCCGTTACGAAGGACCACCGCCCACATAGGAAAACCCCCTTGGATAGAGTAATATCTCATCTCGCTCTCTACAGCAGCGTGCGATGCTTTAATAGACCATGGCTTATGTAGGAAATGTTAACCACCTTTGTCCATTGACAAACCTTCAGTCCAATCCAAAGGATTTGCAACAAAACATATACTCACTTTTTAAAAAGGACTCCTTTTAATATCATCTCTACTAGGATGGACCACAATCTGTGAAGGAACACAAAACCTAGAAAAGCGTTTTACACATTCTAGATTAAATGTCAGCTCTGCTGAGCCTCATATCCTTTGCTTCTTTGTAGTTTAAAAATCATGACCTGTTAACTTTTAAACTACTTATCATGAAGAGTATACAAAGGTCCAATAGGACTACAAAACCAATGTTCGTTCTAAGAATTTCAAAGTACTATAACCAGCCCGCAGTAGCTGCAACATCTCTTAACCAAAGTCATTTTTTGTCATCTTTCATTGCCATGCCTTCCCAATATGGTATTTTTTAATTGTTTTAATAATACCTAATATAACCCGTTATCAGGGCTCACTAGAAGTCACTTTACAGCACTCTATTGCTGCCATATGACAAAAAAAATTGTCTACATATATTTTTCTTGGTATTACTACTTACCTATTTATCAGTTTTAACAAGTATCTATGTTGGTTATAACAACATTATATAATTGAAACTTTCTTGTTATTACACAAAAACACATCTCATTAAAACAACAAATGCTTCTCATCAGACTAGAAATGTAAAAATCATAATTTTCATTAAATAAGTGGTAGTTGATTAAATTCCTACTATTGTCGTGGTAACCCCGGGGAAACTTGATTACTCGCGTTACGTGTAGGATTATACCAGAGCTTGGTTTTACTCGTTCATTTGAAAACGAGGAAAGCTAACCATGTAGCCGCCCGATGAAGGTTCGAGGCCGACCTGCGTGCTTTTGCTTGCAGAGTCCTCAGCTTCGACGCTGGCCGGCCCGCTCCTCTCCACTCGGTCGGTCGGTGCAGCGGCAAACGGCGTTGGCACTCGGTTGACGGTTCATTTGTTAGACATTCATAACATTAAGACAAACGTCATAATAAGTCAGAAAACAATCTTCTTCAGTGAGCTGTTCCACTCATGTCTGCTTCACTTCTGCTTTTCAGCCCTGTGTATCAGCCACACCCACGCCAGCCTGGCGGCCAACAGGAAGCAACAGGAGGATTATGAGGTGACACTGTACACAGGGTGAGAGATGCTCAGCCAAAGTCCATCGGTCTGTATAATGTGGAACATGTACCAGGAGATCAAACCAAAGACTACAGCACCAGACCTGGACTGTTGAAAGATATCTCTAATTCCACCCTGCAGTGGTACCAACCAACACTCCCCGAAGTAAAGCAATGCTTCAGCTAATGCTGTGCGAAGGATATGTAGCAATGTTACATAACTAGTTTGCAAAGAAGTACAAAGTGCAGCTTTATATTTTAAATTGTTGCGTTTTAATCTTTTTAAACAAGGCTTTAAAAAAATGACGATGTGTGTTCCTAGTATTGTGTGTTGATACTGAGAGCAGCTTGGCTGATGCTAACCCTTGTGATGTGACTGTGAGAAAAAGAGAGGAAGACCTGACACCTTCATGACGATGTAGCATCTCCATAGCAACCATGCTTTGTACTTCTGTCTAACTTCCGACTTTCAGGCTTTTTTGTAGCTGATCAATTTCCATAGTTTGCAGCTGTCTTGACCAAATGACTTCGCTATTGGCTGTTGAAACGAGTGACGTGCTTTTTGCTCTAAAACCGGCCTCTGGAGACTTGACCAGTCCACCATCAGCTGGCTCGAGTCGAGTTTTTGGTCAGGGTGTAGACACACGTAGTCCAGTCGTTCAGAAACAATTTAGTGGAAGTGGTACACATGAAGAGTCATAATCGCATGATATAATCTTTACTCTTACGATGTTGGATCATGTCATCCTCATCCAGTGCTCTGAATTCTAGTTGGCGACATTTATTAGCGATATTAGCTTAGCATTTGCAATGTACACTAAAAGTTTTGGGTCACTTACAAATTTCCATCCCACTCCGTTATAGACAGAATACCAGTGGATCTGAGTGGGTGGGGGGGGGCTGATATTTAATATATCTACATTGCCCATTATCAGCAACCATTCATCCAATGCTCCAAAGGCGCATTCTGTTCACTAATCTGATATCATCTTAAAAAATAACTGAGAAAACCTTGGAGAACCCTTTTGCAATGATGTAAGCACATGATGTAATCTGATTACTGCCCTGGTTAAAAAACAATGCAACTGATATCAGCTGTTATTCTGTCTATAATGGAGTGCAATGGGGATTTCTAATTGACCCCACACTTTTTGACCGACAGTGTACTTTAAAGAACCAAAAAATCTGTAGAATATTTATTTTTTAAAGATTATTTTTGAGGGCATTTCAGGCCTTTATTATTATATAGGACAGCTGAAGATGTGAGGGGAGGGGGGAATGACATGCAGCAAAGGGCCGCAGGTCGAACCTGCGGCCACTGCGACAAGGCCTGAACCTTTGTACATGGGGCGCACGCTGTACCAGGCGAGCTATCCAGGCGCACCTGTCAGTAGATTATTAGACCGTACATACTCAAAAATGTTTTGTGTTCTTGCATGTAAGTTTAAGATTATCCGTCTTTTATTTTTATCCTGTTGGCACGGATTCCCTGACGGCCAATCTGCCTCTATTGATGCAGGTAGAAGGAGGAGATCTTGTTTTTCTTTTAACTGTACAAGTATCTCATAAGAGCTGTTCAGTTGCTTTTCTCTTCTGAAGCTGCTACCTGGGCTTGAACAAAGCGATCAGTGTTTTTCACAGCCTGAACCACCAGTGGAAACAACTAGAAAGCCCCTGACGTTCTCTGACGTTTATTTTTTTGTGCAAACCCAAAATAATCTCTCTATTTTCACTCACACACACACACACACCCCTAAAAATACACCCAAACACCTCCACACACAGCTATTTTCCCTTTTTTGGCTGTGTTTGTGTGTAGGATTGATTTAGCATGTTGCTGTGGCAACAGTGGCCACATCAAGTGAATGTGTAACTTCACACGTACTCCGGTGTAAGAGCCATGTTGTATTGTTGTACAGTTTTAGTATTTTTTTTTTAGCTTCCATACTTATTTAATGATGAATTCAGCTTTTGCTTGGGAATGAAAGTCCCCTTGTGAGGACACAAAGACATTTTAACAAACATGATAGTATAACACCCAGGAAAAAAAAAAAACACAGCCGAACACATTTTAACTGCTCTCAAAAAATAGTTTTGGGGATTTTGTCATGTCACAAATCAGAGTGAGGGGCAGTTTTTTCCCGCAGAAAAGCACGCTGTGTTCACATTATAGCAGAAAGCAAAGTTTAGCTTTTAATGAGCGATAGTGTCTGTTAAACAGAAGTCACGGTTCAGACATCACGGTTCGGTTCAGTACAATGGAGGGATGTTTATAGTGTGCAGGTCTCAGGCTGTACCGCCTAGTGTCATACAGTCTGTCCCCTGACTGTGTAAAGTAACAGGTAAATGGTAAACAATAAGCACTCAAAATAAGACAATCAGCTAGAAAACTGAAAAGACAGCAGCTCTTATTAATGGGTGACTTGGGTGAGGCTTTCCCCTAAAAAAAGATAAAAGAAAGTATTCTTGCTATTAAGTGTGACAGGCTTGCGTTTGCCAACTGGCCACGACCTCCTGCAGCTACAGGGGTCTGTGGAACTGACGCTTGCATTTCCCACTCAGTCAATAAAATGAGCAGGAGAAGTCCTACCATCAGTTTCTTGGTCTCGTTCCAGTGATCGGCCCATCTGGGGGATGCCGTTGGATATGCGTTAGCATGTTAGATGTATTTCGGTTCCATACAAATACACATACCGTCCCACCCCTACTGTCTACCATCCTTTAGATCCAGCTGTCCCTAGCGCTGCCCTAACATACTTTTAAGCTTCCTTTAAATCCTTCTGATACTTGGCAGCATGACCCGGCCTTACATTGGCTCTGCTTAGGCTAAACTACAGTTGTTATAGGTATCAGTAGCGTACAAGTTTTAAAACGGTTCCAATATGTATTTTGTTCACACATTTGGTAATGTTCACATAGTTTTCTATAGGTCTCCAGGTGTTTAGACCGGACTGTCAGTTATAAATCTTACACGCAGGGGCGGAGCCAGACGTAATCATTCAGGGCTCAGCCTAAATGTAGGGGGCTCCGGGGACATGCTTCATTTATGGCAGCCATATGCACTATTTTTTTTTAAGACATTTGATAATAAAATAGTTAAAAATCTGTACATCATTAGGAAAAAAAACAGGTAGGGTAAGAAATTGGCGTGAAAACCTTTACTAATGTTAAAATGAAGACGATTACTTTTAAAAAACGAAAAGATTAAGAGGCTTTTGAGAAAATATTGGGGGCTAGAGCCCCAGAAACCAGCCCCCCCACTCCATCCCTGCTTGCAAGTAGCTGAAAAGTTGCATCACATATTAATGCAGACATCCAATTACCATGGCCTTAAAGCGTTGTGTGTACCCTCCAGGTAATCTGCTGTACTCAGTGCCATAACATTCTGTATTCATTGAGTATGTAGCTTTATAAAGCACTCTCATGTACTATACAACGGTTAATAACGGAGTAGTATAAGTATAAGGTTTTTGCTTGTCATGTGTGTTAATGCTGCTTTGTAAACTGACTATGAGTCTATTCGATGCCTGGCTCTAATCCTACATAGTGTCCATTGATACTTGATGCAACATATGAAACGACTTGAATCTCCTGAGCACAACTGGTCCTTTAAACATACTGTGCATGTGTGGCAAACATACAGCAGAAAGGCTGCCTGAATAGTTTGAGTACACTTGTTATGCAAAAGAATGCCGGAGTCTGCTCTCAGATCGAGGTATTCATCATGAAAATATGCAAGTAATGATCGACAAGTGAGAGCTTTTTTAAGTCTATTTTATTAATGTTTTGAAAGAAAACAAAAGCTCATGTTATTCAAGAGTGCTCGTATATAACCAATGTTTTTTTATTCAGATTAAATAAAAAGGCAGTCTGAATATTTTGTGCTGGTATCTATTTTTTGTTTAACAATGTAAATTATATGATCTGACTACTGTTGCCAGGGGCTCAGGTGTGTGTGTGTGTCAACAGCAAACTAATTCATATTCCAGTGTGGAGGACTGTTCTTTTAAAGAGCTCTAAATATAAGAGATTGGTTGTATAACCATAAAGAGTCCACTGGTGGGCAGAAAGTATTGAGAGACAGACTAACACATTTCTAGTTGTTGTACAAATACACACTAATAGTTTGTTCACACCAAAGCAAATTCATCGCGTGGCACAATCACCTTCCAGGTAAACGTAGAGATGCAAGCTTGGCAATTGTTCGCCAATATGCAAAATTCTGTCAACTTTTGCGTGAAATTTGCGTGACGCTGCGTCACCAAATCCCATCAGTGTTGAGATTCTTCTGACCAATCAGAAAGGCCAGAAATAAACGATTGTAGCAGACGTATCTGGGACTTACGCAACAGGTAGTAAGCAGGGAGGTGTTATTTCGGCCATATTGATAATGGGGGATGGCATAAAGAAACTCTGTTGGTAATGTATCTCACATAGACAGTTAAAGAAATGGACCAACAGGTCCTGTTGCTCTGGACGGAGACCAGTGAAGTCTATTAGAAGCTCTTTCCCGGTGATGCTGAGCGTTACTGCGCAGCCTCCAACTGAGCTGGAAGACGTAGATGTGACGTGAGCAACATGTCTGAAAGCTGTAAGTCTTCTGGTAGCTGTGCAAGAGAAATCTCAATCATTCCCAATCAGCAGAGACGGCTAATTACTGCTAACTTACATGCTAGTTAACATTAGTAATTAAACCTAAACAGCTGACGGAAGTCCAAACTGTCTGCGAGCTTCTCCTGACAATACGGTGATTTGTCGACTGAGCGACAGCTAGTTGCTCGGTTATGACACAATCGTTAACCTATTTTTACAAAAACATTGCTACAGAGCCATAATGTGAGCTTCAAGGTAACGGATCCTTTTATACATTGTCGTTTTTCTTTAGAAATAAACAACGGACAACTTAAGTGTTTAAACGCTTCACATTAAAATGGCGCCCTGGGAGCTACGCTTCGTGGACGCCCGCTTACCCCCCTGGTATCTCCATGGAGCCCCTCATCTCACACAAGTAACGCAAATTAACACAAATGATCCCGTGGTCAAACTCGTGCAAGCAACTAGGCGAAAATTTGATTGGAGTTTGGCGCTCTTAGTTTAAAAAACAAAGCTCAAGCAATGGAAATTCAGTGTGCTTTCACCCATTTGTCAACCAGAGCGCCATCTAGTGGACTCAAAGTATAGAAAACAGTTCATGAGGATTTATTTGGCCATCACTAAAAGCAGTGGTGGAAGAAGTATTCAGCTCCTTATAAGTGAAAGTCCTGCACTGAAAATGTTACTTAAGTAAAACAATGTAAATATCATCAGGAATATCTCCTTAAATTATTAAAAGTAAAAGCTCTCAATGGTCTGATCATTTCAGCTGGACATGTAGGCCTGTATATTTCTGCGTAGTTTAGCTTATAATAGAATATTGTGTTTTATAAACTACACATGCTTTGTGTGCAAAAATCTTAATTTGTAAAGTAACTAGTAACTAAAGCGGTCAGATGAATGTACTGGAGTAAGAAATACAATATTTCTCTCTGAGATGTAGCAGAGTAGAAGTAGAAAGTGACATGAAAAGACTCAAGTACCTCAACATTTGTACTTGAGTATATGACTTGAATAAAGGTACTTGTTACTGTCTCCTGCTACCACAGTTAATTTTCTCCAGGACATTATAATGATGTTTTCCTCGCCTGTGTGTGTCCGTCCGCCTCCCACGCTGCTCCCACCTCGGCTTCCCAGCCAGGCCCACCGAGCTGTGCTGCAATCTGGAGCTCCCGCGCTGCCAAGTCGATGGAGCAAAAATACCAGAGCAGTTTCTCCTCAGCCATCTGCAGCATTGTAGAAAAATGTCAACTAATATTATGTATGTATGATATCTGTAGCCAGACAACAGAGTTATTCAGTTTATGGCCAGTTAATCAAAGCTTTTACATTTAGTGTTGTTATCTTTTCATGTTAACGTCCTTTTCTAAAGAGGTTCAAAAATACTGATTACTGTTGTTATGAATACTGCTGTATCACAATATACATGTATGTCTTTTGTGGACTGTGTGTGTGTGTGTGTGTGTGTGTGTGTATGTGTGTGTGTACCTTAAGTTAAAGCATTATGGGCCAGATGTTTCTTGCATGCCCCTCTTGCTCCCATCTGTCCTGTCTCTGTCTGTCTTTATCTATCGTCAAGGTGAACCTGTCTCTAAAACAGCATTTAGAACATCTAAGGATTAAAAACTCTATTTATACACAGACTGATACAAATTTTAGGATTAGCAGGTCACAGAATATGGCTGTAGTGTGTGTGTGAGAGAGAAGGTTTTTATGCCACATGTGTGAATCACACCTTATGTACAGCATAAACTCCTCCTAAAATACTGAAAATCTGGTGGTGTACTGCTCTGCATGCTTCTGCAGAATACTCTCAAATGATCTAAAACTGTATGTGTATCATAGCGCTGAAATATGAAAGCTATCCCTTTTTCTGAATCAGCTACTGCATATGATTTATCATTCAGATTTATGTAATCTCTCTTGAATTATAGAGTTGCATCTTTTTTTAGTCACAGTCACAGCCAGGTCTATCAGGTCTATCATTTGTGATGCATCGTGTGTGTTGTGTTGTGTTGTGTGTGTGAAATGTTTTTAAGGAGAAAGTAGGCCTATCAACAGGAATACATCATTGAAATTATCATTGTGGAGAAAAATATGTTGATAACTGCGTCAGAAATCTGATGCCGATGCGTTTTCGATTAGTCATCCAGCCGTTGTTGTATTAGTCATACAACAACGCGATGACTTGTGGAAATTGTGGCAAATCTGATTGGTTGAACTGAAAGAGTAATTGCCCAAATTCAGCTGATGGCAATGAGGTTGGGAGAGAGAGAGAAATATGAAGCATAGGAATCTTTACGCTGAGCATCCTACTAGCCAGGCTAAAGCTAATATAGTTAGAAAGAAACAAGGGGTCCGTCCGTCCCAACTACCGTTACGGTCGAGCCGCGACGCTGGAAACGTAACACTAATCTACTGCAGAAGTCTGTGTCTGATCTAAGGTCATTTCTACTGATTTAAATGTTCTTGGATACACAGAGTGTGTTACTAGTGCGAGCTGGCCCCGCTAGTCGACTACATCCTGACATTTAGAGGAAACAGCCGTCACTGTCACTCCCGTTAGCCTGGACTGGTTATCATATGAATACAATGATGTCATGCTAGTCACCCAGCGTATTTCGACCTGAAGTCCCTCTCCAAAATCACTTCAGAACAGTAACGTTAGTCACAGCGCTTACTTGCTTTGGTGTGTGTAAAGTATTAAAGTTTAACAAAGAATGGTTCACATTAGAAAAGATCCTCTTTCATTTTTGTCTTCCTTGTCGATGCACTCCCCTACAAAACCACCGCAGCAGTCGAGAGTGATTTATGGTTTCCAAATAGAGATGTTTATGTCATCTTTTCAAAATGTTACTTTTTCTTTTTTCATATCTCAATATATAAATATCGGAGGGGAAAAAAATATCGCAATGTAAGATTTTTTCCAATATCGTGCAGGCCTAGTGTACAGTATGTTTCAATGTTAGCACTACCAATGTTAGCATTCTGTAGTATCGCCAGTGTTTGAGTCTGTATGTGTGCGCTGAGGTATATTTTTCAGGATAATTGCCTGACATCTCGCGCCTGTTGTCCCTGACCTTCTGCTCTCTGTGTGTTGCCGTTCTCAAACTCCGTTCAGACTTCGAGCTAGCGAGCGGAACGCTGAAAATGGAAAGTTTTGAAGATAATTTGGATCGTGCAACAAGGCAGGCCTGCTTAGTTCTTCCAGGGAGTGGTTATAAAGATAGGTCTGGCAATGCGAGACTAGTTAATAATTCTCTTGCATACAGTACTGGGGTGTATTAAACACCTGTTGGTGATGTAAGACTATCAGAGGCCACACAGCCTGAGGACTGCAGCTGAGCGGATTTGAAAGTGAAATGAGCAGAGCCTGTCATGTACAGTATGCAAAATGAAAACAGAGATTATATGAAAAGAGAACAACAAGAGTTATCATATCACATTAGGATATTTGATCTTGGTTTTTACAAGTCCTGCTGTTGTTGATAAGTACACACACACTAAATCGTCTTGGTAGTATCGTCATCATGCGCTGAATTCAGATGTGGACACTCGCTGAGCATACAGTAATACTTTCCACTGTGCTAAGAGGGGACAAACAGCTCTGTGTTTGTGCAGTCGAGTGTTGACTCGTCCTTCCTCTGACTGCAGGCAGTGTCAGAGCATGGGAATGGGTGAAACTGACGATGACTGTAGTGTGTGTGTGTGTGTGTGTGTGTGTGTGTGTGTGTGTGTGTGTGTGTGTGTGTGTGTGTGTGTGTGTGTGTGTGTGTGTGTGTGTGTGTGTGTGTGTGTGTCCGTGCGGTGACACAGCAAATGGACAGGGAGAGGAGGAAGTTAATGATGAAGTGTCTGTGCCTGGGTGAACTTGTTTCTGTGCTTTGGATGTTGGTTTGCTATGACTTTTGTCTTTAGGACTTGTATTTGAAAGTGCGTTGTAAATACTTTTATTTATTTTATTGACTACAAGATATCTCCCTGCAGTATATGCAGTTAATTTCACACTTTGCAAGTTGTACAGAATGCAGCAGCAAGACGTTTGTCTAAGACCAGCAGGAGATCACACATTACTCCGCTGCTTAAGGCTCTTCATTGGCTACCAATACGTTTCAGAGTGCATTTTAAAATTTTAATCACTACTTTTAGAGCCTTGCATGGTCAAGCTCCCATTACATCCAGGATCTATTGCACGCCCACACTCCTGCTCGCTCTCTGAGGTCTTCAGGCCGAGACCTTTTAACTGTCCCCAGAATACGTTTTAAAACCAGAGGTGATCGAGCCTTGTCTGTGGCGGCTCCGAGGCGCTGCAACTCTCTCCCTTTGACAAGCTTTTAACTAGCTATATGGCTTAGTATGTTATGTGTTGCTGTTTTATTTGTTTTTACTGTAAAGCACTTTGTGACCCTTCTTGTCTGTGAAAGGTGCGTTATAAATAAAGTTTACTTACTTACTTAAAGTTAGTGTCAGAAAGGTCATGTAAGAGGGTTGGCCCCATGTTGGCTGAGTCCTGCAGCGGCGCAAAATATAATCTTAAAAAAAGAAAGGTCTGTCTTATGAACCATATTTGTACATATGTAGCTACGAAATGTAATGCACTGTAGTTTCTTCGCATTGACGGCTGCTGTGTAAGAACAATGTGGAGTGTGTAGGGAGAAGCTCAGGGTGGATCGCAAGTTCATAAAACACTTCCAAGTTGGTTTCCCTGGGAAAAAAGAAGACTTTCACCCATGAAACGTGTGTCGTTCCTCGGGAGTATTTTAGCCCTCGTGTTGTCTTCCCGTCGACCTGCAAATTTGTGTTTTTCTGGGTTGAAATGTTCTTTTTCTACACTTTTCTCAACGTTTTTTTTAATGTTTTTTTTATTGTGTTTTAGTCAATTTTTTAACAATTTTTTGACACTTTTTCCCATGTTTTTGATGTTTTTTTGTCATTTGTTCCAATTTTGTTATTACTTTTTCAGCATTTAAAAAAATATTTTTTTGTAGATTTTTTTTCCTGTGTTTTTCTAGTTTTTTACCAACATTTGTCTCTTTTTTCTACATTCTTTTGTCATAGTTCTGATATAAAAAATTTTTGTAAACGGGTCAAATTTGACCCGAAGACAACAGGGTCAATCTTTTTCCTAAACTTAACTAGGCATTTTAGTGCATAAACTTAACTGTCTGATTATTACACATGATCTGCCACATTCATCACATCACACATCACACACATTACTTTGATCCACATATTTTAGATATTAAAGGACACCCCGTGCTTTCAAAGCGTGACAGTTTATGTTTGCATAGCCATTTTAACCCTGTGACAGGGCGAGTCGTGTTGTGTGCTGATTGTAAGATGATACATAGTTTCTGTGGAAGTATTGTCGTGTGATTTGATTATTTGTTGAACAGTTGGTTGCAGGGAAATGTGCCAGATGGCTTTTAAACAGATTACTCCGTATGATGGTTTCAGATTTCAGCCTCTGCAAAGATTAGGACCAACTTCAGTGTTGAGTCACTTCAGTGGCTTTTGCTGCAAAAAAACATGTTTGTCAGTAGGAAGATGATCACTTTGCACTCTGAAATATGTCACGTAACATGTGCATCTGCTTTATATTGTGTGGGCAGGGGTACACTGACACTGGTTTTCAAAAAAAGATAGCATCCGAGAGGGAGAAAATAACCTCCCAACTGGGTTTTTGTGGGTCAGCATGCAAATGGGGTCTTCTCAGAAAATCTGTATTTATTTATAGAAATCCTACTTTGTGTAGTAGCTTGTGTGTGTTTACATGTGGGTCAAACAGAGTGTAGGTTGGCCCTCGATAGGTTATAGAAGAATGTATTATCTTGTGTTTTAATATCTGGCATCCAGTTCTTAGATGTCTCCATTTTATTATGTAATGTCAAGTTTTTCTATCCTGTTGTACAATATACATTTACTTAGACTTAGACTTCTCTTTATTAATCCTTTTGGGATGACTCCCTCAAGGAAATGGACATTTCCAGCAGCAGTTTTCAGCAAGAAAAAGAAAAAATACAGTATAGAGAGAAAAGAAGACAGTATAAAGATAGCAATAATAACAGTAATAATAGTAATAATAATAACAACAGTAAAACCTTTGGCTATAAAAAGACATTTACCATAAATTTATATAATATATATATATATATATATATATATATATATATATATATATATATATATATATATATATATATATATATTATATCAGATGTATTTAGTCCTTGTTGGTGTTTATATGTATGTATGTTCTTATGCTTTGGCAACACACATGGATTTGTTGTCATGCCAATAAAGCAACATGAAATAGAAATTGAAAGAGAGAGAGAGGGAGGGAGAGAGGGTGAGAGAGAGAGAGAGAGAGAGGGAGGGTGAGAGAGAGAGAGAGAGAGAGAGAGAGAGAGGGTGAGAGAGAGAGAGAAAAGAGAGAGAGAGAGAGAGAGAGAGAGAGAGAGAGGGAGAGAGAGTGGGCGGGCACGTACTGGATCAGCTCCATCCCACCTCGGAAATAGCAGCCAGGTGCCGCAGCTCCTTCCTGCCCGGAACTCCAGCGCTCCCCCCGTGTTGTGTTGTGATGTGACGGGGAAGAAACCCGCAAGAAACACCGCGCAGCCAGTGAGTGGAACCCTCCCCCCCTGTCCCCTCTGTCTGTGTGTCCCCGGGCTTGCATGACTCTCGGTCGGCCGGCCGGACAATAGAAGAGCCCGCCTGCCCGCTGCAGCAGCAGCTCCTCCCGGTCCCTGCAGCTCTCTCCGCGGCTCCACATGGCTGGACACGAGTGGGAAGACTGGTTCGAGAGGGAGGAATTCATCGGACAGATCAGCGACATCCGAGTGCAGAATCTGCAAGGTAGGAGCATCCCGACGGGCTCTCACAGTGATAGTACTGCGGTTTGATAACACACACACACACACACACACACACACACGCACACACACTGGAGTTGAATTTGGGTAACATACAAAAAGAAAGTTACATAAACAATAGTACAAAAAACAGATGTATAGCTTTGTCGGAGGGTGTAAAAACATTACAGGTTTGTTACCTGAGGAAAGACACATATTTTCATGTAGAGACTTTATAATAAGTAATAATAATAAGTAAAGTAAAGCATAGTTTGCAGAATAACATCTCGGTCAAGGCTGGGGGAGCGTGGCCACATGCATAGAAAAGTGAGTGATTTTGTGTGTGTGTGTGTGTGTGCGCGCGCTGCGCGCGCGCAGAGCGACTTTCAGGAGTCCCAAACTTTCCATATCGAGCACAGAGCTCTACCAGAGTCAGTACAGGAGCCAGTATAATTGTGGTGTGGGCTACAAAGAGACTTTACACACAATCAGCATATAAGTGCATGCCGCGGTGTGTGTGTGTGTGTGTGTGTGTGTGTGTGTGTGTGTGTGTGTGTGTGTGTGTGTGTGTGTGTTCTGTGGAGGTATTTCATTCATAAAGTGCACGTTGTGTGTAAAGAGCAGAGTTTGGGGCCCAGGTTGGCCCTCTGTGTCCCAGTGCTGATAGCTCAAAGTTCACCTGGAAGCACACTGTGACTATGTAAAGGACGCAGTAGTTTTAGAGCTGCAGTGGTTAGTGGTTTCATCGACTAGTATGTAAAGTAGCCCAGTAGTTTGGATTATTTTTGACAATTTTGACAATCGATTTTATCATTTAACCCTTGTGTTGTCTTCCCGTCAAAATTGAAAATCAACACTTTTGTTGACGCTTTTTATTCATGTTTTTATCTTTCTTACGTTTTTGTCCCTTTTTTCAATGTTTGTCACTTTTTTTGTTTTCAACACTACGTAACACTAACTTATTAACTTTAGTTTTACAGTTATTTTTGGAATTTATGGTCAATAAACCTCATTTATAGGAAATTATACCTAATGTTTGAGTTAGAAAAGCAGAAATTAGGAATTATTGAGACTAAAATTAAAGGAATGGATGTTGATGATAATCACAGACTGGAATATGTCAACTTTTACTCAATACTATTTCAAAAACACTTCCATTTGTTTTTCAAATGCTATAAAATCTTGTTAAATCATGTAAAATCATTGATAAAATCAATCATGTTATTTTTGGTAATTAAAAAGAACATGGATATAGGAAAATGAGTCAATTTGACCCGAGGACAACATGAGGGTTGAGTTCTCATGTCCTTGGGTCAGTGGCCGTTGGTTGGACAGAAGGAGCATTTTGGAAACCATATACAAGTATATACTGTACATATACATATACAGCTCCTCTGTTACATACATAATCTTACAGTTTGAAAGATTTTGGTCAGATTTTGAGAGACTGTAGTCATCCCGCTCGTCAACCAATCAGATTGGTCATTTGGGTCCGACTGCCGACAGTGCCCGCCTTCCGACTGAGCATGTCAGGTCGGCCAAAATGAAGACCAATGGCCCCTCCGACAGCCGATTTTTGGGTTGGTGTGTCACGGCCTTCTGGTTTCTATTTTTGCATGAACTTGTTGGAAAATTGGTTGGTTGGAAATTTGAAAGATTAATATTTTTTTTATTTCATTTAAAAATCCTATGCCGCAAATGCACCGTAGACAGAGTCCGAGGACGGCAGTATGCTGTAGTTAAAAACCCTTTGGTAACAAAGTATTGCTGTACACATTGCAGAGCACACTGCAGTACAGGCCAAAGCTTTAATAATGAGCAACAGGTCTGAGATATGCCTTCCTCTGCTGTCTGAACTGGAGTATACTGTAAGTGCTGTATGTTTGCCAAACAGGGCTTTACAGAGATTAGAGGAGCAGACTAACAACAATTGCTCTTTCAAAGTGGAAGTAATTGATTTAATGAGTGGGATGAGAATGAAAGCTTTGTTCAGCTCTAACCTAGTTCATCCCGAAGCCTTTAACAGGCAAGAACTAGAAATCTCCCAATACAAAAAGCATCAGTTAATACAGTATTATATGCTGGCACAGACTACAGTAAGAAGAGTGTAACAGCATGCGCTGAGTGTTAAAGTGCTCATATTATGCTTGTTGGCTTTTTCCCTTTGCTTTATTGTGTTATTTATCTTTTATTTGTGCATGTTATAGGTTTACAAAGTAAAAGCCCAAAGGGACTTACCATCTCCAACAGAAATTTTCAATTTTTAAAATGATTTCAAGGTGGAACCGATTCTCAATGCCCAATCTTAGTCCTTTGGTCCGGTTATATCGGATGGTTTAGGAACCAGTTCCATATTTATTTATAGATTTGACACACTGACTGTGAATATTATCTTATGAGCCTCAAATCTCAGTATGAAAGTCCCAATTAACCCGCTACGCAACATCTTCGCAGCATTTTCCTCTTTCTGTCCTGATGTATTGTGACAGGGTATTTCTTTGCCCCCAATCGGAGCCTCGACAATGCCGGTCTGGTCTATAGCCGGGAGCCAAAACCCATCATGATAGTTTTTAGGACATGGCAGGGGAAACAATCTGAGATCAGGGTTATTGGATACATAGTTGGTGCAGCCAACCACACAGCAACCCTTTCCGCATAGCGTTGTTGCTTTTGTTGTTGTGCTAATTAAGAGACTTTTTTTTTTTTAAGAAAATATTTAAGATAATTTTTTGGGCATTTTAGGCTTTCATTTGACAGGACAACATGAAAGGGGAGAGAGAGAGAGAGAGAGAGAGAGAGAAGGGGGGGATGGCATGCAGCAAAGGGGCGCAGGTCGGAGTCGAACTGTGAACCTCTATATATGGACGCCTGCTCTACCAGCTGAGACATCCGGGCGTTCAACTAAGAAACATATTTACCATTATGAAAAATGAGATATGATAGGGCATTCACAAGTAGTTGGGCTCAGCTGATCTGTGTTGCCAGAATTTTATGGACACGTGTGACTTGGGAAACATATATTAAGTATATTATAATATTTACTTTGGTGACTATGGGGCTATCTCCCATTGGAATCGATGCACTCAGGACCGGCAGCTACTCAGGAAATGACTCTGAGTTGCGGCGTCTTGCTTCTAATGACGTACTGCCAGTTTGATGAATTGCACCTGGTGAGCAACTGTTGCCCTGGAAACACAATTTGCAACACAATCTTGGCTTAGAAGTCAGGGAAAACAAAGAGAACATAAAAATGTATAGCAATGTGTACAAAACACAAATATCATTAGGTATATTTCTTGTCATATATCAGTGTAACAGGTTTGTTTTTCCTGTTTGAGTAGGTAGCATTGAGAGGGCTTGGTTTTAGTCTGAATCAATCCAAAATAAGGGATAATTCTGGTTTATTACAACTTGGGTCTTATTTTGTAGTTTTCCCCCATTATTCCGAGTGGTACTTGGATTGGACAGAGGCAGTATTATCCTAATAAGAATGTGATACACTTACTATCAGCAGCTCCACAACCTGTGGTCTCTCTGCTGGAGTGTGTTTTAGTTAACTTTAGTGCTTTTGTGTCCATAATCTCTGCAACACGGACGGATGAGTCTGAACCATCTGATGATGAGTGGCTGCGATTCTCTGCATGAAAGCTGGAAGAGCAGCAAGTGCTTTAAAACAATGGCCTGGAAGCTGTTATATAACGCATGATGAGACGAGGAGAGGGGGAGAGGGGGAGAGGGGGAGAGCGGCTCCCTTTCAGCATTACAGTAACGGTCCCTGAGCTTAAACATATTAAAACCAATAATAAGATACTAGCTTGAATGTTGGCTGAGAACTGTGAAATGAAGCTACATAATAACCACCAGAGAGCCCATAAGCATATTTCAGCTTTAAATTTCCTGTTCACTACTAGGAGTAGTGGGAAAAAAATCGATACAGCATAGTATTGCAATATTTTCAGTGTCAATATTGCATCGATACACAAGCGCCAAGTATAGATCTTTTATTATATATGTGTTGGTCACTTTGTCCCATTTTGTAGCAGTAAAATTAAAGTGATACGAACAAACTGAGAAATGTTTATTTTTAGATGGGGACATTATTTGAAATTGGGGAAAAATTAGAAGTTGGGAAAAAAGGTTAGAAATTGCAATATATCGCAGAATATTTCAATAATACCGTATTGTGGCATAAGTATCGTGATGATATCGTATCGGGAGGCGTCTGGTGATCCCCCCCCCCCTCGTATTCACTACATAACTTGGTCATCGCGGCTGGATTCTCGTCACAAGATCACGTGAGAATCGCCGATACCCCGTACATGGATATTTAGAAAAAACTGAGACATTTCCCTTCGTTTGTTACATGGAAACGGAGAATTAGCCTCTGAAAAGGATTTTCTAAAACCTCCGGTCAGAGTGGAGATTTTGGGAAACTTTGTTTTTGCATGGGGGTTGGGGGGGGGTCACCAGATGCCTCCCAATACGATATCATCACGGTACTTATGTCACGATACGATATTATTGCAATTTTAAAACTTTTTTTCCAACTTCTAATATTTCCCCAATTTCAAATGATCCGCGGGTAATGTCCTCCTTTTGATGAGGAAAACCATCGGTAGATGTGTTGGGCTAGTGCTCTAAAAAGAGGGTCAGTATGACGGCATATTTACTTTGGTCTCTCAGTGGATGTTCTCCTGTAAATTTGTGGTTTTGAAATCTAAAGTTACATTTATCGTGGTGTTAGTGAAAACAAAACAAAAAAGTCAGAAAAAGGGACAAAAATGACCCAGGAGGACAACACAAGGGTTAAGCAAACAAAAATCTATCCTCTGCTCAATAAAGACATTTAGCTATTTGTTGCATAGGTGCTTCAGAAACTTGCTGAATTGGGCGATTTTGTGTGTATGCTGTTCAAAACTCAGTCAAAGTGGGTTAAGCCATGTGTCAGTGTGTATGTACAACACATGTAAAAGGATTCCCCTTAAACCAGCATGCTGAACAGCAAACTGCAGCGTGTCAGAAGAAGTCCAGACCAGCCAAACACAGAGGCTTCTCCCACTGTCCTCTGTTGACTGTCTGAGACAGAGACAGCCTGGTCTCTGCTGCTCACATTGGGCTGAATGTGGCGTTCCTGAACTTCCAATCCCCCTACACCCAGAACCCCAGCCTTCACAAACTCTTCTGCTATGACTTTCCTGGAGGTTAGAGGGGGAGGTGACAACAAAGATCCCTTCTCTGGAGTTCATCCCCCTTCATTCTTTTTCAATTTCCTCTTCCAGTCGTTCCTGCGGCAAAGCTTTTGTAAACTGTTTCAGGTGGCCACTTAATTCACAGCAAATAGGCTTTCTCTGCACAAACCCTCAGGCTTATATTTACTGAGTAACAGCAGAATTTGTGATGAGGTAGCACATGTTACCCTCACACACACACACACACACTAAGACATAAGACTGCATTCTAAAATACTGCAGTGTGCTACAAATGAAACAGCATTGTGCATGCTCCCAGATGGCTTTCAAATATAGCAACTCTAGTCCACGGCTATATTCACAAATCAAGCTCCTGATTGGCCCAGTAAGGGGCGTGTCACTCCTGCCAGACCTTCCTCCACAACAGCGCAGGAGGGTCTGGCTAGTCCACACAGCATTCTGGGATGGGAGAAAAACACTCTGGTTTAGAGCAATGCAACGGCGCCGGAGCAAAACTGTTTTGTTGTTTGTCGTTTTGGTGGAACATGTGTACGTTCAAAAGTGGTTTTAGTCGTGCAACAGAAAACTCCGATTGGACAGATAGTCTAGCTTGCTGTCTGGATTTACCCTGCAGAGATCTGAGGACCAGGTAACCATAGTCCTCAGATTGGACAGATAGTCTAGCTAGCTGTCTGGATTTACCCTGCAGAGATCTGAGGATCAGGTAACCATAGTCCTCAGACTGGACAGATAGTCTAGCTAGCTGTCTGGATTTACCCTGCAGAGATCTGAGGACCAGGTAACCATAGTCCTCAGATTGGACAGATAGTCTAGCTAGCTGTCTGGATTTACCCTGCAGAGATCTGAGGACCAGGTAACCATAGTCCTCAGATTGGACAGATAGTCTAGCTAGCTGTCTGGGATTTACCCTGCAGAGATCTGAGGACCAGGTAACCATAGTCCTCAGATTGGACAGATAGTCTAGCTAGCTGTCTGGATTTACCCTGCAGAGATCTGAGGACCAGGTAACCATAGTCCTCAGATTGGACAGATAGTCTAGCTAGCTGTCTGGATTTACCCTGCAGAGATCTGAGGACCAGGTAACCATAGTCCTCAGATTGGACAGATAGTCTAGCTAGCTGTCTGGATTTACCCTGCAGAGGTCTGAGGAGGAGGAACACAAAGGAAGCAGAACGTGACCGACGTGACGGAACCTCTAGCCACAGCTGAACAATCCCGTAAATGTCGTCGATATAGACTAGTCTTAACTAAACAGTCCTAGCTCCTTAGTGTTCCTCTAAGAGTAATTTAAAAAAAAAAACATTTTAGTGCTCAAACTAGCCTAAATTCCACCAGGAGCGTCTGTGCTCCGTTCCAGCGATGCCACGGCCAGTCAAGACGATGCTTGCGTTTCCATTGGTCGCGATCCATCCCAGAAGCCACAGGCCGGGCAGTAGGTGGAACGGCTAGAGCATCCAGTCGATCAAACTAAAACACAGCAACAACACAGCTCATAAAGTGCTTCCAGCACTCTGCTAGTGGGGGAGGGGCAGGGCATGGTCTGCACGTGAACTGCACAGTCTCCAGCAGCACAGAGCTGCCTGTGGACGCCTAACAACAATAATAATAACAATAATAATAACAATAATAATGTATACTTTATTAATCCCGCAAGGGGAAACTACAATTTACATTCTGTTGTTATTACACACATTACACACTGAATTACACACACATGCTCAGTACCTATACATCCATTAAATGGAGTGATGTCAGAGTGAGAGGGCTGCCCCTGTTTGTAAATAATGCCGGGAAAAAATACCATATCGGCCGCATATGCAAGCACATATTTGCCAAATATATCGGTTGATCGATAAATCGGTCTATCACTAGACTGAATGGCAGAAAGCATTTAACTATGTACTATTTTTTGGTAGAAGCACTTCTAAATGTGGTCTGAGTGGCTCTCAAAGTGTCCTCGATGCATCTTTGGTGCATTCACGGCCAACATGCATGTTAATGCCAGGTCTGAACAGGGCCGTAGGAACTCTCAGCCTCTGCTCCTCCTCCCTTTCAGGATAATTAGTGAGAACTACCTCCACACAGCTCCACGGTCTAATTTCATAACAGGGTATTGTTAGGAAACTCATAGTAATAGGTCAATGGCAGCTTTTTATTCATTAGGCTTCTATTATTACAAATATCCCTCTTTGTGTTTTTTTGTGATGCCTGAAAGTGTCAGGACAATCCTGTGTAGTGTGTATGTATTTTTTTTTTAATTTCTTTTGACAATGAAGCAGATCGATATTGTCATTCATTATTTAAAAAAATACATAACAATGGGACCCTTTCCTCCTTGGATGTAGTTGATAGTAGCGCCAGGAATGACCCTGGACACTTGGCGCATCATCGCGGACTCATTGAGGTCCTCAACCTGGACATGTGACTGGTCCCTTGTCTTGTGTCTGTCTCTGTGTGTGTCTGTTTATGAATGTGTGGATTTGTCTCCCTCCCTATATATAACAATTAAGTAAATTTAAATCTGTGTTTATTTGTTACAATTCGTTTTACAAAGTTAAAAGTCACGGACGTTGTTGCCGTACACATACAGTAATTATCCCAGTGAGGCATTCAGCTTATTAATTGGTATCAGATCAGTATGGTCCGTGTGGACCAATACCCAAAACCAGTATCGTAACCAGGAGTGTCAGAAACACAGGTCTAAATGAGGGAAAACCAATAGCAGCAAAACACTGCACATTCAAAAATCTGCAATTGTATGTTTTGGAAAACATTAGAGACACTTTATTCAGATTGTATAACATCCCGTTCTCTTACTGCAAGTGATAAACTGAAGATAGAAACTGTGTGTAGGTGTGTTGAAGTGTGGGCTGACAGGCCACATGATGAGCAAGCAGATGATGAATAAACACCTGGTTTCTGCGGAGGAGGTGATGAAAGCACTGGAGGGGATATGCGGTACAGATTTTGTTGAAGGAATCCTTATAAAGTAGCTTCTTCACTTCCAGAAAAATGTAGAAAAGGGAGCCAGAGTCCAATTCAGTGTTCTACAGGTGTACTGGCTTTAAAATGTTGCTAAGCTAGGAGCAGAGCTGTCCATTTATAACTTCTTATAAGCTCTTACCTGCTTTCTTCTCAGTGTCAGTGTCTCAGTGTCTGTATTTGATTCATGTCATAGTTGGATTTAAGGATTTAGGGATTGGCATTTGCTCATATTTTAGCTGATTCCGATTTGATAAAACCCTTGTGTTGTCTCCGGGTCAAATTTGACCCATTTTTTAAAACATATCAGAAATAAGGGTTTCTAAATTTAATAACCCAAAAATAACATGGCTGATTGATTCGACACATTGTGCTTTGCAAGTGCTTTGCAGCAATCTGACATAAATTCCTCTTGCCTAAAGCAGCTTTCACTCACTCCAACTGTCTGTACTGTTCTGTAGCAAGTGCTCAGAAATGAAACAAAAGCCATGCTTTCCCCCCTTTAAAAATACCTTGCCTCTTTTGAAAAAGGTCAGTGGTTATATTGTGAGATAAACCTCCACCGGTTGGTGATGTGAGACCAGTCTTTGTCTCCAGTCTATGATTGGTCTGGAAGGCTGGTTTTTATGAGGTGCAGGTGGTTCCACTGCAGGGTCCTGGAGAAATGGCTCTGCACGCTACACTTAGAGCACGGCTGCCTTCAAAGGGTTAACAGCACTGTTGACGGAGAGCCATGTGCCTCACCACGCAGCGTTTCTAAGAGACAAAGCTCTCAGGTTGACCTGTGGCTGCCGGGGGTGTTCACTGAGCAGGTATAAGCACTACTCAAAAACACCCACCCAACAGGGATTGCTTTTCCACTTTCACCCAATTCCACTTGAGCCGCTGTTGCTCTTTCTCCTGATGTTTCACTTTGTTTTCCCCTCGCAGTCAGAAAAGATGTTATGCCATGATTGCTCTTGTTTTCCTGTTATTGAAAGGAAAAGTAGCAGTTTAAAATTGCACAGGTAATGCTCAGTTTACCTTCAAGCTTCTGGTAAAAAACTGTATTTGTTTTTCCTTATTCCTTATCCTCAGGTGCTTATCGGTTCAAGCGTACCCATGAACTTTTAGAAGCTGCTGGTTTGTCTAATCTGCTGGAATGTGGATAATATTAGATGCAGGATGACATCAGCTAATGTGTATTATGTTGAGCTCTCATTGAGCTCTCAGCTCAGTCAGTTAAACAAATTCAGACAGGAGCTTTCTCAAAGGCAAAATCTCTCTGATTTGATCTGAGGGATCAAACCCCATGATCACTCTGTGTTGTCTAGTTAAGTATGCCGTGACTGCAGGCAAGAAGAAGCTCAGAAGGTCTATTGTATTCTACACACAGCGTCATCCTTCTGAGAATACAATCACACTTAGTTTATTTTCTTTGCCCTGAATCATAGGCGGTAGAAACACATGTAGAGTCGCTGACATCATCCACGGGTACGATAAATCCATATTTTGGTAGGGAGGGGTGGGCCTGGGTGCAGCTGAGGAGAGATAAACAAGATACCTTAACTGACTGTTGGCAAACAACACTTTCTTTCATCAACATCTGAGAGATCGCTCTGATGTAACAGAAGCTTTTACCTAATGTTGAACCCTTTGCTTATTATTGCAAACCTCATTCATTATATAGCCATCTTCTTGTTTCTGTTGATCTTCTAAACAGTAGAGTGGTAATGTTTCTGTGTGCAAAGCAGCACTACGTTTAAAATCTTAAAGCAACACAATACAACTTTTCCGCTTCAGTCCCCCTACAGGTTGGAAGCTGAACTGTCCATTACCGTTACCATTATTCTTATGTCTCATTACAACTACAGATCTGGCAAACTGATCGGCTAACCAAAATAATGTACCTTAAAATAATGTTTCCAAAATCATTTCAGAGGTTCATCAACTCGTAACAGGGTGAAAGGCACTCCTGCATTGGCTTTGCGGCTCTCTACCGGCTATAACCGCACTATGCAAGTTTGCCAGATTGGGGTATGGGATCTGTAGTTCCAATGAGACGTAATGGGACAATTCTGCTTCCAGCCTGTATGGGGACCCGAGTGGAAAAGTTCTTTAGTGTTGCTTTAAAGTTCCCATATTATGAAAAAAACACTTTCTGGGATTTGGGGTGTTATTTTGTGTCTCTGGTGCATACAAACTTGAAAAAAAAATCTACCCATGCTGTTTTGAGTGAGATACGGTTTCTGAATGTCCTCGGTGTGTCCTAAACACACAGGGTGAAAACAGGATCTGCAGCAATGTGCAGTACAACAAAAATATGGTGTTTTTTGAAAGTGAAACCTATTCTGGTACAACCTCTAAATAAAATTATGAACTTGAAAATGAGAATAATATGGGCATTTAAACGTAGGTATTATTGTCCTCCTCTAGGACTGTTGAACAGGGTTTATAATGGTGCTTTTGAAATGGGGATTTCAGAAAAGAAGGCACATTCAGTTGCTAACAGTGTGTTAGAGTATGTGGTCCAGGGGCAATGACACCAGGACAAGTACTTGCCTCTGGCCATTGACTTGTGCTTATACAAACATGCTGACTAGATTGCAGGGAAATACCATGTTTCTGGTGTGCAACTATAAAGAGATGATTCAGAAGAAATAAGATTATGATTCCTCTGTATGTACAGCTGTGTTCTGTCTTTGTTGTAGAACAATGTTTTAACTTTTTGTACAACTCCGTCAAGCTTCTGGATAGTTCTTTCAGGAACTGTGTTGATGTTGGTATGTTGTTTTAGGAGCTGTACCAGTGGATGATGAAATAAGATCCATGAGTTTGAAGGTTTATCAGACACCAAAACACTGCAGAGTGGTGTAATAGTAAGAGACAGGATTTTACAGGTAACAGTAGAAATACAGTGTTCACATTGCAACGTCATCTACCAAGAATATGAGCTTATATGCATTTTAATTTGCAGCTCCAGCTCGTTGCTGAATAACACTGCTTTGTGTTACACTGCTTAGCGACGCCGTTTAGCGATGCGCCGCTTTGTGTCATGTTACTTTGTGTCATGTTACTTTGTGTCATGTTACTTTGTGTCACGTTACTTTGTGTCACGTTACTTTGTGTCATGTTACTTTGTGTCATGTTACTTTGTGTCAGGTTGCTTTGTGTCACGTTACTTTGTGTCACGTTACTTTGTGTCACGTTACTTTGTGTCACGTTGTGTCACGTTACTTTGTGTCACGTTACTTTGTGTCACGTTACTTTGTGTCATGTTACTTTGTGTCATGTTACTTTGTGTCACGTTACTTTGTGTCACGTTACTTTGTGTCACGTTACTTTGTGTCACGTTACTTTGTGTCATGTTACTTTGTGTCATGTTACTTTGTGTCACGTTACTTTGTGTCATGTTACTTTGTGTCATGTTACTTTGTGTCACGTTACTTTGTGTCATGTTACTTTGTGTCACGTTACTTTGTGTCACGTTACTTTGTGTCACGTTACTTTGTGTCACGTTACTTTGTGTCATGTTACTTTGTGTCACGCGTTATTTTGTGTCATGTTACTTTGTGTCATGTTACTTTGTGTCATGTTACTTTGTGTCACGTTACTTTGTGTCACTTTGTGTCATTTTTTGTGTCACATGTTACTTTGTGTCATGTTACTTTGTGTCACGTTACTTTGTGTCATGTTACTTTGTGTCATGTTACTTTGTGTCATGTTACTTTGTGTCATGTTACTTTGTGTCACGTTACTTTGCGTTGTGTCATGTGACTTTGTGTCACGTTACTTTGTGTCATGTTACTTTGTGTCACGTTACTTTGTGTCATGTTACTTTGTGTCATGTTACTTTGCGTTGTGTCATGTTACTTTGTGTCATGTTACTTTGTGTCATGTTATTTTGCGTCAGGTTACTTTGTGTCACGTTACTTTGTGTCACGTTACTTTGCGTTGTGTCATGTGACTTTGTGTCATGTTACTTTGCGTCACTTTACTTTGCGTTGTGTAGCGTTACTTTACGTCACATTGCGTTGCGTTCTTTAGCATTTCCTTGCGTTGTCCGATGGGATGACAAATGTGAGCAGCCTGACGATCAGAAAGGAAACATCCTCAGTTTGGGTTTGCACAATCAAGAACACAAATTGAGTTGGTTTACAACCTGTCAGAATTTATGTAGCGAGCACACATGGGACACAGTTTGGAAGATATATCTGCTCATTATCCAAGAACATTTAAAGCCTTTTGTTTAGTTTTCTCCTCTCATCTCATGACTTATTAACCCTTTCCAACAGATAAGCTTGATGAGTAACCTCAGCTGCACAGATGGTGATTGGTCATCCTCTTATCTTTCAGTTTTCATTCCATCCAATCATTTGTAGACATAAAACACTAAAATGGCTTCTTTATAGCTTTATATACATCTTTAACAGGTGAACGTGATGTTAGTCATGTGTCAACATCATTGACCACACACAACAAATTACCCAAGATGAACTGTTTCTTTGTCTGAAGTTGAGGTTGTTTAAAGACAATAGTCAAGTTTAAGTTTAAAGTTATAGACATTTGTAGTAAAATACAATATTCAATGGAGTTTAACACATAATGTAATGGCAGGTTTAATTAAAAATATCTTATTTTGGGCTTGGGAAAATTAACTTATGATGCCAAAGGGATAAGTTCAACATATGGGACACTTTTGTGCAGTTCCTGGAAAGTGACCAGACTGAAATTAATGATTAATGATTAATTTGAATGGCGGCGCATGTGGAAGCTGGCATGTCTCTTAGGAAATAAACAGGATCACATCTGATTTTGTTTTATTAATTTTCATCTTCATTTCTTTTTTTCTTTTTCCTTGAATGTTTATGCTGTTGGGTGTGGGGGGAGGAGGGATACTGTTACTGTCCCTGTGACTGCATATTTTCTATATGCAATAGATATATTGTTAAAAAATCTTAGTTCAAAATTAAGATAATTGGTTCTTTTCACAGATCTGAAATAGTGATAAACAGGTAAAAGGATGATTTTGCCCAAAAGGCAAGAGGAGAAAGAGCCTTTCTGTGAACTCTGTTATGCTGTTATGTAAAACCTCGGGATGATGCAGCACTGCAGTCTGAATATATCAATAAAAGAGCTCTCCTCTATTTTTTATATTCTGTTACCTTGGGCACATTCAGGCACATTTACAGTCATATTCCCAGTCTGATTATGATGTGCAGGGGCACAAAGGTCTAGTCAATCAGAGAACATCTATCTCTTGGTGTCTTTTCATCTCCTGAGTCTGTGTTCAAAGTGAGTTTGGGATTGGCGTGGGTGGTTCCAGAAGATCTGCAGGCGTTTCTTTTTACTGTTTTATCAGAGTGAAAGAAGTCATCTCGGGTAGACAGAAGCCAAAGCTACTAAATTAATTTCAGATGAACACAACAGAAATACTGTCCTCTTCTTCCAATGTAATTTCCTTCAGACACGATTAAAGTTTCTCAATATGAAATCAGATTTCCTACTTTCTTAAATTGTATTATAATAAAGCATTATTTCCCAAATAAAGTTACAAGAAAATTGCTTAACCTCAAGATACATTTTTTTAATATAAAAGTATAGGTCCAATTACGTCAAGCTCATTATTGAAGAAGTTGGAAGATAAAAAATAGTTTGCTCAAAGCACACATCTTGTCTTGTTATCAATGACATGCTAGATGACCGTTGAAACAGTCGACTCACTCATTAAATACACTCAGGGTGAATTATTATACCAGGGAATTGGATTTGAATAGTAAGTAGTTTTTTTAGATTTCTATACTGGATTTAGAATGGTATCCAACCCATCAACACACTCAATACAAAAAGTTACCTATTGGTGTTGATTAATTCTTGCTTCAAATTGAAACTCCTTATCTGTGTCAACTTGTTGGGTTTCAGAACTCTACTGTAGG
Source organism: Etheostoma perlongum (assembly GCA_026937815.1). Classification (NCBI taxonomy): domain Eukaryota; kingdom Metazoa; phylum Chordata; class Actinopteri; order Perciformes; family Percidae; genus Etheostoma; species Etheostoma perlongum. Next base: position 2,862,471 of record CM049390.1, on the reverse strand, counting down.
TCAAAATGTCTCTCACAAAAACTATTCATTAAAATCCCTGTCTGTTAGTTTCCAGTAGCAACGGGATGGCTACTATAAATAGCTGCTGTGGTGAAAATGGGATCCTGTGCCAAAAAAGGTTGGGCACCTCCGTCTTAAAGTCTGGTACAGTGGCTGGTAACTCTGGCTGATAGCTGTTGTAGTTTTTATTTGGTGTGGAGTGGTTACCATAGTTGCCATTGTTTTTGCCAGGCATTTGTCTGGCTTTGCTTCACCCTGAATGTTCTGCTCCTGCTTCTTTATCAGGTGGAGAGGTGGCTCCTTTACCTCCTCGTTATCTGCATTCATATTTATAAGTCTAGACCTGCAGTCTTTAGGTTTAGATGATGTTGGAATCAGTTCCATGCCTCTCTAACATGGACAACTCAGACTATTGTGGCGCTGAGTTGAGCACACTAACCATGAGTAATGGGGCGCCGCAGCAACTGTTATTGATCCTTTATGAAGCGACGCTGACTGTATTTTACATCTGCTCAGAGAACTCTGATCTCTGGAACAGGAACGGCCTGCAAAGGCTCAATGAGGACAGGACACTACAGACAACTGGCCAATTTATGGTACCAACTCTTTTTAGGGCCAATTTCTCAAACATTTGAGGATAGGATGGCTAAAGTTTTGCGCTATTTAACGTCCGCCCTGCACCCCATGGATAGCAAAGCTCTTCTCTTCTCTCCGATCTTGCCACTCTTCCTCTTTTTATCCTTGCTTTTGTTGCTCTTATTGCTCTTCCACTGCCCAGATGAATTCTTGGCCTGTCCGGAAGTCGGTAGCCGAATGCCAGCGTTATACAGCAACTTTGAAAGAATGGAACTTTACGATAACTCTAATTTAACAAGATCTGGTAAAAGCTGCCATTGCTCCTTCACCCCAGCAAACTGGGAAAAACCCAATGGTCGTCCTCCATTCACAAATTGTCCATTCGGTGCATTCTTTCATCATTGCATTTATTAATTTGTATGTTAGTAGTTATTAGTTTTGTTGTTAGTAGATCATTAAGCCTTTCATTTACCTATGCTGTTATTTAAACGATATGATTAGATATTGCTTTATTTATCCGAAGGAAATATGATGTGCAGCAATTGCAATACAAAGTGAGAGGAGTGCAAATATAAAGAGTACAAAATGGTACCCATATCACTTTTTATTAGTCATATAATGACTTAGGAATCTGGGTTGACAGCAGATTGTCATTCAAGGTTCATATTTTAACATTGAAACTTTAAGTATTCATAACTAAAGCCTTCCATGATCATGTACCGCCCCCACCCCTCCTCCACGCAGTTGCTTGTAACCAAGGACGACACGGAGGTATTAAACACGATAGACTCTTCAGAAGACATAGTTATCTTCACTTGATTTCCTGCTTGCGAATGTTGCCGGATGACATTAGTTTCTGAACACAGCCATGCTAACACACACATATTTTGCTGAAATTTTTTGTCCATGCAAAAATGGTCTAAATGCAATCTGTGTGTCTCTGATATCCATTAATCTTCCCTCTGAGGGAATACACGACATTAAGATGTGTGCTTTGCTTGGAATTCACAAAGCAAAGAGACATTGAAGCCACTAAACCACACAATGGAGTCACACATTGCCTGTCTAGTATTTTTGATTTTTATAGATGTGTGTTCATTTATAGCCTCCAGAGCTAATTGCCACTTGATTATATTTACTTGCTCCCTTTGTGCCCTTGCCTCCACCCAGACATGTAATAAAAGAGTTGTCATGCGAAACGTGTCAATATGGATTGGGTTTCCTCAGCTGACCCTCTTTTGTTTGCATGGCAAGCAAATAAGACCAACCAAGGCACTCATCTTAGACCACGGTAACTCAGACATGAAGGACAATTCAATTATTTGGATACCAAAGGCTAGGGCTGGGCGATATGGAGAAAATCAAATATCACTATATTTTTGACCAAATACCTTGATATCGATACCGCAACGATATTGCAGTGTTGACTATCGGTGCATTCACAAAATAGTTACACAATGAGATTTTTGATAAATAATCATCAGTAATGTGGATATAATGACTGAGTGTGTAAAGGCAAATAATAGAACAATTACAACAGTCTGGTAAGTTCAGAAAATGACATCAATTTACTGTAATACAACCTTTAAAACCAGGAAAAGACACCACTTATGCCATATTACGATATCCAAAATCTAAGACAACATCTAGTCTCATATCACAATATCAAAATAATATTGATATATTGCCCAGCTCTACCAAAGGTATACTATGGATGGCTGTAATGGACAGCAGTGTTGTAGTGAGAGAACCAGACAGAACACCACTGTGAATTTCATTTTTTAAAATATATAGTTAAACACAGAGGTCCGACTTATCTGACCTGTCTGTTCTTCTGTTATAAAAATAGTTAATTTAATATCTAACAACTAATTAAGTGGTTTAACAGCTCTACACACATGTTAAGGTTTGGGTGAGTTGGGGAAAACAAGCAATGTGATGATGACAGGTGATTTTTTTGAAGTTTGGACAGCTCCAGGCTGGCTGTTTCCCCTTGGTTCTTGCCTTTCTCTAACTCTAACTCCAAGAAACCGAATGAGGATATTTCCCAAAATGTGGAACCAGTAACAGTTATGGGATTTAGGTCCCTGCCCTGCTGGGCCCCAGGCTGTGTATCAAGAGTCCATACAGGGCCAGGCACGAGCATCAGGTTACAACCTGGACAAAAAATGCCACCAGATCTGATCCAGACCCAGTTAAACACATATGGAAGATTTTTGAGTGTAATGTTGCACTGTGTTCACACAGGAGGCATAGCATGGGCAGCACCTTAGCAGAGCAGCAGCTTCAGTGCTTTGTCTGGGTCTGCACAGGATGCGTTCAGGCACAGTATTGAATGTAGGTCACTGTCGTTTTGGCAGCGCTCAGAGCCAAACGCAATCACAGCAGTTACGCTTGGAAAACAGCATAAAAATATGTTTCGGGTTTCACGTAGAGTGCGGGCTGAAAGGCTTCCTGTGTAGACACGCCATGAGATGTTATCACTCTCCACCACTAACATCCTCTAACATCTCCGACTGTCCTGAACGTGATAACTCAGGGATGCCTGGAGAGGGAATTTCTTCAAATTTGGCACAAACGTCCACTGAGACCTCACATAACACATTTTTTTTTTGCCACAGCTCAAGAACTCATCATTAATACTTAATTGAAAATTCTGACATTTCACACAAATAGTAGGGTAAAATGATGAAGTGATGACATGTTATATCCAAAATGTTAAAGGTCAACTTCACTGCGACATCATAATGTTCTGCAAAAACACTTTTCTGACCATTATTCAACGCCAACATGCCGGGTTGAAAATGCGTGTGAAGCAAATATCCCCAAAAAAAATACACTTCATACCTTTTTATTAATTTGCTTTAAAGACTCCCCTACATGTATTTTACGAGTCTGGACCGACATGATGTAAACTGCAACTTGACCGGTCGATGAGGCGTTCAACTGCAGAGCAGTAATTCTACTTTTTTATACAGTACCTCAGGGCTGTAGTCAAGTCCACGTTTGTCGAGTCCGAGACAAGTCCAAGACCAGGACTAGTCGAGTCCGAGTCTAATAAGGTTCCAGTCCGAGTCAAGGCCGAGTCCAGGACAGAAAAAAGGTCTTATGCGTGACAGTACTAAGACAATCATTTTGGGTTTCACTTTCCCTCCAACACACCTGGACTGGGTCGAGACAAAAAGCCATATTTGGCAAGAACAATGGCCGAGACCGAGACAATCAGAGTCCTTAGAAAAACGGTCTTGAGTCCAAGACCGAGTGCAACTTGACCGGTCGATGAGGCGTTCAACTGCAAAGCAGTAATTGTACTTTTTTTTATAAAGTACCTCAGGGCTGTAGTCAAGTCCACCTTTGTCGAGTCCAAGACAAGTCCAAGACCAGGACTAGTCGAGTCTTATGTCTTATGCATGACAGTATCAAGACAATCATTTTGGGTTTCACTTTCTCTCCAATATTATTATCAACATAATAAAGACACCTGGAGTTGGTCTAGACCAAAAGCCATATCTGGCAAGACCAGTGGCCGAGACCAAGACAAGTCGGAAAAACGGTCTACTACAGCCCTGCAGTACCTACACTATATGTATTAAGTAGTTTAATCAAGCAGTTCCCAACCACGGGCTCAGGCTCCTCTAAAGGGTTTATGTGGACTGATGCTGTGGAGTAGTTGTCCCTTAGCTGGACATTCAAACAGTAGGCTACAATACACTAGAAGACTTTGAACAGTCTTTGCAAAGACTACAGTCTGACACCATCTCACATCTAAAGTCTTAAAACTTAGGATATCAAACACTTTGATTTTGTTGGAACGTCCAGACGGGAAAAAGACTGACTGGGACTGAGTTTTATGACCACCTTCCACCCAACGCGATTGAGACGACGGGATTGCGCCCACCTCCAGCGAGACATTCAGGATTTGATTCCCATATTGGAGATTTGTCTGCGACTGCGGAATCGCTTTGAGAAGCCGTTCGGTCTTAAGGTCGGCATAATGTGTATAAAACCATAAAATCAAGAATGTCACTTAGCATACATAATACATCTCAGTTAGTATACAGTGGCACATACCGTAGGCTTGGGCAATATAGTGATATAAATTGTCAAAACGATATAAAAATGTCAATCGTATGTATTTTTTTGATATTGTTTCTATCGCAATGTCAAAAAACTGCATTACAGCAATATTTACGTCACTTGGATGATGCTTTACCTTCTGATATATGCACGTGGGAGTAAACCTGGAGCAAACCATGGAGGAGAATATATAAAAATAGGCTTTACCATGTGGTTATATCAAATAGACAATGTATTTATAGGATTAGCACAAACCATGCTACATCGTGATACATATCATTATAATTTACTTATATCAGGATCAAAGATTTTGGCCATGTGGCTCGCACATGCTTACACACACATCACACACATTTATACAAGGACCAAACTAAGAAGGCAGTACAAACAGAGGGATCATCATGTTGCTGGGCCTCATAATAAATCATCAAACTAACGCTAACACCCCCTTTTACAGACTTTCTTTTTCTATATGTCTAGTTTAACAAATAATGATCACAGATCCACTGCAGCCCAATAAAAGTGCTTTATTCGCTTTTTTGCAGAGCTACCATTTTGTGAGTAATTAGTCACTGAGGGGAAACGGAGTCAGACTTGTAAAATAAAACAGTTAAAAGCTTTAAAAGAGGCCTATTCTGTGCCTAGTAAAAGTAATGTCATTGATGCGAGCTGATGTCATTTTTCCAGGTATATTAGCCAAAGCGGAGCTCTGGTTTCTGTTAGGGAAGGACTGCAGAGTGCAAGACGTCTTAAGTGGCTTCAGGGTGTTTGACATTTTTATGAAAGATAAGGTCACCGTATCCGGACCCGCTCGGAAAACCTCGAAGTGTATCCTTACAAATGAGCTGTATTGTAAGCTCTGGTGATTTATGTTATGCATGTGGTCAAGAGAATAGTCATTCCACGTAGTAACGTCACTGTTAGTTGCCTGTTCGGGTCTGATAGAGGGTCTGCTGTACTAGCCAGTCATACCTCAATTTCTACCAACCTATAGCAGTGGCTTTTTGTTTAGTTATAAAAAAACAAGATACCTCCCCGCCCCAGACAGCAGCATATGGTATCTAAACATTGGCATTAAAACATTTACAGTGATACCTAATCCTAAAGAGGATAGACTTAGACTTACTTAGACTTAGACTTCTCTTTATTAATCCTTTTGGGATGACTCCCCAAAAAATTGAGATTTCCAGCAAGAAAAATACAGTATAGAGAAAAAGAAAAAGACAGCATAAAGATAACAATAATAACAGTAATAATAATAATATAATAACAATAACAATAAAACCTAGTCCCTGATGATTCTGATTGACCTCTCGTCGTGCACCACCATCAGATCAAACTTTCCCATTGACCAATACTTTTGGTTGATAAAAATGTCTGAATTATCCTTTAAAATGGGCTGTGAACAGGGAAGGAGCGAGGCAGCGGCTTCTGGGGCTGCAGCCCAGAATGTTTTTTTCAAAATCCCCCGAATCTTTGAGGGTTTTAAAATAACTTCAACTTTGTGTCATTTCCCTTATGTCTCTCGGCTGCTGTTCACGCCAGAACAGATCCTGCCCTACCTCCTGTTCATTATTAACATTGTTAACAGTGACGATCTTTTTAGGGGACCGGAGGAAGGTCTGTGTGAAACGTAGTTGCATGCTTAGTGGCGAGTGTCCCGGGACTTCTAGGTGACAGGAGTGAAAATAGGTCATCATCAACATTAGTTGTGTTGTGGTTTCAGAACGATGAAGACAGTTGGAGAACAATTAGATACAAAACCTGATGTAGGCTCTAAAGGATGATTCCTTTCCTTGGCAACTATCATGTTTTCCCCAATTGATGTACAGATTTTTAGACCTTCTTAAATCAAGTGGCTTGCAAAATATTGCAAATAGCTACCATAAATGGAGCATCCCCCCGGACAGCCCCTTAAATTTGGTCTGTCTGGCTGTGAATATTCATGATTTAAGGTGCTGAGGTAAAGAGAGAAATTGCAACTTGAACTATGATTTATTAATTCTGTTTGAGACTGCTGGCGAACCATAAATAAGTTGTAAGAAGGAAGCTACTGCGGGACTTTGGCCGTGTCTGTTCCACGGCCTGTAGCAGGGCTGTAGAGGTATTTTTCACCTCTTTTAACAGATATTTATGTATCGGAATGTGTGTATATGTGTGAATGGGAACAGTTTTTCTTTTATGAGAGACAGGAACATTTCCTTGTATGTAAAGATGTAATGACAATAAAGGCATTCTATGATTCCTTTGTGAAAGTGTGGTATTGTTAGTTTGTGTTGGGCACACTGACGTTCCACTATAAATGATGGTGAACTTGTTGCCATTTGTCAAAGATGGATTCATTTTCAGTTACGTGTGATTGAAAGGTCGAGGCTGCTCCATTATGGGCAAAAAAATCATAATATTAACATTAATGTTGGTTAATATAAAAATCACGATTCATTTAACACATTCACTCACTAACTTTTAGAAAGATGTTTTTTTATTTATTTATTGAACTTGAAACGGTAAAAAGACTCAGTAGAAACAACAGTAAAATACAACAGTAAAAACACCTTGAACTGTAAAAAAAAAAGAGAAGTATTTTAATACTTCCGCCTGTGAACTTTTTTAATTTCCCCTCACGACACAAGATAAAACAAGACTTTACTGTCAATGTAATGTGCAAATTATTCTTTTTCTCAATGTCAATGTTTTTATGTGATAGTTCGGAGAGGAAATCTTAATCACAATCAAAATGCCATTCATTGCACAGCCCTACTTGAAAGCTTGTTCAATTGGCATGGGTAAAACATGCAATTTAATCACTTCAATTTTATTGCTAAAAAAATGGGATTGTCAAGCAAAAAAACTGATCAATGCATATATCATAAAAGAGTCATACTTGGCGCCTGTGTATCGATACAGTATTGCCACTGGAAATATTGCAATACTATGCTGTATCGGCTGTATCCCACTGGACTATTAGAGCTTGCATCAATGGATACCTAATGCCACACATTGGTTATATAGTTCCTTTAGTGTGTACCGATGGCTGTTTGCATAATGTTCTTAAACATGCTCTTCATTTCAGCTCTTCATCATGCTCAATCTGCCTTCAGGCTCTCTCTCGCACTTCTTCCCTGTCATCTCCTCTTCTTTTCATCCTCTTTCTCTTCTGTCGCCTCCCACCTTCCCTTCCTCCTCCACCCCCTCCCTGTGTCTTCTCTTAAAAAGATTCCCGCATTAGAGACTCAGCTACGCCTCTTGAATACCAACCCAACTCCAGCATTGTCTGCATACGGTGGGGGGATTCTCTACGTTTGAGGCGTTCCCCTACGCAGGAAAGACTGCTCTTCCATTGATGGGGCACATTAACAAATAAGTGGCTGGGTCCTACACATTCCACTAAAAGGCAAATATGGACTGCAGCTTGAACCCCCCCCATAATGAAGAGCAGTGTTTTTCTCTCCACTATCCCCCCCCCCCCCCCCACCAGGCCTCAGTGAAGCAGTCATGATTCCTCTGGAGGGAGAAACAATCAATGCAATTACAGCTGTCAAAGCTCTTGTTCCCCTTGGTGTGTATAATGTAGAGTTAGCCCCATAAAGATAAATAATGGCTGACTTTGCTACCATGGTAACCTTTCCAGATTTACTCCCACCCTCTCTAGTTGCCCCCCCCCCACATGTCTCCTTTCCATACTCTGGTGCTGCAGAGCCAGTGTGGACTGAGCAGACGAGAAAGGTGTTTCATGCTTCTTGCGTTCAGCGAGAAAGTCACATGACTCAAACGCGGCTAGGGCTGGGGGAAAAATCGATACAGCATAGTGTCGCAATGTTTTCTGTGGCAATACTTTATCGATACACAGTATTGATCTTTTATTATGTGCGTTGATCAGTTTGTCTGCTTGACAATCCCATTTTGTAGCAATAAAATTGAAGTGAGGTGAACAAACAGAGAAATGTATCTTTAGATAAAACAGATGTTGGCAAAGTTTCCTTTTGGGGAAAAATTTTCGAAAAATTAGAAGTTGGAAAAAAGGTTGGAAATTGCAATATATCGCAGAATATTGTAATATGTTTAAAATCGCAATAATATCGTATCGTGGCATAAGTATCGGGATAATATCGTATCGGGAGGTGTCTGGTGATTTCCCCCCCCTAAACACGCTTTATACATACTAAAAGTAGTGAATATTTACATGGAGTCTGGTGGAGATATGCTGCTCTCTACATGCTAAAAGTAATGATTATTTACATGGAGTCTGGTGGAGATAAGCTGCTCTATACACGCTAAAAGTAGTGATTATTTACATGGAGTCTGGTGGAGATATGCTGCTCTATACACCCTAAAAGTAGTGATTATTTACATGGAGTCTGGTGGAGATATGCTGCTCTATAAATGCTAAAAGTAGTGATTATTTACATGGAGTCTGGTGGAGATATGCTGCTCTCTACATGCTAAAAGTAGTGATTATTTACATAGAGTCTGGTGGAGATATGCTGCTCTCTACACACTAAAAGTAGTGATTATTTACATGGAGTCTGGTGGAAATATACTGCTCTATACATGCTAGCACACAGCACCCCGACCACACTGAATGCAGGAAGCGTGAAACCGAACCTTATGGTCGTTCATACTTCAGTCAACGCAGTCTGAGCAGCAGTCACCAGTAGTCTTCCCATTAAAACGTCTTTCATGGTTCTTGCGTTCAGTGCTGTCAAGGCACTGTGGACAGTGACAAACGCAGCCTGGGCGACTGTGTGCGAGGGTCTGAGCGTCGAGCTGTGCGCCTCCAAACCTTTGTAACAACATGGACGCAGTCTCACAGACTATGTTACATTGATTGGAAAAGTCCAATAGTTGAGCCTCTCTGACCGCTGCTCAGATCGCTATGACAGCAATCCCTATGAACAACCAGACGGTACGCGGCGACCATGCACACCGCACCGCACCGTGCCATCTGCACCAGATATACAGTACAGGCCCTTAAATGTTTAAAGTCTGATATGTCAAATACGGTGTTGAGTAGTCGCAATTCTTTAGTTGTCCTCCTGGAATTTTCTATCAGGATCTTTTAATCTGTGAGTGTGAAACATGGTTAGATTACAGTGTGTGTGTTTTGTGTGTGTGATGTTTTAATCTGTGTGTGTGAAACATGTGTTGTGTGTGTGTGTGAGTGTGTGTGTGTGTGTGTGTGTGTGTGTGTGTGTGTGTGTGTGTGTGTGTGTGTGTGTGTGTGTGTGTGTGTGTGTGGTAATATGCCTTTGGCGAGCGGGGGCTTCTTCAGACTCTCTCTGTGGGTTTGGTTTCAGTTTCCTGATGACTGATATCTCCTCTTTCTGTGTTGCAGTTGAAAGAGAACTGGTTCAGAAGAGGACCTTCACCCGATGGATCAACCTACATTTAGAAAAGGTTTGTGGATAGCTTCACGAAATGGTGGCTGCAGAAAATACACAAAGTGGAGACATCGTAATCATAGATTCCACACTCCGTTATTACAGAGCTGCTCCCTGAGCTGTTGTTAACAACCTGGGTGGAACAAGACCGCTTCTTTTATAGCCACTCCACCCCAAATCCCAGGCCAGCTCCATCTTCCTCACTAACTGTATCACAAAACTCAGATTGTATGGAGGTACATATGGTGCAAAATGCGTGAGCTTGCAGAATACAGGGGTAGTGGTGGCCTAAAGGTTAGAGAAGCCACCTTCAACACCTTCAATGCCCAGACCAACAGGGTAAAATATGGGTGCCCTTTATGGGACCTTTCTTTGAAACGGTGGTCAATGGCAAAAGAACTATTTTCTGGTCCCGATCGACTTGTGCCTTGAATTACACATACTGTATGTTTTTCAAAATAAAAAAATATTTTACATGTCAAGAATGTCACAGTTTGTTGCAAGATAGTTAAGTAAAATGCTATGGGAAAATACGTAATTAGACCGGACTACAAGTCCCAGTCGCTTACTTGACGTCACCATATTTTCCATCCACTTCCTTCGAGTAGCTGCAACTCTCGATATGACCCCATTGATAAATGTATTATTTATTTTCACCTCTTTTAATACTTCTGCCTTTGTCTTGGAAGAAGACGGTTTCTCTGGTGACGTATATTGTTCGAGAAAAGATAAGTAGTTCACTAATCGATCTCACACAAAAACTAATGTTGTTCAACTTCTTTACGTTAAATCATTTATCTCTTGACGTGTAAAATTAACTTTTAACTTTCATGTTGCCCTCATGTTGTCCTCATGTTGTCCTCATGTTGTCCTCATGTTGTCCCCATGTTGTCCTCATGTTGTCCTATACCAATGTTCTTTTTAATCCCCCAAAATAACATGATTGATTCCACCCAACACTCTTTGCCAAGTACAAATCTCTACTTTCATTCATTTTGGGGCGTCTTATTCAATTTTATAGCATTGTAAAACAAATGGAAGTGTTTTTGAAATAGTAATGAGTAAAAGTTGACATATTCCAGTCTGTGATTATCATCAACATCCATTCCTTTAATTTTAGTCTCAATAATTCCTAATTTCTCAAACATTAGGTATAATTTCCTATAAATAAGGTTTATTGACCATAATTTCCAAAAATAACTGTAAAACTAAAGTTAATAAGTTAGTGTTGAAAATGTCAAAAAAAGTGACAAACATTGAAAAAAAAAGTCAAAAGTGTTGGGGAAAAAAGTCAAAAACTTAAGAAAAACTTAAAAACATTGATAAAAAGCGTCAACAAAAGTGGTGATTTTCAATTTTGACGGGAAGACAACACAAGGGTTAAATTGAGAGTTTTACATTTTTAAATTTAAATTTTAGTTGAATGGCAATAAAGTCTGTCTAATGTCTTTTGTTCTCACTTTGTATTCTACCAGTGCTCAAGTCTACAAGCAATTTTTTGCACCATATTTACTTTCATAAGCTTACCCCCACCAGACCCGCCGTATGTGTTTGACACTGCGGCTGAGACACTGTACATAAAACAGATGCTGTCTCTCCATCTCACTCTGTGAATTATACATGTGGTTGTGTTGAACCGCCTGTGTGCGACATTAAAGTTTCATTAGGCTGTAAAGTGTTCATCTGCAGGAACAGTGGTGATGTTACAGGTCGCGCTAGCCCTGGGTGGTCGTTTTTCTCCCCAAACCACACAGTTAGCTGCTGTCTGTTACTATGGCTGGCAGGATCAGGGGCCCCTCCTCTGCTGCTGGGAGCGTTGGGGCCAAATACAGGAGAAATGCTCCAAAGAAGAATAAATAAATGACCATCATATGAACTAGAGGTGTGATGAGTTCTCGTGGGATTACCGACTTCTCCTTAAAAATTGTCTCGCGATATCGGAGCTTGACCTGGTTGGTCTTATAATACATCTGGCTTTGAAGAGGAGTCTGGCTTGGACCTCTAAATTAACATTGAGTATCCCCAGCTGTTCCCCAAAGTTGACTCTGAGTTCACTTTTGCAGAGCGGTAGTGGAGTTGCAATTGTGTTAGAAATTAATGAAAATATTAAGTTCCTGCCTCCACCTTGTAGTAGGGGGGGGGGGGGAATCACCAGACGCCTCCCAATACAATATCATCACGGTAATTACGCCACGATACGATATTATTTTGATTTTATACATATTGCAATATTCTGCGATATATTGCAATTTATAATCCTTTTTTTCCAAAGATGTCCCCAAAAGGAAACTTTGTCAACATCTGTTTTATCTAAAAAGATACATTTCTCTGTTCATATCACTTCACTTTATTGCTGCAAAATGGGATTGTCAAGCAGACAAACTGACCAACACATATATAATAAAAGATGAATACTTTGCGTCTGTGTATTGATACAGTATTGCCACTGAAAATATCCCAATACTGTGCTGTATCAATATTTTTCCCCCACCCCTACCTTGTTGTGCTTAACCCTCTGAGGTCTAAAGGACATTTTTATATGTAAAAAATACATATATAAAAGTCTAAAATTACATTTTGCAGCATCACTTTTTGAGTAGGAGTGTCAAACACAGCTTGGACTCGCCGGTGCGTCTTTTGTCCTCAGAGGCTTAATGTTAAACACACACCTGTACATCCATAGGCAGTCACACCAAAGGACTGCACTATGAAATGAAAGTAATAGTTCCCCTGCTTCCATAGTTCCAGTGCACTTGTACATTTAGACACAGTAAACTCCAGCAGAGCCTTACATTGTGTTGTTTACACTGGCACGCTGTGTTTCAGTGAGCCTGTCTTTCCCGTCTGTCCTCAGTCCCCGACGAGTCTGGGTGAGATGAGTCTCTGATCACATCTTTTGTTTTCTCTCACACAATGAGCCTCTCTTCTCTTACTCACTGTTTGGCCTCGCATCAAATCTCTGACCCACTAATTAACAATCATACATTTGTTTTCTGTTATCTTGGAAAGTTCCAGTCACTTTACCACCCCCCCCCCCACACACACACACACACATATACACACACACACACACACACCCTGCTAGTTCACCCATTCACCGTGTTCAGACAAGTTGACAAATGCCTCAGTTAGAGTGTGTTGTGGGAACAGGGCTAAATGTTGGCTCGGGCAGTGTATGCTGATTTTAGATAGAAGATAATTCTGCATAATGTAGTCACAGTACGAACATATCCATATTCCCTCATTGTTGCTGAAAGCGTACAGCAGTGAGTTTTCTGGGGTGAGAGAGGGGGGGAATGACATGCAGCAAAGGGCCGCAGGTCAGAGTCGAACTCAGGGCCACCACGTTGAGGAGAAAGCTTCTGAATATGCGCCCGATCTACCAACTGAGCTCCCCCATCATGTGTTTTTTTTAACCATCATGTGTCCTTCTTGGCTACTAGCAACATGCGCGATCACGGAAGGCTTGCAACACGTGGACGCGCCGATAGTGTTGTCATTACTTAGAATTTCTCATGAAACTAACACTCAATGCTCGGGTGTGTTTATGATATTTTAACACTGATTGTGCCTAGAGGTGTAAATCACATGTTTTATCACAATATGATATTTTATCAGTTCCTTGAACTCCTTTAACAAAGATACCAAATTTACTGATATCAAGGCTGCCAAGATACATTTCGATTTGATTCAGTTCAGGGGTCTTCAACCGATACGAGACAATACATGAGCCCATTTAACACAACAGTTACACTTATACTTACAAAATAGATCTAAAATGTGATATGATAGTTTCATTATTAAGCCATTCCAGACATTTCAATGTAAAAACAAACTACTCTTTTCAATAAAAACGACAAATATAAAGTGGGAATTTCAAAATAAGGGCGCATCTTAAAGGTGCCAATCAATATTTTCACTCCGGCCTTTGAAAAATTGGATCTTTTGAGGATTAACTTGATATATCGATCTAGATTGATGTATTGTTACACCTATAATTGTGCCATTTATCTTGAACGCCTCTTGGTTGCATTCAGTTTTTTTGGGTTGCTTCTTTTAATGTCAAAGACATGAAGTGTAAATAGGGTCAAAAACTTTAACTTTAAACTTTAGAACATGGTAATACATGTTAATTATTAATTCATAATTTATGCATCTCAAATTCTCACATAAAAGAAGCTAGAAACCGCAAATATTGGACATTTTTGCTTAAACAAATAACTTAAACCATTATTCAATTATCAAAGTAATTGTTTTTGTTAATCTACTAAGCGATTTAATTGACTTATAGTTGCAGTTCTAATTTTCCTCTCTCTCTCTTCCCTTCCCTCTTGTTTTCAGTGCGACCCGCCCATTGAGGTGCATGATCTCTTCCAGGACATACAGGATGGACACATCCTCATGGCCCTGCTGGAGGAGCTCTCCGGCTGCAAGCTGGTCAGACTTTATCACTTTGCTTTTAGTGCCAGTACCTGTACAGTGTTGTGTGTTGATGTCCAAATAACATATTATGTTTCCCATACTGCCCATTGCTGCAGCTCCTCTGTCTGAAACACTCTAGCTGTGTTCACACTATTCCCTATGTAATGTTTATTAAATAGTAAACTGAATAGGGAACGACCAAACGAGATTTCAGACACTACACCGAAAACACATTGTGGGCATCATGTCAACAAACTGCAACTAAAATACTTCTAATACGTCCCTGAAACAAAGCGAGCACCCAAGAGGATAGTAAAATGTTGTATATATGTTGCATGTTGCATTTCAACAAAATGGCGTACACACTATATAGTGCACTGTTTCCGTGATAGGGAACTGGCAATCTTAGAAGAATACTGGCGCTGATTTTTTTCAGTTTTTTATTTGAAAACCATGTATAATTTTCCTTCCACTTCACAATTTTGTGCCACTTTGTGTTGGTCTATCACATAAAATCTTAATAAAATACATTTACATTTATGGTTGTAATGTGACAAAATGTGGAAAGGTTCCAGGGGTATAAATACTTTTGCAAGCTTCTGTATCTATATTAAGAAAGCACAATAGGATTACAGGGTACAAGCGGCCCGAAATGGGTTTCCTCAGGAGGGTGGCTGGCGTCTCCCTTAGAGATAGGGTGAGAAGCTCAGTCCTCCGAGAGGAGCTCGGAGTAGAGCCGCTGCTCCTTCATGTCGAAAGGAGCCAGTTGAGGTGGTTCGGGCATCTGGTAAGGATGCCTCCTGGACGCCTCTCTAGGGAGGTGTTCCAGGCACGTCCAGCTGGGAGGAGGCCTCGGGGAAGACCCAGGACTAGGTGGAGAGATTATATCTCCAACCTGGCCTGGGAACGCCTCGGGATCCCCCAGTTGGAGCTGGTTGATGTGGCTCGGGAAAGGGAAGTTTAGGGTCCCTTACTGGAGCTGCTGCCCCCGCGACCCGATACCTGATAAGCGGATGAAGATGGATGGATGGAATAGGAGCTCTTTAAGAGTAGTTGTGTCGCAGTTTGTATACTATTCAATAACACTTTTCTCTTTCTGAATAATTATCCAGCTTCATCGTTTCAAGAAGTCCTCCCATCGTATTTTCAGACTCAACAACATCGCCAAGGTCCTGTCTTTCCTGGAGGAGAGAAACGTGAGTACCACAACAGGTAGCATGAAGACATGTCTACCTTCTGATTGTTGATTGACTGTTAGCACATACTTTACGTACGTGTGTCTCCAGGTAAAGCTGGTTAGTATCGATGCAGCAGACGTCATAGATGGAAATTCGTCCATCATCTTGGGACTCATCTGGAATATCATCCTCTTCTTCCAGGTAATCTCATTTTCTCTGCCTGTTATGGCGACTCCTTAACTCATTTTCTTTTCGGAGGAGCGTCTGGACTCGTTTGCACTCACAGAGATCATCACGTTTTACTCAAATATCCCTTGTGTCTTCCCTTTGACCATGAACTTAGTGAACGTTTTAAATTTTTTATGCTTTTGACACTTTTTAAATTGTTTTTGTCACTTTTTTAAAGGTTTTGTTTTAAATTCATAGTCAATAAACCTAATTGATATGAGATTTTACCTAATTTTTGAGTTCAAAAGGCAGAAATTATGAATTGTTTTGACAAATAATAGTAACAAGATCCAAGGATGTTGAGTGGATCCCAGACTGGTTTATGTTAAAGTTTGGACAGGATACTATTTTAACATGTTTTTTTTAAATGGAAAAATTGAATAAAACACCCAAAGTTAAATGAACGTAATTGTTCATTTCACCTGCAAAGAACATAATCTGGGTTCCATACAACGTACATCCATGCATCCATGTTATATTTAGGCATATTGGTTCAAAAACCTATATTTCTGATGTAAAAAACTTTAAAAACGGGTCAAATTTGATCCAAAGGACAACACAAAGGGTTAAAACAAGATTGCACCGTGTGTCAGAGAGAAACGTATTTTCAATTGCTCTGTATGTCTGGCACATATTGCAGAACTGACAATAACGTTGACTTGACTTTTAACAGAACATAAAATAAATTTAGGATTTTCAGCTAATAACTGCTCACAATGTGGTCACCAATCTGTTTCAGTCCTACTCTTACTTAAAACGCCAAAAAAACCTAACCAACGCATTATACCTGGGAATGACTTCATTAGTAGGAAGAAGAGAGGTTACCAGGATTATTTTAAGATATTTAATACATTTCCAACAAAGTCCAACACAACAGTTATCTTTATCTCAAAAATTATCTTTTTCTTTTATACAAATCATCTTGTTTTTTTCCATGAATTGATGAACTAATACAAATCAGCATATACGGCTACAACACCGCCAATATTTTTGTTCTATCCTTCTATTTAAAAACTGCTTTGTCCACTCTCATCTGTGCCTTTAGTTTCCATTTCCCTTCTTTTTCTTTTGCCTCTCTTATTCTCTCAAAATTAGATCAAGCGTAAAAATAAAGTGTCTACGGGGGCGGCCTATAGCTCACTCTGTTAGTGCGCTCGCCCCATGTTGGCTGAGTCCTGCAGTGTCTACTTCACAGTCTTTGGACTTTCCGTTCACAAAAGTCCATGGAAGTGCGGTTCTCTGTGTAGTTTATGTAATCCACGTTGCGGTTCAATGCCTTGGACAGACACCATGAGGAAACAATTATCTCTGCTGTTCACACAGACTGTCCGCTCACTCTGGTGGCATTCAACTCTAAGCTGTCTCCACTGCTGGGTCCAAGCTGGGATCAATGGTATTAATGTACAAGATACACATCTTCTTAAATGGCCTTTTACAGATGTTTGGTCTTTGGTCTGCACAGAAGAACTGTTGGGTACATTTACCAGAGTGTCCTGAGAAAACCATCCCAGTTAAAACTTAAACCACCCCAGTTAGAACGTACACCATCCCAGTTAGAGCTTACACAAAAGTAAAATAGCTGTTCACCTTGCCTTTATCATTTAAAGCTATAGTGCGTAGTTTCTGTCTGTCTCTATTGACGGTTCTCTCTGACCAATCAGTGTTCTGGCATCGGCTCGGCTCACTTGGAACTTTGCCCGAGGTTAAGTAGAGCTGTGCCGTACCATGCAGTGGAAATGCGGTATTATAAGACTCTGGCATCTGTTCAAGTTTCTGGTTAGGTGGAGGCACCTGTTTATCTTTATAATATTCAATTATTTCCTTAAGTGGTCTTGTTTCTCCATCATTAATGGGAAAAGTGTTTGCTTCCAGTAAATGTGTAAATGCTCTTTTAGTTTTTTTTTTGTCATTTTCTCATGAGGATTTGGAAACAAAATGTTGTTTCCCATAGACCAAGGCAAAATATAAATACACACCTACACAAAAATGCAATAAAGACACAAAAATACACAAAGGAGTAAAACAGTGACATCATCTCCCAATGTGGGGGCTTTTGGCAGTCAACACTATAGGCATTGTAGCAGTTGTGAATATATGGCTACATGGATATGAATATAAATAATGCTGTACAACTAAATTAGAAAACTATGAGAATGTTGATAGTATAAGTAGTGCATAGCTATTTAGTGTAGGAGGATAAAAAGTGCACTGGATCAAAGAGCAGATATGAGCACTGTAACTATTTTTAGATATAAAGATCCTGCATGATAACACGCCCGAGAAACTACGTTTCTAAGTTTGGCCGAGTGGTTTGCCACACACGTTTTTGTTATGCAGGCTTTCAGTTATAAATTTATAGTCTTCATCACAGTTATTTTTTAGACTTTTTT
Organism: Etheostoma perlongum; assembly: GCA_026937815.1. NCBI lineage: Eukaryota > Metazoa > Chordata > Actinopteri > Perciformes > Percidae > Etheostoma > Etheostoma perlongum. The sequence goes on along the minus strand of CM049390.1, from coordinate 2,844,219 downwards.
CACAGGCTGAGTAGGACTAACCATGACCAGTGACTGATCTCAAATTTCAAAAGATCCAACCACAAATTCAGCACTGAACAGATCATCTTTGATTCTGACGTAACACTCTTGGTCATCTGCAGAACACTGTAAACGCGTCATGGTTGCCATGGTAATCTTGTTACCAAATGGGCCTTTTACCTTTTTGTTGTCTTTTCACATAATCTTAAACCAGAACAGACTCTACTTTATACATGGGAAAGTTTCATAAACACCTTACAATCTCCAACCGTTCAGTAGAAAGTTTCAGCATAAAACACTTAGGAAAATAACCTGCCGGAGAAATATGGCAACAGCTGTTTGGCCGATAAAACAGTTGACTAAAAGGGAACATCCAATCTAAATGTATTTATAAAAACAACAACAGTTGACCAAAGAGCTGTACAATCAAAGGTAACAAGAACATAGAAAGACACAATAAAAACGCAAAGACCAGTTTAAAGACAAAATGACAAAAATGTTGGGCCAGCCTAACATTTAGAAGCAACTCATTCCATAATTTGAGGGTCACAAATGTAAAGGTTGGCTCTTTCCAGTGCTTCAAGCCTGAGTAACCTCAGGGGGACGTAATATACTTCAAATCTCTGTCTCCTACCAGATTAAGGAACTCACTGGGAACATCAGGAGCCAGTTCCCCTCCTCGTCCAGCCTATCGTCCATCCCCACCAGCTCTGACTCTGACACGTCCTACTGCAGCACGCCATTAGACGAGAAACCGTCAGCATCCACAGCCATGCGAGAACACAGCAAGGCCATCAAGAAACTGCTGCAGTGGGTTCAGAAGCGAACACGCAAGTGAGTGTGGTCTGCTCCTATCAACAACCATTGTTATTGTTAAATCTTAGAAGTCCGAAAATAAATTAACATTTTCTTAGCAGCTGTGGCTAACCGACCAGTAAGGATGGACAAGCAATGATTTACTGGCTAAATTGGTGTTATCTTTCAGTCCGTCTCAGAGTTTGTTTGGTGGTCCTTCGTGACTGACAATGACCAATGGATGTGTCCTGTCATAGGTATAGTGTGGCAGTGCAAGACTTTGGGAAGAGCTGGACAAGTGGTCTGGCCTTCCTGGCTGTCATTAAGTCCATTGACCCTAGCCTGGTCGACATGAGGAAGGCTCTGCTTAGGACCGCCAAGGAGAATCTGGAGGACAGCTTCAGGATAGCCCACTTCAGCCTGGGTATCCCACGCCTACTGGAGCCCGAGGGTAACGAGTTAACACTGTATTTCCCATTGTCAAGTAGGCTACTTGTTTGAGGGTAGAACCCAAAAGAGAAAGAGGTTCCCATGCCACAGTGACCTATTTAACACAGCCATAAGCAACACCTCTTCAGCAGGTTTCTTATAATTAGATAATTACTTAACCAGGCCATTCTAGCCTGGTTATAAGGTTTGCATAGGTGCAACCAAAACCATGTTACAGAGTAAGCAACCAAGAGTATTACAGAAGAGATACTTTTATTTAGACAGGTTTTATCCAGACATGTCCATGTAAACATGTCAGTACTTTTATAACTGTTAGAGGAAGCCTATTTAACGTGCTTTATGTAAATTGCATCTATTGTTCCATGCCCAGATGTGACTATCAATCCACCAGATGAGCAATCCATCATGACCTATGTGTCACAGTTCTTGGAGCACTTCCCTGGCATAGAGGAGGTAGGAATCCCTTCTTACAGAGAATGGGTGATATGTGTCACATTTTGCCAAGACAATAATCTCTAAATGTGAGCAAGGATAGATTTTTGCCATCTTCTTGTTTCTCTCTCAGCCGGAGGAGCCCTGCCAGCTGATTGAACGAAGTGTCTCTATGGGCCGACTCAACTTCCGCAGCAGTGACCCCAACAACCTAAGGAATAGCACTCAACAAAGCCGAGTGAAGGAGAGGTCCTACATGTTCCAGAGGGTCTGTTCCCAACCCCCACCCAAAATCTTAATTTCCTCTGTGTCAGAGGACAGGAGCAGCATGTCACACTCCTTCAGGCAGGCTGCACCTCGCTCGTGGTCCAGTGAAGACATCTTAGCAGATTCCCCCCACGTGGAAGACTTCTCCAGCAGTGTGGTTGAAGAACCCAAGGAGTCCGCCAGTGAGGTCTTGACCTCTAACTCCCCACAACTGTCTGACACTCAGTCGCCCACAGGCTCATCACTGCCTGAGTCTGTAAACACCGAGTCAGTAATTGGCGACTCAGCAATCAGCTCGCCAGACTCCTGGGTGGAGAGCGAGTTTGGGGTGATATCAGAGAAGTTTTGTGAAAGCCGAAGTTACAGTTCTTTGTGTGACAGTGAAACAACCTGGGATGTGTATCGTGCCACCCCCCGTGGAGGTCACTACTCTTGATGAAGAATTTGTCCTATCCTTAGAGGATCGAGCACCCGATGAGTCATTGATTACCGAGTCGTATATTGATGAAGGGATTTATTCACTGAGCTCATTGGAGAGCAACCAGGAGAGACTTCAAAGGCATTCTGAGAAAAAGCAAGTGGAAGGAGTGAAAGAGACAAACCTTGAGAAGTACAACCAGGACACGGCACTAGGACAGGTTCCTGATCGTAGCAAAGCTCACATTACGAAAGAAGTAGACTCTAATCAGATAGATACAAGTCAGAGCAGAGAGCAAGAACCTTCTTTTGGACTGTGTAATGCAGAAGAACTGACCAACTCAGGTGTTGGAAATCTCTTTGAAACTGGTAAATCTAACCAGTCCCAACTCAAGCAAACCAGTGTTGAAGAGAACACTTACAAAGAACCGAAATTTTTAAAGAAAGCTGTAGACTTTATTGGGGAGGGACAAGACCACGAAGGACAAATTAATGGCCAATCTGAAAGTCGGAATGAGAATAATAACTCTGAGGAGTTTGACGTGGAAACTGAATGTGAGAAAAAAGATTCTTTCTCAGAGCAGGCAAGAGGGGATTCAAGAGGGGAAACAGGGGGTTTAAATGAAAGGGGTGAATGGGTTATAGAAACACAAGATGGTGCAAGTGAAGAAGTTCTAAGAGACTACCCAGATCCTCAAGAAAGATTTAACTCCGAGACAAACATGCATCCAACCAACCAAGACACAGCTTCAAAAACAAGTCTGGGCACAAGCATGGGCATAAATATTCCTCTGATCTCCATTTCCAGTGAGCCAGAAGAGCAGGACAAAGAGGAGACATGTGACCCAGATGGACAAGATCATGCTGGGGATGATGAGGCACATCAGTCAGAGGGAACTGACACAGATGTCAACAGCCTTGAAAGTCCACATGAATTGGGCTGTGACTCCAATTACAATGTTGACAAAAACTCTGTTGAGATTGCTTTCTGCCTGGTTTCAGAAAATGTTAAAACAACAGCTTCAGAACAAATAAAGGACATAGAAAGTGGACATTCGGTTGAACGTGACATCAGCAGATCATCAAATGCATATGACGTAAGTGGGCCAGACATAGGAGATAACACGGTGATAACAAGTGAAGCCAAACAGGAATGTGAGTCTCCTCACCACGACTCTGAGACAGGTAACACTGAGAAGGACTTGATTTCCCAGACTTCTTCTACGGATGCTAAATCTCAACCTGTGAAGGAAACTGATTCAATCGATCAACCTGATGGACACAAGGGCAAACTGGGGGACACCTTTTCTGACAAGGAAACAGCTACCACACAGCAGAACACATTAGATTCAGTCAACTCGAAACCGAATGGTACGACAGGGATTTTGTGTTATGAAGCAGGTAGTGTATCAGGAGTAATGGACTTGTTTTATACAGACTTTGATCAAAATTCTCCCATAGAGGACGTAGTTGGTGATGCTATGGAACCCATGGATCTGTTCTACCCTGACAAAGAGGAGCCCATGTTTACAGAGCCACCTGATACTGAAATGCAGAGCTGGCCTTCAGTTTTGAGTGTATCTGCTCTCCAGCCAGCACCAGCTTCAGAGATTCAACCTGACCAACCACTCGACCTGCTGGGTGAAGACTTTAGGAGTGGAGTGGATTCGATACAAGAGAACGACAAGGTAAATTTAAGTTTATTCAGCTGGGCCTTAGTACCATCAGATCATTTCACTGTGAAATGAGCTTGCCCTTTTTTAACCCTCCTGTCGTCCTCGGATTCAAATTTGACCCCTTTAAAAAATGTCTATATCTGAAATATGGGTTTCTTTTTAACCAAATGACCGCAAAAAATGGATGGAACGCTCTTTGAAAATACAATTGATCACTTTCATTCTTGACTAAACTCATCTGTACGTTCCCCTGATCTTAACTATTAGTCAAAAAGTTGTGTTAAACTAGTGGTAGTAAGGTGGTGTTAGTGAAAACTAAAAAAAAAAGTCGTAAAAAAGGACAAAAATGTCAAATGTTTGTCCGTTTTTGACCCAGGAGGACAACACAAGGGTTAAACCTATGTATTTTAGTTGGTTGGTCAGTTGGACAGTCCACCATTTTAGACCAGACTAAAATTTCCTAACAAATATAGGATGGATTGATATAGGATGGAATTTGAGACAGATATTCTTGTTTCGCAAAGGATAACTTTTTTTTAGCGACACCATGAAACTAATATTTTTCAACAAGTCATTGAAGATGTCACTGTGATTGCCTGTGCTAGTGTGTCTAGTTTTAACGACTACTCAAAGCGCTTTTACAGGAACCAATCACCTTTCATACATATTCATGTACACTTGGGGCAGAGGCTGCCGTGCAAGGTGCCACCTGCTCATTGGATAAACACTCACACACATCTACACTCCAATGACGCAGAATCGGGGGCAACTCTGGGTTCAGTGTCTTGCCCAAGGCCATTTTGACATGGGACTGCATGGCCAGGGATCGAACTACCAACCTTCTGATTGGCAGGCGACCGCTCCACCCTCCTGTACGTTACTAAGCTGTTAAAAGATTTGTCTCTCTTTGTGTCTTGTTTTTATAAGGTGATCATCAAGACACACCAGGAGACTGACAAAGCATCTAAATCCCAGGAACACTGTTTGTCATCCGGAGAGAAGATAGGAGGATTCTGGGGTGCTGATGTTCCAGGAGACGGCAGTGATCTCAGTGAGGCTGAGCAGCATAGTTTAGGCTCTGCCATGGAAAACACAGAGCTTGTGAGGTAGGCTTTCTATTCTTAGGCAGCTCCCTAGTACAGTGAGAAACACAGTGGACCCTGGGGGAAACCAATGTTATGGCAATGGATGTGGCTGGTCTGACCTGGTCTCTCTCCCGTTGCTCAGATATTTCCTTAAATGTACTGAACAAAGTTATCTATGTAGGCCGGTGATGGGAATGGAGACAGGCCTTATGAGGGTTGAGAGACTGTGGTATGGAGAACACGGATGAGGGTTACACACATTAATGTGGTTAAATGAATTAATACAAGAAAGCTTCATTCTGTTCATGTTCAACAGTTGGATTTATATTTATATGGTATAGTTATAATCCTTCAGACTTTCATATATTAACCTCATTGCTGTAGGTATGGTCAGCATTTCTTTTCCGTAATAGTAATCTGTAATTCCCTCTCTATAGTATACTGTAGTAGTTTTCATTGTTACTTCTTTTCCATGTGGGAGTCAAATTGTGTACCTACACACAAGGGATTCAGAAGAAATGATGCATGCATGAGGACAGGGTTGCTAGGTCTATATGATAAAACAAGCCCAATGTCCAATCAAAACCAGCCCAAATTCATATCACTGTTTACCTAGTCTCGCTTTGCCAGACCCTCCTCCAAAGAGCACTGAAGGAAGGTGTGGCTACTGCACATTAGAGCCCGACTGAAGGCTGATACCGAAATATTTGGTTATTTAAAAAAGCCAAAATGCCAATATATTGGCCTATATAATTTTTTTTTTAATCCAGAAACGCGTTAAACGCCTTGTACCACTGTATTTCCTAGGCCTGCTCTCTCTTCTTGAGAACCAAACTGATGGATTTTGTCTTTTCAGGAGTGACAGTAAAAGTTGCAACAGACAGGATGAAAGCCAGATCCCTCCAGTTCTCCGTCACAGAAAAGGGGCTCGCATCACTCAGTCCACGGTTGGTTTCCTTATCTATGGAGACATTGTTATCCTTTGATACATGTTCTCTCTGATGCTGTATACTGAGAGTGTTTGCCTTGTATTTGTTCACCACCCATAGGACAATCAGACAGCCGTGACTGCAGCGACCAGAGAAGCTGACAACGGAGACTCTGATTTTTGGTAAGAGCTTTGCCCTCCCTGCTTTAATGATACTACATGTAGTTTTTTTATAGCGCTTTTTTAGACACTCAAAGATGCTTTACAGTGTTGGTTAAATAGATACACAAACAGACAAGGTACATAGACAAGGTTATATGACAGACAAAAGAAAAGAAAACACATAGTGCAGAGACAAGCTGAGGCTAGCCAGAGAAGTGGGCAATGAAAAGGAGGGGAAAAAATTGCAAGTTCCAAAAGGTGAGTTTTGAGGGCCTGTTTGAAGGATGGTAGGGTGCTTGACTGTTTGATGTGGTTGGTGGAGGGCGTTCCAGAGGGTGGGTGCAGCAGCTGAGAAGGCTCTGTCGCCCCAGGGCCGGAGCTTAGGCCTGATGGTCTTGAGTGCGGGCGGGGGAGGAGGTCGGAGAGGTATAGAGGTGGGGGTGGGGAAGATTGATACAGCGTAGTATCGCGATATTTTCAGTGGCAATATTGTATATGATACACAGGCGCCAAGTATCAATCTTTTATTATATCTATATATTTATATGTGGTGGTCAGTTTGTCCCATTTTGCAACAATAAAATTTAAGTAAGATGAACAAACAGAAATGTTTCTTTTTAGTTAAAACAAAGTTTTCTTTTGGGGACATCATTTGAAATTGGGAAATATAAGCAGTTGGAAATATATTGCAGAATATTGCAATATGTTTAAAATTGCAATAATATCGTACTGTGGCATAAGTATCGTGATGATATTATATCAGGAGGCGTCTGGTGATTCCCCCCCCTAGAGAGGTATGCAGGGGCGAGGTTATTAAGTGCTTTGAATGCGAGAAGTATTTTGAAGTTGATGCTTGGAGCCAGTGGAGGTTGTGGAGGACGGGGGTGATGTGGTCTTGGCGGCGGGTGGAGGTGAGAAGGCGAGCAGCTGAGTTATAGACGTATTGTATAGTTTTGCACACTACATCGTACTTTGAATGGTGCCTGTAGGGTGTAAAATGCTTTGAGTGGTCGCTAAGATTAGTAAAAGCACTTTATAAATGCAGCCCATTTTAAGGCTTTGCAATTAATTACATTTTAATCATTGATTAAAATCGTAGATTAAACTTTTGGCTCCTGACAATCACAAAAACAATGCAATTTAGAAAAGCTGTTATTTTGCACAGTAAACTCTTTATTTTTCTAAAAATAACAAAGTTCAAACGGGAAAGGTATTAAGGGAAATTTCACAGTTATATTACAGTATATATATGAAAATGTGTTTACACTGTGGATTGGTTTATTTAAGTTCAATAAATGCAACATCTTTCCAAAAGTCAACGAGTAATCCTGTTAAATCACCGATTTCAACATTAACCAAAATAATGGTAATTATGATTTCTTTCCATACTCTTTGCATAAGATTTGGGAAATTGTTGAAACCCAACGATTGGGAATTGTTGGGTCTCTGTAAATAACATCGCAGAGTATGGTCTAGACCTGCTCTTTAATGAAAAGCGCTGTGAGATAACTGTTGTTGTGGTTTGGCGCTATATAAATAAAACCGAATTGAATTAAGAACACGTAAATGTATCATGACTATTTAACTTTGTATGTAACGAACATGAGAATTGACTTCTGTCCTCTATGACTATTGACTGAAACCTGGTTGCTCTCCTTCTCCCCGTGTGTGTGTGTGTGTGTGTGTTTGTGTGTGTGTGTGTGTTTGTGTTTGTGTGTGTGTGTGTGTGTGTGTGTGTGTGTGTGTGTGTGTGTGTGTGTGTGTGTGTGTGTGTGTGTGTGTGTGTGTGTGTGTGTGTGTGTGTGTGTGTGTGTGTGTGTGTGTGCGCGTATAGGCGGAGTGAGAACTGGGAGCTCTATCTGCTGCTGCTGCTGTGGCTGCTCCTCTATTGTTTCTTGCTGCTGCCACAGATGGACCTTAAGACACTGCCCAGCCTGCTACTGAACCTCAACCACTGAACACACACACACACACACACACACACACACACTTACAGCTCAACTGCCACTCCTCCTTTTCATTACATGGACTGTACTCCAGATCAAGTGAAGGCATTTCAAAGATGTGTGTTTCAAACTACTAGAACTTTATAAGTTTTTTGCTTTTTAGCTTTTGATGTGGCTTGAAGTAATCAATGTATTAGGGCCACTGCGTGGGGAAAATGAAGTTGCAATATTTTGAGAAAAACTCATAATGTTACGAGGATAAAACTGTAATTTAACAAGATAAAATGTCATAACGTGTCATTAATAAGGTTGTAAGATTTGAGTTGAGTTTTACAGTTAAAAAAATTCACATTTAAAAAGAGAAAATCCAATAGTTGCACATTTGATTGTAATTAGATGAGGAAAAGATTTTTCTAATTTGAAGTCAGTGCCATGACAATAAGTGGGCAATTCTGCGTAACTGTCATAAGAAATAAGTCATAACTTCCTTGTAGAATCAAGACGTATTATTTTCTCACAATATGATTCATGACTTATTATTATTACAACTTATAAATCTCTTCACATTAAGACTTTTTTTGTAAAGTTGTGACTTTATTCTCCAAATATTGACAATTTACTTATCAAATGATGGCTGTATTTGCATAACATTATAACTTTTTCTGAAAATTACAACTTCCACCTCACAACATTGCCATGTTTCTCCTTACTGTTGCCCTGATATTGTGTTTTAAAGACACTCGAGAAGTTAGTGGTTTATTTCTGTGCAAAGCCGACAGAGCTGACATGACTGTATAGCACACTATGATTTGTAGATATATATATATATATATATATATATGTATGCAGAGCTGCCTGTCTGAATAGCCATTTAAGAAGATGTTAAAAGTAAAACTACATTAATCTGAACATATAAACTGGAGATATTGGAGCTGAAGCAGGAAACTGAAGAAAAAAATATGAAATAATACGATCCAGCCAATATGTTTGAGCTTTTGTGCCTGTATCATTGTAAAGATAACTAATGAAGGGGAATTTTGATCTGTTGCACTTTTGAAAAATAATACAAACTGCCAAAGATAGTGGTGGAAGTGCTCATACACAAAGCATACAACTCACCAGTAATGGAAAGCTTGTTTTTAACGCATAGTAAAGTCTAGTTCAACTCTTATATTAAAGCATCACCCCACCCCACCCCCCCACAGCTCTATATTGTATAATAGTTGAGGCAGAATATGTCTTTGTAATATTTTATGGCTCTTATTGGATTTTTATGACGTTTTATGACAAAGAAATGTTTTATGTGGCTGAGCTTTGCTTGAGCTTGTCCAAGCCTGTCAATGGAAAGAGAATGCTTTACAATAAAATATCTTTCTGTATGTTATTTTGAAATATTGTCTGGAATTTAAGCACTATGACTAGGTGAAGACCCTTGTTCGTTCATCCACACCAGTCGACCTGTGAAGTCTCTGTTTGCACTCTGAATACAGCTCCTCCATCCGCTGACGGAGGGCCATTCATCCCAACAGTCTGGCTCATCATCCCAACAGTACATCACAGTCACACCCCAAGTGTGTGTGCCGATGTGTTTTTGTACTTTTATCCTTGTGAGAACTAGAGCTATGTCCCAACGCCATACTATTTACTAAGTGCATAAAGCAGCGCTTCTCAAAGGCGGGAGCCAAGGTCCGCATCCAGACCCCCATCCAGGCCCAGCCCATAAACCTTGTGTTATGAATACGACTTCTATTGATCAATGCTCAGTGTGCAAGCCTTCTGTGCATGACGAATGTTTAGGTTGACAAGAAGGAACAAATGTATACGGAAATTTCATGTGTGCAAGGACCTTTTTATAGTAAAAATCAATGATTCCCCTTTTGGATGGGGACCCCTGGAATCCCGCAAGGATCCCTGGGGGTCCTTGAACCCCATGTTGGGAATAAACTATATGCCAAATGTTTTACCAGCTACCTTACAGGAAGTCTTTTAACTTCGGTACTGTCAGAAATGATGCACTATGTGCACCAGCGGATGTCAATCAATCTTTGGAATACCAAGTAAAGTACCTCAAAATTGTACATACATACAGTACTTTAGTAAATGAACTTAAGAGTAAAACTAATTAAATACACTGATAGATTTGCTAATTTAGCAACTTTTTGGATCTGTTCATTAACAATAGTTCCACATTATGATGGTTAAAAAAGGTAATTCTGGCGCCATTACATTTCAATATGCTTTTGTAAATTAGTGTAGAGGCTAAACATACTTTCTAAGAGACAAATATCAAGTGTGTTTAGTCTGCATATTGACTTATTTGAAAACTACATACTCAAAACCTTAGAAGTAGCCTACTGTTTAGTATGGAAATGGGACACAGAAATTAGTCTTTAGTCTTCACTTCAACCAAGGGCTAGTTAGTTTTTAGGTTGTACCTGCGGTTATAACTGCTACCTGCTAATGTAAGGTTGGGCATCATTTTAATTATTAACAATTCCAGTTTTAATTCTTCCTTTTGATTCCGGCTCTATTCCGATTCTTTTAGGGGTGGAGTTGAAATGGGTCACGTGCTTATTTTACAGATAAGAGGAACATTTTAATATATTTTAAAAGTTTTTGGGGGGCGTTTCCCTTCATTCGATAGTGACAGTGGATAGACAGGAAAGGGAAATTTTATTTTTAAGGCCCGGCACCTCAAACAGCCTGAGTGCTACAGCTGGGTAAAGTCCCCAAATACTGTGGTAATCCCTCAGAGTCTGGAGGAGTACTTTAGGAAAGATGGAAGGCAGTTTAAGTTCTTTACAAGGATACAGTAGACCGAGTGACTGTGTGTGTTTGTGTCTGCAGTGACCATGGCCACAGGACCATACCACCAAAAAAATAAAACACTGAAAGAACTGACCTAGTAAACGCATATTAGCTTTTGTATTGGAACCTCAATTGTTCTAATTGTTTCAGCAGCACCATTCATGTGCAATAAATGACATGTTTTAAACCATTTGTCTCTGGTGTGTTTTCTTTTCACTTCTTCTCATGTTAAATCAGCTCACTCTGTTTACATTACTAAATCTATTTTGAAAAACTCACCTCTACTATACTACAGCCCACCATAAACCCCCATCCTTTCTGCGTCAATTCTTTGTTACTGTAATGTTAAATTGGCACTTACTGTGAAATAGATCTGGGAGTATTGAGTTTTCCTCTCTGAAACCTGCAGATTATAGTTTTTTTTATTTTCTGCAGGCCTTTGCAGGAAAGAAAACAATACATATTTGGAGTAATGCTGCCACCTAGAGGATATCCATGTAACACAGTCAACAACCTCAGGAGGGCTGGATAGATAGATAGATAGATAGATAGATAGATAGATAGATAGATAGATAGATAGATAGATAGATAGATAGATAGATAGATAGATAGATAGGTAGATAGATAGATAGATAGGTAGATAGATAGATAGATAGATAGATAGATAGATAGATAGATAGGATAGATAGATAGATAGATAGATAGATAGATAGGTAGATAGATAGATAGATAGATAGATAGATAGATCGATATATAGATAGATAGATAGATATATAGATAGATAGATTGATAGATAGATCGATATATAGATAGATAGATATATAGATAGATAGATAGATAGATAGATAGATAGATAGATAGATAGGTAGATAGATAGATAGATAGATAAATAGATAGATATATAGATAGATAGATAGATAGGTAGATGGGTAGATAGATAGATAGATATAGATAGATAGATAGATAGATAGATAGATAGATAGATAGGTAGATAGATAGAATCCCAAATAGATAGATTTCTTTGATCGACAGATAGATAGATAGATATATAGATAGATAGATCGATAGATAGATCGATAGATATATAGATAGATAGATGGACTTTATTAATCCCAAATTGGTAAATTTCTTTGTTACAGCAGCATGAATGTAAATGTATGTACCATTCAAAAAAAGTTATATAGCGCTTTTCTAGTCTTAACGACTACTCAAAGTGCTTTTGCCACCTGCTCAACCATTCACCATACACACACATTCATCACACTGTGGCCGAGGCTGCCGTACGGGTTCAGTGCCACCTGCCCATCAGGACACTCTCGACATGGCAGGGCCAGGGATTGAACCACCAACCTTCCAATTGGCAGGCAACGGGGGTACCACTGGGGTTCAGTGTCTTGCCCAAGGACATACCAAAGATAAAAATGTTAGAACAACTAGTGAAAAATACAGTATACAGTATGTATACATATATACTGTATATACTGTATATATACCCTGTATATATATATAATTAGAGTAATGAAAAGAATGTGTATGTAACAACAAGTGTAGAATAGCATTTACAACCTACATATATAGTATATCTAACAAAACAATAATAATAATGTGTAATATTAAATATGAAGCAAACAGTGTGCAAGTATACAAAGAAATATAGAAGGAAAAGTGGTTGGGGATGAAAATATATAATAAGCACCTAAAACTATTAGACACCCCTCTGTCAGAGGAGTGTCTAATATGTAGTCATATGATAGTAGTTATAGGAGGGCCTCGGAAATAATGTAGTCCACAACACAATAACTACAACCTCATGCTAAAACTGATAATTGAATCAACACCTCTATGACAGTGTAAAAGCACTATCCCACAACCATACTATATAACTCTCGTGTATTATGTGTATAGCTTCTGTCATTCTGTCAAGGCCATGTGTATAAGTTTTTGTTCGCTCTGTTCTATTTATGTTATTTATTTATTTACTTGGTGTAAATGCACTTTGATGGGATTTTGTTTAATTAAAAAAATAGGAATTTAGGTAATGGCAATATCATACAATACAATATAATGGGTATTTCTTCTATCTTCCCTGAAATGAGGCCAGTGACAGCAGAGGAAGAGACCCCCACACGTTTAGCACGTTACGAACATTCGAAGCGCAGGGATTCTCTTTCACTTTAGTAGAATGACGTACAGGACGCGCGGCCGGCAGTTACGTTGTTTACGTTAACGTTTGACGTAGCAGAGGCCCGTGTGAAAGGAAGTGGTCCCACCGCGAACGAGTAGCCACCAAAATCGGGACAACAAGAGTGAATGGCAGCGGGGATATCCAACGAATGATTTCAAGTCTTTAAAGCCCATTCCGTCAATTGAAAAGCATTCATCAGGTGAGATTTTGTAGCGAATTATATGTTGTTTTCTTTCTGGAATAACGTTAACGTTACTATGGTGGCATGTGTTGGCTAGCTTAGCTAGCTAGCTAGCTAGCTAGCTAGCTGACATGGTGATGGTGCATGGTGGATGGTGGATGTAGTCCCTGTCCAGACGTTGTGTTGCGTTACACGCTGTAGCTTTATTTTTGGTGAAGCCATGTTTCAGTTTGACTCGTTACACTGTCGGGGCCAGGCACACACATTCAGACATAACGTCATTTAAATAGTTCAAGTCAATAACTGGTTCCCAGACAGCATCGATGGGTTTGATGCTATCCATGCTAGGCTAACGTGAAGTTAACCGTTAACTTAGCCTGCTGAATGCTGCCAATTGGCAACGCTATGCGAAAGGCTAGTAGTCTATCTGAGACGTTATTTGGTTAGCTATTTCATTTGTACCAAACTATTCTTTACGACATGATATCAGCTAAGATAACGTAACGTGAGTAAGCTAACACGTTAGCATCCAGTTGTTTGTAAATGTAACGTTAAGCTAGTGTTCATACTTTGCCACCAATAATGAGGCCAAGGATCCTGAGAGGCTTTGTTGCTCTTTGTAACCATGAAATCTCAGGCAAGCATTTCCAAAAATGTCATAAAATTGCTTTGACGTCATGGTTATTTTCATTAACTCGGCTAGTTATCTAACATTATAACGTTTATGCTGCTTAGTTGCTAACTAACTAGCTAGCTAATGTTACTCAGCATGGTCTCTTACCAGTTACCTTAACTTAATGGTCAAGTGTTCAGCTAATGGCTTTTAATTGCCGTACTTGCTTACATTTTGAGAGAAGAAGCTGCTAACAACGTGTAAACACAGAGAATTGAAGAAATAACAGTAAATACATATTTAATGACAGCCACTGGATATGGTGCAGTGAAAATAAATCCATCTGGCTAACGTTGTGTTCTGCATGTAGGTTATGTCTTGCTTGATGTAGGCTAGCTGCCAGGTACACTGTCCTCTTTTTATGACTATGGCAGATATGTTGCATGTAAATATGAGCCTACAGATGTTAAAGATTCAGTAATTAAAACTGACGTTATGTAAGCCCCTTTAAGACCAATCTTTTTTTTTTAATAAATGTTCTTGCAATTTGATATGTCGTAATGTTTGAAAATATTTGGTAAGTCATTTGTTGCCCTGTCAGTCTGCGTTGGACCTAGCATTCCTGTTAAGGGGACTGTAAACAGTGCAGTCACATTAACCGATACAATATGCATATTGTTAAGGTAAATATGTGAACATAGAAAGTACGGCTTAAGCTTTTTAAAACGTACATAGTGTACATGTCACACACAGGCATGGAGTGACCCAGATCAAAAAGGTGCAGATGGTTTTACACTCTTGTTTAAGTGGGATATCTTGATCCTAATAATAATAATAATAATTTATTATCAATTTATTTGTCAGGGACAATGCAGCACACATTATTACATACATAATTATTACAGTCAAGGCCATAAAAATAGTACGTGTTGCATAAAAGGTTTCTAGCCAATAGGCTAATTTGCAACCCCAGTCTCTGGTCAGGCCTTTCTAAAAAATAAAATAAAAATAAAAATCCAAATATAATTTTTAAAAGAACTACATAGTTACACAGTCATGCAGCATGCTGCTTCACTTCTACAGTCTTATGGCAGGGCAGCTTTGTTTGTATAGCACATCTCAGCAACAAGGCACTTTAAAGTGCTTTACATAAATAATAAAGAGCCGTTAAAAACATTAATTATGGCACTTATAACAAGTTTCACTCATTTTATTGTCATACCACTTCTCACTGGCATAAACTGATTCTTATTGACATATGCCATATACTGCATATATAAATATTAGGGGCGGGGGGGAAAAAATCGATACAGCATAGTGTCGCAATATTTTCCTTGGCAATACTGTATCGATACACAGGTGCCAAGTATGGATCTGTTATTATATGCTGTATGTGTTGGTCAGTTTGTCCCATTTTGCAGCAATACAATTTGAAGTGAGATGAATAAACAGAGAAATGTATCTTTAGATAAAACAGATGTTGACAAAGTTTCCTTTTGGGGTCATAATTTGAAATTGGGAAAAAGTTGAAGTTGCAAAAAAAGGTTATAAATTGCAATATATCGCAGAATATTGCAATATGTTTAAAATGGCAATAATATCGTATCGTGGCATAAGTATCGTGATGATATCGTATCGTCAGGCCTCTGGTGATTCCCACCCCTAATAAATATACACATATTTATTCATAATTGATTAATCGGTTTGAGTAATTAAAAGAAAAAGTAAGAAATGTCTGACTACAGCTTCTCTTAAATGTGAATGTTTTCTAGTTTCTTCTCTGCTCTGGGCCAGTAAATGGAATATCTTTGAGTTGTTGACAAAACGAGACATTTGAGGCTTTGGGCAACACTGATCCACATTTTTCACCGAACAAGTAATCGAGAAAATAATCAACAGATTAATCTATGGAAGCAAATAAGAGACATAGGTCTTTGAACTGTAACAGCCACTGAATACTCAATATTGAAATGTTTTATTTTGAAAAACATGTATCTGAGTTTATTTCTTCTGAATTTACCTCCTTTGAAATTTAAATATGAACATTCTTGATTTCCATTTTAAAAACCTGAATTAAAAACAATATTTTTCAATGGTCACAAATTCAGAGACAAAAAAATCAACTCGTAGAATTTCAGATAAAAATAGTGTTAGAGTTAATCATTATTTTGTTATATATAATATTTAATTATTTGATTTATTTAATTTCAGTTTTGCTTGAATTATACAGCTACATAAATTTGTTTATCATTAGTTTTTTATTTGGGTTATTTTTAGTATCTGTTAGTGCTTTTGTTTTGAAGGTACCTGGCAGCTTTAGCCACCAGGTGTAGTCTACATATAGAGGTGAACAGGTGTGTGGGAGGTAGACACCGGGGAGGGCTGGTGGTTTTTTACCAGAGCCTAGAGACGCCATTGATCCTTCTAGTGAAATGTTTGTTATGCCGAGAAATTGGATTAATAAACCTCCCAGAATGCATCGCTGCCTGGACAATGAACGTTTTAATCTCTGCGTAAGATTCACTCCTTCGGTGCCTCAGTGGCCGTTGAACATTGAGTTTTTAGTTTGTTTTGTTCAATCTGAAGACGATTCGCCACTACAAATAGATTCAGGTTGGTCAAATTTGATAGCTCAATTTCAGAAGTTACTAAATTTTTTTCAAGAAAACAGTCAAATTTGATCGCTCAAATTCGGATCGAACAATTAAAGTTGAATATTCACGTAGTAACATCCAGGCTACCGAGGACAGGAGAAGCTATTGAGCCTGCATGCAATGGATCCGACCTTTGGCCTATCAGAGCACGGCCTGTCTGTCATGTGATGTTACTGAGTGAATATTAAACTTGAATCTTTCAATCTGATTTTAAGCAATCAAATTTGATCACACTGAATATATTTTACCTGAAAATCTGTAAATTGATTTAAAAAAAAAAAAAATTTGTAGGCTATCTGAATTTGTGACCATTGAAAATTTTTTTTTTTAATTCAGGTTTTTAAAATGGAAATCAAGAATGGTCATATTCAAATGTCAAAGAGGTGCATTCAGTAAAAATCAATTAAAATGTTTTTCAAAATAAAATATTTCAATATTAATTATTTAGTGGCTGTTAAAGTTCAAAGACTTATGTCTTTTATTTGCTTCCATATTAATCAACAGTGAAAATAATGGTTAGTTGCGGCCCTGTAGTCGGGATGTGGCTATCTGTGGAAAATGTTAATGCATGGATATAGGACCGGGGGTGTTGGTGTATCTCAACGTGGTGCTGCACATCAAGCTGTGGGGACACCTGTCGATGCCGCCGCCTGCTGCTTTGGGGGCTTTTGGTGTTGCCACGGGCAACGTACCAGTCGTCAGTGTTGCGTCATTGGTCCAGAGTTGATAGTATCTTTCACCTGGCTCTCTTCATTTCTAGAACAGTTTCGGTGACAGCAACAACAAAATCAATCTTTCTGGTCTCCACATAGTAGTACAAAGCAGTATTGGTTAAGATAAGTCTAGTTATTACTTACTATATTATGTTTATTTTGACAACTGAAACCCAACTGACACAAGTTTCCATACCTGTGCTGTACGATGATCTACCACGATCCAGACCTAAGTCTTGAACTCCTTTTGCCGACATCGTTCTGTCCTACATGCTCTTAGACCTGTAGCAATTATTACATTTTTATTTGTTTATTTAACCCTTATTTATACAGCTAGTCCCATTGAGACACAGGGTCTTATTCTCAAGAGAGACCTGTTATAACAATACACAATAGTTACAGATAGGCCTGCACGATTCAGAGAAAAATATGAATCATGATTATTTTTTGCATAGAATTGATATCATGACAATTTTTTTGACCATGACAAATCAAAACAAAAATTGGAAGTACCAAATAGATTTTTTTTTTGGGCACCTATGGCACATTGCTCATCACCACAAGCCTGTAAACCTAGAGGCTTCAATGAAGACAAGGGAGAGCATTGCAGCGCTTGGAGCGCTTTGTTTAAAACTCACAGAAGAAATGTAGTGTTTGTGATGCAGTCGGCTCATAAAATGAAATGAGAATCAAGGCCATTAAAAAAAAAAATTATAAAAATTAAAAAAATCAAATTCATTTAAAAATGAAATTGTGACCAGGGTGAATCGAGACCGCGATTTTATAACGATTAATCGTGCAGGCCTAGTTACAGACAGACAAACTATATACAATACATAATTGTCTAATTGCAATATTTTTAAATCATTGCCGTTTCTTTATTTAACCATAATGAATTGCTAACATTAGCTAAGGTCCTGAGGGGTATGACTGTTAATGGTTTTGTCAATTTTATGTTCATTAAACAGTCGTATTGTCTGCGGGTCAAATTCGACCCGTTTTATAAGTTTCTATATAAAAAATATGGGTCTCTTTAACCAAATTGCCCACAAATAACATGGATGCTTCCCTACATGAAACTGGCTGTGATTATCCAGCAACAGAAGTTTCTCTGATCTAAACTATTAGTCAAATATTAGTCAAAATAATTCATAATTTCTACTCAAATGAGGTGTATTTTTATATAAATGAGGTTTATTGACCATGAATTCCAAGAAATTTGGTTAAATAAGAGTTGATTAGTTAGAAAGAAGTTGGCTAAGAACATGTACATCAGGCAAGAAAGACGGAGGACAACAAGCGCATGGTCGACAGGAAGACACCACAAGGGTTAAGAAAAAAATACAATGTTTTATGATAATAATAAAAGGGCGTAGTTTACATATGCAGTGTGCTTGGGTTATTACATTATCTGGGTCACATGACTGATATAACCAAGAGATGTGTCCTGGGAGTCATTCAAAACTTTAAGTACATAAGTATTTTAAAATTTGACTGAAAGACAATTATATTGTTAATGTCAATTATTTCTGAGACAATTTTATTGCACAGCAAAGTCTGTGAGTCCAGACGTTGGGATTGTATTTTTATGTAAAGATTTTAGTATTTTTGTGGCTTCTAACTACGTCTGGGCTTGCCTGTTAAAATTAGCATTCAAATGTTAATTTAGAATTTGAACGTCGCCGTTATGAATCAAGCTTCGAACTATTCAGTACAGCCCTTAAACTGTGACTGTTTTGATTGAAAACGAGCATCATGCATCCGATCCATAGCCGAGCATTGTTATTGCTGCTGCGCTGCTCTTTTTAGATGCATATTCTAATAATAGATTTCCCTTCCACGAGGAATCAGTCTCATCCCGACTAAGTGATGCTCGATCACTCGATCCGGGAGAACTCGTGCCCATCCCTACTTGTGACTGGATCTCTGTGGCTTGAAGTTTAGTTTCTCTCCTGAGTCCATGTGTATATTTTTAGATATAGATTTATTTTAGTATTATTTAGTTTATTTTTAATTTTTCCCTTTCAGCTGTTTAGGAGTCGTTTCAAGTTACTGTTGATTTTGCTGCTTCATTATAAAAGTTTTTAAGTAACAATGTGTGTGGTGTATTGTGACAAATTTATACAAAATTAACTGTAAACAGTTGTTTATATTAGCAAAGCACCAATACATCACAGACAGACCATGTCCGAAATGAACTTTTTGACTCACCGGCCAAGTTGGCGGGTAGATTAAAAAAATCCACCGGCCAGGCGTATTTTTTACTGCCCAAAATAACACATTTTTTGTAACTTAGGCCTACATAACAAAACTCTATGGTTAAGGTTGCAAATCCTGCTGGTAGGGGTGTTAATTATTAACCGTTTAACCAACAACAGGATTTGTGACCGATTAGCCTAATATTATCAGTTAAACCAATATTAATAAAAAATATAAAGTTTTAAGAAATGTCTTTTGCATGTTAAAAATGCATGTAGGCTATACTATCTATCTCTTAACCGCAAATTAACTTGCTAGTCCGGTCGGCGACAGTATGATGATGGTAACTGTCGAGTGCAGATTTGAGTCGCTTATGCGTCACTTTGCGACAATTAGCATACAAGACGCTAACGAGAGACTACTGTGATGTCAACACAGTAAAAATGGACCTACTTAACGAAGCTGGTTCACTGCTAGCTTAGCTACAAGTTAGCATCAAACACAGGAAAGGTTGTCAGTTGAATGGCGTTTTGAGCTAACATTAGCAATCAAACAATCATAGATAGCTAAAACGTTTTTGAAATTATTTTCATCTTCTGTTATTGTTTATAATGAGAAGATTATTTTATGGATTTCACAACTTTCAGTAGGACAGTTATGCTGTAAACCGTTTTAAATCTGAGCATGCGCGACTAACATCTGCACTCGACTCACATCGGGTAGTGACTTGGCTCAGACCAACAAATAAAGAGGACCGATTTGATTAAACTGCTTGATTTGAAGCTCCATAGATGAGCATCAGGTTGCGTTATGTTTTGAATCACCAGCAAATGTGAGCCACTCCACTGGAGAGCTGTTTTTGCTTCACAAAGCTGACTGCTGGGATTGGTTACAGCTGTGGGGCTTAGCAGTACTCAGTCGGGTCGCGTGTGCCGTTGTGTCAAAAAGCTCGTCTTCATCTGCCAATGGATCCTTCTTCCCCCTTGCTCAATGTACCTTCTTCAGCATCTAGCACCCTTTAATACCATACCGTTCTCATTTTGCTCTCTGCTTTTGTCTTTGCAGAGCTGAGGACCCAATCCCTGACGCTTCCCATTTGTGTCGAGGTGAGATGTTTTACTTTTGAGTGTCACAGTATCGGCACAGGAGTAACAGAAGCAGTAACACATGCAGGCTCGGTTGAAGCCAAGCTTGCTTGGATTAGAGCTGAATGATATGGAGAAAATCAAATATCACGATATTTTGTGTCAATATTGTTGCCATATTGTAGGGTTGACTTTTGGTGCTTTCACGGAAAATGTTCACAATGAGGTCTTAGTCATTATATCCACATTATCGGTGATTATTTATCTGAGTATTGGCAAATAACAGAAAAGCTAAAACAGTTCAGAAAATGACATCACTTTACTGTAATGCAGCCTGTAAAACCATGAAAAGACACTAATATCTTACTAATATATATAACTTAAATATTACAATATCTGAAAAAAAAAAAAAAGACAATATCTAGTCTCATATATCAATGCCGTTTATATCGATATTTTGCCGAGCTCTAACTAGGATGCTTCCTCTATATTTTAAATGTATTGTAAATGAAGAGATTCTGGTGTATTACTGCTTTTTACAGCCAAAATAACTTTTTGATTGTCATTTATTACACGGTTATATAACCCTTTTGTTGTTATATAGCCTATACGCCTGTGCCATGTCTGAAAGGCATGATTATAACAGTGTTCTCTGTTTTTGCTTTTTTAGGTCCATTTCCCACAAAATGTGGGGGAGCATCAGGAGTTGATTAAGAGATATTTTATCATGAAGCCCAGATTAAGTGTTGTCTGCGCATCCAGAAAGTCTGTTATTGCCTGTAAGTATATTTCCTACGGCATTATTCCAGCACGCAGATCTCAAGCAAGATTTGTGTTAGTTGAAAGAACATGGCAGTAAAAAACTGCTTTTTAAAATATTACTGTCCTTTTTTAGTTGTGCCTTTTACGTTTAATTCAATGTTTAATTTGTTCAATAAAAGTGTTTGAAATGATTTCCGTTCATTTGTTTAACAATCAACAAGGAATTTGTTGTATTTTAGAAGAATACTGATAGCAGCAGAAGGAATACACCATCTGTTTATTTATCGCAAGTAATATTGTTATTGTGATAATCAACAACAATATTGCATATTTTCCTTATATTGTGCAGCCCTAATCTGATATGCCAATATATCGGCTGATGTATATATTTTTAAGAAAAGAAAAAGAAAATCCAGAAACGCATTACAAAACATTTCCCTAATATTAGTTATTTGTGGTTTGTACTAAAATAATATGATAATTTGTTTTGTCACAACAAAACAGTAAACAAACAATAAATAAAATGTATACAAATACAAACTTGAGATATGAAACTTAAAGTCCTTGGAACAAAAACACATTAACAAAAAAAATCACCATCACTAACAGGGACGTTGTAGAGCGACCTCTGGTGGACAGACTATGCAACGCCATCACTAACAGGGACGTTGTAGAGCGTCCTCTGGTGGACAGACTATGCAACACCATCACTAACAGGGATGTTGTAGAGCGTCCTCTGGTGGACAGATTATGCAACACCAACACTAACAGGGACGTTGTAGAGCGTCCTCTGGTGGACAGACTATGCAACACCATCACTAACAGGGACGTTGTAGAGCGTCCTCTGGTGGACAGACTATGCAACACCATCACTAACAGGGACGTTGTAGAGCGTCCTCTGGTGGACAGACTATGCAACACCATCACTAACAGGGACGTTGTAGAGCGTCCTCTGGTGGACAGACTATGCAACACCAACACTAACAGGGACGTTGTAGAGCGTCCTCTGGTGGACAGACTATGCAGCACCATCACTAACAGGGACGTTGTAGAGCGTCCTCTGGTGGACAGACTATGCAACACCATCACTAACAGGGACGTTGTAGAGCGTCCTCTGGTGGACAGACTATGCAACACCATCACTAACAGGGACGTTGTAGAGCGTCCTCTGGTGGACAGACTATGCAACACCATCACTAACAGGGACGTTGTAGAGCGTCCTCTGGTGGACAGACTATGCAACACCATCACTAACAGGGACGTTGTAGAGCGTCCTCTGGTGGACAGACTATGCAACACCATCACTAACAGGGACGTTGTAGAGCGTCCTCTGGTGGACAGGCTATGCAACACCATCACTAACAGGGACCTTGTAGAGCGTCCTCTGGTGGACAGACTATGCAACACCATCACTAACAGGGACGTCCTCTGGTGGACAGGCTATGCAACGGCATCACTCTGGTGGCATCCTCTGGTGGACAGACTATGCAACACCATCGATCATAACATGGTTGACATAACATGTTTTTATTTTTAAATATTCATTTATCAGAATCATTTATTTGTCATTTTAAATTATTCTGATGAATGAATATTAAAAAAAAAAGCCGTAATAATTACCGATATATCGGGATATGCATAATATCGGCTGATATATCGGCTCTATTTGGAAGATAACATGCCAATAATAATTAGTTATGACAGGCATTGGGATGTTGTCAGTACCACAAACGCATATACATGCGTACACTCAAGGTATTTTTCGGACGGGGAGTGATCAGTGCGCCTAGTAAACAATTTTAATTGGAGGCGAGCGTGAAGTTAGGGGGACACAGGCAACCTGATGGTGAATCAACCAGTAGGCACAATCCCGCAAAACTGTTCATTCTCGTCACGCGCCAGCCTGCTGCAAGACTAAAAATGCACGGCGCAAATGAATGAACAAGAGACTGATTCTTGCTGTTTGAGTTTCCCTAAAATATATAACCGTTATCAGGACATAAACAGTAGAGCTTTTGCATGCAAAGCATTGGCACAAGACTGGATGTATTGGCTAGCATTTGTAGTTTGAACTTAAATTAGGCTAAAGACTTACATCTGTGCTAATTAGGCTAACTTTAGCTATTTGTTTAAACAGTCAACTAATGTCATTCAGTTGTACCAGCAGGTAAACAGTAGTGCACCGAAGCTCGCAAAGTGCGTGACTGCCTGTCTATCCACATGAGGAGTGCAGTGAGACCCCATGGATCCAAGCAAGTACACAGGCGTAGTGTCACTGACTGTCTGAATAGACCTTTTCATTCTATTGTAAACAGGCATAATAACGGCACATTAGTGATAGTAGGAGTTAAGGGCACTGACGGTCTCTGGTTAAGTGCTGTTGCACAACCTGGCTGTCTTAGTTCTGATACATTTCTGTCTTTTAAAACTAGGGATGACTTTAAAAAAAGAGGGTTAACAGGGAGACATGAGTCAAGAAGAAGCTTTTTTCCGTAGTCTAATGATGTAGATTTTAGCAAAGGACGGAAGCTCCCGGCCGATGATTTGACGCAGTGCGTATCTTTCCTGTCTTGTGCTGAGAAGTATCTGTACCACACAGTTATCCCAAAGGTGTGGATGCTCTCGATCCCAGCACAATAAAATTGCATTGTACCAGAGAATCATATTAGAGAAACCTTTAGGGGGATGGCTCTATAGAGTAACCTGTGTGGGGGGAGGTCTATAGAGAAACCTGTAGGAGGGAGCTCTATAGAGAAATTTGTAGTGGGGGTCCATATAAAGAAACCTGCAAGAAAACAGCAAAGAAATGGCCAAACCTGCATAGCGCCCCTTTAAGGGGACCATTGCCTGACTATAGTCTTGCCTCTGACAGTGCATGGGAATCACTGCCGCTTGAAATGCTGATAGAATAACACACAGACATTTGATTGCGTTTTCAGGCCTTGTGGCAGTAAAGATGTGCTCCCTGTAACTTGGATGTACTTTTCCTCATGGTTAAAATCACCCAACACCAAAACTACAAAGTCTGGGTTTGAGTTTTCCATGTCCATGATGCGGGTCGATAGCTTCTGAGCAGCACCAATGTCTAAAGAGGATCTCAATAAGCTCTTCTCATTTTTCAAGAAAGCTGTCGAGCAGTTACTGTAACAAGCTGGTGAAAAGACGTTGTCTGGTCAAAGAAGCTAGCTCTTGAACCTGTTAAAGATGATCTTGTTAGATAGTTATCTGTGCCAGAAACTCTCATGCTGCAGGCTGCTGTGTGGCTGATGTGTTTCTTCTCACCCCTGGCTTTGCTGATGAGGTTTTTTTCAGCTTTCTTAAGGAAGAGTAAGAAAAGGTGTCCACCGTATCTGCCGTATACAGTACATTAACCCAGTATCCTCATCTCCCCTGCCAGTGAACTTCTGAAAAGAAGGACGATGAAATGAGATAAAGTGGACGACTGGAGGAGCCCAGCCCCCTCACCTCCACCTCTTTGAAGCATGGCAGGCCTACAGCTTGTCACCCCTGCCACTTCCCCATTGGGGCCTTTCTTTGGTCTGCCATGGCAGCAGGAGGCTATCCATGATAACATCTACACACCTAGGAAATATCAGGTAAGAAGGCTGTGCTTACTAGCGGCTTGATGTACTGTATAAGCATGTACAGGCTTAGTCCTGATTTATAGCTCTGCGTTAAATTTATGCCGTAGGTACGTACGCAGGTACGCGTAGATACGGGCACCTCTCTAAAAATGTAACTACACGTAACTGCGACGCAAGTATGAATGGTTTCGTACCATCTCACTCAATTTCCATGTTCTCCTTCTCCATAAACATCAAATCGAGGGGAGGGTTACCTCCTGCTACAGATTTCCGACTGTAGTCAGAAAGCACAGGGGAGACACCTTTTGGGGCTTACCCACTACTAGTATCAGCTCTACTCGGCGATTAGTGACTATTCTCTCCAACCAATCAGCAGTCTGCAGGTTTTTACGCCACCATTTGGTATCTCCTCGGCTCGCTTGGAACCTCGACTGAGGTGGTGCTAAAAACAGTACCTGTTGGCAGGTACCAGGAACTTTTGTTAATAATGGAAAACCAAAAAAAGGCGTCGTAGAGTCGAGGTCGTCCCATATAATGAAAAAACAGCATTTGTTTCTCCGTCTCCACCACTGGAGTTGGGACTCGCTCCGAAACCAACCACTGTCACTCTCTCTACCACATTCTCCCGCTCTGCTTTTCTCTGAGGAGATACGCTACAACGACAGACTCCAGCGCAAGTATAAAACCTTGTTGTAGGCCACTGACGTAAGATCTGTGTAGAGCCCTGCACAACCATAAATCCGCCTTAGGGCATTATTGTCACAGAAAAAATGGCAGATTTAGGACGTTCATGGACGTTCTTTTATTGAGTGGTGTATTTGTTTTAGTTGACACTTTTCCCTCATCAGCTCACTGTCTTTGAACCTGTACCTTTTGTCCACAGGTAGAACTTCTTGAAGCAGCTCTTGAACATAATACTATCGTCTGCTTGAATACTGGCTCAGGGAAGACCTTTATTGCAGTACTTCTAACAAAAGAGCTCTCCCACCAAATCCGTGGACATTACCAAGAACATGCGAAGAGGACTGTATTTCTGGTGAACTCAGGTACCTGCAACCTTTTTTTTAATTTTTATTTTTTAATTTTTTATGTGCCACAGAAGTTTCCGTGTGCTTTAGTGTTTTACTTCTGGAAAATATAAAATACATTTTGAAAAAACAGAATCACCCAAGTCATTGTTCATTCAAATTCAAAGGCATGGAGAGTTTGATATTCAAATGCTGCATGGCGTGATTTGACTTGGATTTAACTCTCTGGTCTACATTGTCCAGTTGTGTCTGTAGTTCAGCAAGCAGCTGCAGTCAGGACTCACTCAGACCTCCAAGTGGGAGAGTACACGGATCTGGAGGAGACCTCAGCATGGACAGACCAGCGGTGGAGTCGAGAGATAATCGAGAATCAGGTGTGCTGATCCTTCTCATTGGCTTCTACAATGACACCAGAGACAAGAAGTTATAAGAAAGTGACATTCTTAATTACAGCACAGTCAAGTGTGGAGCTGTAAATCTTCCTCTATATTACCATTCAAATTGCATTCCTAATTATTTTTAACATTCAAATTATGTTTGATTATGTAATGCTGAAATTCAGCCTATTATTAATATTTTCTACACTACACAGGTTGTGTATTGCTAATGCCACTATCATCATGTGGTTGTCGTCGTTATAATTTCTGAGGACATTAAAACATCACAAAAAAAAACGTTTGTGCTGTAATCAGGGTTCAGAATTATTGCCATCTACCAGCCAAATGATGGGAAAATATGCGAGTGGCTGGTAGATTTGGCTTCACTCACCAGCCAAAATAACAATGGTCATGTGTTGAGTGGCTGGTAAAATTTGAACATGCAATCGCCATTTGGCTTGTGGTCCTAATCTAAATCTCTCGCCCGCATCCAGGCGCTATCTCACAGTCCCTCAAAGACTACAACTACCAAGTAGAATAGATGCACTGTCTATTCACACGCACACACACAAGCACACAAACCCACAAACAAACAAACAAGCGTCTCTGTCTTACACACACTTATCTCAGGGCATGTGTGCTACTGCGGCCATTTCATTC
Organism: Etheostoma perlongum; assembly: GCA_026937815.1. Classification (NCBI taxonomy): domain Eukaryota; kingdom Metazoa; phylum Chordata; class Actinopteri; order Perciformes; family Percidae; genus Etheostoma; species Etheostoma perlongum. The sequence goes on along the minus strand of CM049390.1, from coordinate 2,817,212 downwards.
ATCGCACAGACCGATTGCTCCGTAGCATGTACAACATATGAATGTCATTTCATGGTCTGAATGAATAACACCGTGCTCACTGTAGATAATGTTAATAATAATGTTTTCTCTCTTCCTGTCAATCTTTCTCCTATGCAGGTGCTGGTCATGACTTGCCACATATTCCTGCACGTTCTGAGGACAAAAATCTTACCGTTGTCTAAAATCAACTTGGTGGTTTTTGACGATTGTCACCTGGCCATCACAGACCACCCTTACTGTGAAATAATGAAGGTGAGATTGTGTTTGCCAAGTAGAACTTGCTGCTGTTGTTTTTATGGCTTTGCAGGACTAGCAAACAGTTGTTCAAGAGAACTGAATGACCTGGCACTCTTCTCTCTTCTCTCTCTCGCTGTGCAGCTGTTTGAGGGCTGCTCATGCAGTCCTCGTATCCTGGGTCTCACAGCCTCCATTCTGAATGGAAAGTGTGACCCGTCAGAACTGGAGCACAAGATCCAGAATCTGGAGAGCATCCTGAAGAGCAATGCTGAAACTGCCACAGACCTTGTGGTCCTGGACAAGTACGACACGCATGTATATAGTACAAGCTAAACAAAGACGGTGGACAACTTGATCTGTGGCTCTATGGTTAAATGCGTCCAGATTGTGATTAGGACTCGGCGTACGTGAAGATCAACAAAAGCGATCACCGCAGGGTTGTGTTGCGATGGGAGTGTCACTTAAATGGCTCGTTTGTGTGACGTCCTTTTGTGTTATTTAACCCCCCCCCATGTAGCACAAGTACATTTTCTATTTGATTATTGTCCGTCATCTCGTTCATAAATGTCGACATTAGAGCCTGATCGATAAAGGATTTTTAATGCCGATATCCATACAAATATTTGGTGATTTAAAAATCTGAAATTCTGATATATCGGCCGATATGTATATATTTATATTTATTTATTTTTTTAAATCCATAAATGCGTAACATAACAGATTTCCCCAACATTAGTTATTTGTATAGAGTCCTCAGTAAAATAATATGATAGTACAGTTTAAAAGTAAACTTGTTTTATTGTCACAACAGAACAGAGGAACATCAAAATATATCAAAGTTCTGATAAATGTATAAAAATACAAACTTAAGATATGAAACTTAAAGTCCTTTGAACAAAATAACAAAAAGAAATCTAAGAGTTGCCAACAAGGACGTTGTAGATCGCCCTCTGGTGGACAAACGGCAACACTCGTAACATGGTTGAAGGGTGTTTAGTCCGTTTTTATTTTATTTTTTAAACATTCATTTATCGGCCATTATAAATGCCAATACCAATAGTTTAGAAAATGCCTAATATCGGCTGCTCATATCAGTCTGGCTCTACTTGACATTTCCCACCAACACAGATGCTGCATGTTGAATCTGTCTCAACTTTATTACAGCATTGAAGGAAAGACTAAATCAAAAAAAGAAAAGGAATACTTCCCCACCGAACGGTTATCCGAAAAGTCGATTATTCAGATCCTGCCCTAGTTACCACCAAACATTGCAAGTGGTTTCACTGATTACAGTTTGTTCGAATAGAGAAGGAACACCTAGTTTGTAAAATCGCCTCGATAAATGAAACTCAATGGCCGCAGTAGTAGTCAGTAACAGTGACCCACTGGTGAATGCTGAAGTCTAACCCGTGAACTGTATTATATTTCAGATACGCCTCTCAGCCAAGAGAAGTGGTTCTGGACTGCGGCCCCTACGTGGACAAGAGTGGCCTCTCTTCCTCTCTGCAGGTAGAGCTGGATGAAGCTCTCCACTTCCTGAATGATTGCAACGTCTCTTTTGCCAGAGAGGACCGTGATCCCACGTTCATCTCCAAACAGGTCAGAGCTAGTTAGATGGAGATTTAGTGGATTTTATTTTTGGGATTTGTGTCATGTAGTCACAATATGATCAAATGATGCAATGACATCAACAGCTTATGCAGGTAATATAATATGGCGAAAACACAAATCAAACTGCTCTTTAAACGGTCTCTGTCCCATCCAGGTCTTGAGTGACTGCCGGGCCGTGCTGCAGGTCCTGGGACCCTGGTGTGCGGACAAGGCCGCAGGCATTATGGTGCGGGAGCTCCAGAAGTACATAAAACATGAGCAAGAGGACCTCAACCGCAAGTTTCTGCTCTTCACCGACACCATCCTGCGCAAAGTGCACGCTCTGTGCGAGGAGCACTTCTCGCCGCTGCGCTGGACCTCAAGTTCGTCACCCCCAAGGTCCTGCGTCTGCTGGAAATCCTGCACGAGTACAAGCCCTTCGAGCGGCAGCAGTTTGAAAGCGTGGAGTGGTACAACAACCGCAACCAGGACAACTACGTGTCCTGGAGCGACTCCGAGGATGAGGACGAGGATGAGGAGGTGGAGGCCAAAGAGAGGCCTGAAGCCAACTTTCCCTCACCGTTCACCAACATCCTTTGCGGGATCATCTTTGTGGAGAGGCGTTACACTGCCGTCGTCCTCAATCGGTAAGGCTCCGACATGCTCATGGCTTTTTTCTCTGTGGTGTAAGAGCTGTACTGCATACGGATTTATGTAAACTACAGATAAACACATTTTTCATATGTGGTTGTAGGGCTGTATGTAATATATGTTATTTCCCAAGATGGCTCCCGCCTGTATATGTATCTTTTTAGTGAACTGTCCGTACACTTACAAAATTCTCAATATGGGACCCTCATTATGCTAGTGTGGGGAAGTGTGGGGCTATTTTGAGCCTTGTTTGTTTGTTGGTGGCCTTGAATGGGCTGGATTTGTCCTTTAATTGAACAACCCTATGTGGTTGTTGGTGGCCTTGAATGCGCTCTTGTAGTTTGAACCTTGACCCTGTTGAATACACGTTATATCAAGAACTCAGAGGTCCACTGTAGAGCTTCTGAGATTAATGAGGATCTCTACCAGATTTTGCCGCTGCATCAACGTGTTATATCACTGACACTTGCTGTCTGTATTTCTTCCTCAGTCTGATCAAAGAGGCGGGGAAGCAGGACCCAGAGCTGGCTTACATCAGCAGCAACTTCATCACCGGCCACAGCATCGGCAAGAACCAGGCGCGCAACAAGCAGATGGAGGTGGAGTTCAGGAAACAAGAAGAGGTAAACCATGGCAGACAGAAATCACGTGGATATGTTTGATGCTGAACAGCTGGCCCCTTGTTTTAGAAATGAATGTACGCGATGAAACTTTCCACTGGAAATGTTTTGATCCAATATCGGGGACATCAGGGGAGACTGACTGAAGGGTCTGTACCACCAACACCGAACACCGATCCGATGCCAGTGCATTCAAAATGTATTGTTATTGTTTAGGAGCTGTACACTACTTACTAGGGGTAGGAATCACCAGACGCCTCCCGATACGATATCATCACAAAACTTCTGCCACAATACAATATTATTACGATCGATACAGCATAGTATCACAATATTTTCAGTGGCAATACACAAGCGCCAAGTAGAGATCTTTTATTCTATATGTGTTGGTCAGTTTGTCCCATTTTGTAGCAAGAATATTAAAGTGATACGAACAAACTGAGAAATGTATAATTTTAGATAAAACAGATGTTGACAAAGTTTCCTTTTGGGGACATCTTTTGAAACTGGGAAAAATTAGAAGTTGGAAAAAAGGTTATAAATTGCAATATATCGCAGAATATTGTAAAATGTTTAAAATCTCAATATCGTATCGTGGCATAAGTATTGTGATGATATTGTATCGTATGGGGGGATATCACCAGACGCCTCCCGATACAATATCATTGCGGTTTTAAACAAACTGCAATATTCTGCAATATATTGCATTCTATAACCTTTTTTTCCAACTTCTAATTTTTTTACCATTTTCAAATGATGTCCATTATCTAAAAATAAACATTTCTCTGTTTGTTCATATCACTTCAATGTTATGGCTGAAAAATGGGACTGTCAATCAGACAAACTGACCAACACATATAATTAAAGATCCATACTTGGCGTCTGTGTATCAATACAGTATTGCTACTGAAAATATCGGGATACTACGATCACATCATAGTATCGGTTTCAGTTTCCCCCCCACCCCTACTACGTATGGATGGGAAAATAAGGCACACATAAAACATACACAAACATAACCTTAAGTTGTGCAACTTAAATTTCAGAAATACTACTAAGTTTCAACCTGAGACTGATCTGTATATGTAAACATGAGTTATATTCGACCTATTTTCATTTTTATATTTGATTACAATCTCACACAGCTCTGTTACACTTATGCTAGTAGATCATTGATCAGCTGTTTCTCCAAAGGGATAGTCAACAAGTTGGCCCTTTAGATCAAATTTTGGTTGCCACTACGTATTTTCTAGAGGTGGGGGGGAAAGAATTGACACATCATAGTATCGCAATATTTTCAGTGGCAATACTGTATCGATACCGCGAGCGATACAACGTTGGTAACATTGATTAAACAAAACGAAAATCATTTTGTATTGAGCATTTTTAGTGATCAAATTATCCGAGTTACTCGAGGAATCGTTTGAGCCCCACAAGGAAGCAAGTCATTAAGCCACTGTGAATGCCATGAGACAAGTATCCCTGTATTCACGTAGATGACTGATATTCCTGTGTAATATTTTTATTATTTTCCTTAAAGGACTGGAACTTGTCGAGGATTTGTCGAGGAACGGCAAATAGTTAAGAAAAGTTCTCTGTCTCACAGGTTCTCCGCAAATTCCGGGCCCATGAAACCAACCTGCTGATCGCCACCAGCATCGTGGAGGAAGGGGTGGATATCCCAAAGTGTAACCTGGTGGTGCGGTTTGACCTGCCCACGGAGTACAGGTCCTACGTCCAGTCCAAAGGCAGGGCGCGAGCTCCTGTCTCCAACTACATCATGCTTGCTGACAGTGAGAGGACCAAAACCTTCGAAGAAGATCTCACTACCTACAAGGCCATTGAGAAGGTGTAACCTCTTCTCTTTGTCTTGTTTGATTTACTCAGTAGTTGATCATTTTGAATTATGTAAGGAAAAATGTAAATGTAAAAAATTTTTTTTTTAAGGATGTTTCTGATCTGTCTGATCAGAAACTTTTGTCCTTATTTAATGGTCAAAAGTGATGTTTCTGACGTCACAGGTCAGGTTGTTTTGGTTGGTTGTTGTTGTTTTCGAGCTTTTTCAATGTTCTTGTTGCTTTTTCCTGAAGTTTTGTTGCTGTTTTCAGTGTTTTTGTTGCCCTTTTACCCTTGATGTTTTTTTGTTTTTTTTAACTGTTTTTGTCACTTTTTCCAATGTTTTTGTTGCTTTTTCTGACCTTTTTTCTGCTGTTTTTGTCATCCTTTTTAGCGTTTGGTGCTTCTTTCCAACGATGTGATTTTTCTACCAATGTTTTTGTCCAATGTGAAGTAGAATGAGTTAGTGATCATGATCCCAATTTACTTTCGAGCAGATCTTAAGGAACAAGTGCTCCAAGTCGGTGGAGGTGAGTGAGTTTGAAGTGGAGCAGGTCCTGGACGATGACAATGTCCTCCCACCCTACGTGCTTCGATCTGAGGATGGAGGTCCCCGGGTCACCATCAACACATCCATCGGACACATTAACAGGTATGATCATGTTCCGCTAAGTCTTTAAATCCTCGATTCATTAAGAAAATAACACTTACACACATAAATCCGCTTTAGAATAGTATTTCTCAATGTCTTATTTGCTCTGGTGCTCAGGTATTGTGCCCGGCTGCCCAGTGACCCGTTCACACACTTAGCACCCAAGTGTAAAACTGCAGAGAGGCAGGATAACCGCTTCCAGTCAACGCTCTATTTGCCCATCAACTCCCCTCTGCGAGTTCCTATTAAGGTGAGGAGGAACATGTTAAGAACTTTGGTAATGGTTACACCAAGGCCTGGGCGATCATGGACCAAACCTCATATCTCTATATTTTTTTGGCTTCTTGGTGACAAACAATACATAGCTAGGTATTTTCTACAAATTGAGTTAAATGTTCAGTTGAAAGTCAAAGCCACACGTGAGATGCCACAAGCATGTTTAATAAAACAGACTGGCAAGGACAGGCAAGACTTTTTGTATTTTAGGATTGTGTGCCATTTCATAAACTGCTCACTTTTTTGAGCACTGGCCCGATTGAGAACTAGCTGGTTGTATTTACTGGTGCGATTTAACTTTTTCCGTGCAATCCTTATTATTGTTTTTCCAGCCTCTCTCCTCTGATTTAGTAAGGACAAATTGTATTACAACTTCTCGAGGTTCATTCATTGAATTGACGTGTCACTGTCTTTACAGGGTCCTACAATGAACTGCGCCAGACTGGCAGAGAAAGCAGTTGCACTAGTATGCTGTGAGAAACTCCACAAGATAGGTAAAACCAGAACTGACATTAAAGGTCCCATGACATGGTGCTCTTCGGATGCTTTTATATAGACCTTAGTGGTCCCCTAATACTGTATCTGAAGTCTCTTTTATATAGACCTTAGTGGTCCCCTAATACTGTATCTGAAGTCTCTTTTATATAGACCTTAGTGGTCCCCTAATACTGTATCTGAAGTCTCTTTTATATAGACCTTAGTGGTTCCCTAATACTGTATCTGAAGTCTCTTTTATATAGACCTTAGTGGTCCCCTAATACTGTATCTGAAGTCTTTTATATAGACCTTAGTGGTCCCCTAATACTGTATCTGAAGTCTCTTTTATATAGACCTTAGTGGTCCCCTAATACTGTATCTGAAGTCTCTTTTATATAGGCCTTAGTGGTCCCTAATACTGTATCTGAAGTCTCTTTTATATAGACCTTAGTGGTCCCCTAATACTGTATCTGAAGTCTCTTTTATATAGGCCTTAGTGGTCCCCTAATACTGTATCTGAAGTCTCTTTTATATAGACCTTAGTGGTCCCCTAATACTGTATCTGAAGTCTCTTTTATATAGGCCTTAGTGGTCCCCTAATACTGTATCTGAAGTCTCTTTTATATAGACCTTAGTGGTCCCCTAATACTGTATCTGAAGTCTCTTTTATATAGACCTTAGTGGTCCCCTAATACTGTATCTGAAGTCTCTTTTATATAGACCTTAGTGGTCCCCTAATACTGTATCTGAAGTCTCTTTTATATAGACCTTAGTGGTCCCCTAATACTGTATCTGAAGTTTCTTTTATATAGACCTTAGTGGTCCCCCCTTATGACCTCATAAGGGGCAATATTCCAGATCAAGTTACCCAGGGCTCGGTTTACACCTATCACCATTTCTAGCCACTGGGGGACCATTGGCAGGCTGGGGGAACTCATATTAATTTTAAAAAAGTCATAAAACTCATAAATTGACATTTCATGCTATGGTTCAGTGCTTTGCGATACCAGTCACCACTACTGGTATAGCTGTCTTATTTAATTGGTGTCTGTCTTGTGTATCTGTATCTTTTTGTTGTTGTTGTTGATGATGTATTTTATGTACCGTAAGTCTAATAATAAATAAAGGCTATGGGACCTTTTAAGCAGATGCATGATTTGGACAAATCTCTAGAACTTTTCTGCATCTAGTTGAGTTTGTTTATCTAGCTGTCTTGCCACCCAGGTGAGCTGGATGATCACCTGATGCCGGTGGGAAAGGAGACGGTTAAGTATGAGGAGGAGCTGGACCTTCATGATGAAGAGGAGACCAGCGTGCCAGGCCGGCCAGGCTCTACGAAACGGAGGCAGTGCTACCCTAAAGCCGTAAGAGAGTCATTCAACTTAAAGGGTCCGGTACATGCGTTTTCTATTACCGAGTAGGGTCTCATATCCACGGCTATAAATCTACATATCGCTGAAGTGATGACTGGAGTAGAATGTTTTTCTTTGGGAGTGGGAGGGACAGACAGCATGTTGCCTGTTACGTCATTTGGGCTGCCTTGTTGAGTGCAGTGGCACAGAGAACATTATATTTAACACAACTTGAGCTATTTTTTTCTGAGTGAAGTAGACTGGATTAGTCCAACCAATCGTTTGGTTTGTCACGTGTACCTAATTGAAAGCCTCGTACCAAACAGTTCAATACGTGCATCGGTTCATCCCTACTAATGTATTATTCCAATGTGAGCTTATTTTGGGATAAATCTCTTTGGAAAACCAGCTTTGGTTTACCTGTAAGTTGTCTTTTCTCTTTCTTCAAAAAAGAGTGCTTGAGGTACTTAAAGGTGATCTAAGCGATATTGGGTGATGTTATTTCTTGTTGATGTTCAAAGTATTTTCAAACTTAACAAGACTAGCTCGCCCCTCCCTCTTCCTCATCCCGTCCCCTCCCCCTCCCTTCTGTGCTACCGCACACTAACCCCCCAACCCCCAAATCCCCGGTTATTGTCTGGAATGCTGGAACACTGTTATGTTTTGTGGTACAGGTTGGTGGAGCCTGAGCTCAATACAGAACACTGTTTTTATGTGTTTTGTGGTGCAGGTTGGGGAGCCTAGCAGATAGTGAGGAGAGTTTTTTACAGAGACAGGCAACTAGCAGATAGTTTTTACAGTGTGTTCTGGGACAGGCAACTAGCAGATAGTGAGGATATGTTTTTTTACAGTGTGTTCAGGGGACAGGCAGCTAGCAGATAGTGAGATGTTTTTTACAGTGTGTTCTGGGGACAAGCAGCTAGCAGACAGTGAGGAGATGTTTTTTTACAGTGTGTTCTGGGGACAGGCAGCTCGCAGACAGTGAGGAGATGTTTTTTACAGTGTGTTCTGGGGACAGGCAGCTAGCAGACAGTGAGGAGATGTTTGCTGTATGTGACAACAAATGTAGCCTAAAATGCGCGTAACATCCCTTAGAGCACCTTAAATCCAATATAATATAAATAATCCAAAAAGGTCAGTTTACTAGTTTATTTCATCAAGGATGTCTGATTATTTATGCCTCACTGTGTCTGAAACGGTGAGCTTTTGAAATGCTCTTGGATCATTTAGAAATATTTGGTATCTCATTTATCTTTTGTCCTCTCCAGATACCAGAGTGTCTGCGGGACAGTTACGCTGTACCAAAGCAGACATACTACCTATATGTGGTTGGGATGGTCCTCACCACCCCTCTCCCTGATGAACTCAACTTCCGCAGAAGGAAGCTCTACCCACCGGAGGACACCACCAGGTGCTTCGGCATCCTGACTGCCAAACCCATACCTCGAGTACGTCGCCTGGTTAAACTTTCCTTTACCCCCAAATTCCAACGGAGTCGGAACGTCTGCGAATCGGCCCAGCTTTGGCAATCCGGAGCAGATACACAGAGCTTCTATTTTTGCCAGACGTCTATATTTGACGCCAGAGAGCTCCGCAGCAATTCAGCACAATTCAAATAGTGCGGGACAGAAATTTGAGCTCAGAATCAAAATAAAACATCCGGTTAATTTTCAAAAACAAAATAGAACGTGCTCACGGATATCTCCCTGCACTACACCTTGAAAACACAGCACAGCGTTGTTTCCCCTCTAGTCCTCTGGATGGAAACAAGCTGTTGTTGGTTTTGTGGTTCTGTTCTACATGAATTCGCGAAATCTCGTGGGTCCCCGTGTCTTCAGCTGTCAATCATGGCCGCAGCTGATCCGCAACCAATCCGGACCTGGTGGGTGTTGACGGACGGCGGAGCACGAAGCCTTCACGCAGCCGTTACGCATCCCTTGGAAATCTTTTTTCTTTCTCTCAGACCAGATTGACATGTTTTCACTTCAAGGAATAATCAAAAGAAAAACTTGCTCTCGTAGTTATGACGGGCCGGGCTACATTGCACGAGTAATGTATGCAGAGCCCGAGGAGCCAACGGCCTTCATGTTGAATCGGTGGGTGGGCGTAAAATACAAGATATAACATCTGAACGAGCCGCCATTATGGTTGGTTTTGAAATTTTGGAGAAGGCAGACCCACGTGAAGCGGTCCAATCAGCTGCCGGTTTTCCTTTTTTGGGCAACAATACAGATTAGCGCCGCCTGCTGTTATGGAGACGTATTATGTCTTGCGCAGAACGTAGGCTCAAGTCTGCGTCGCTCCGGTGTGTTCCGAGGCACTTTTTTTTTTGACCAAATCGGGAAAGCTGTCAGTCCGACTGCGGTCTGCCGTCAGGTTGGAGTGTCAGAGCCTTGACTGTCAACGAGCGTATTGTTTTATTTCTTGTTTCCCGTCACCTGCATCCTCTGGTAACAGCTGACTGTAGATTGACGTTTTCACAGCGCTGCGCCGGCTCCAAAAAACTGACACGCAATCCTACGCAGCATGTTAAAAGAAACGCTCCTCAGCACATCCGCTCTGAGAACGGTCTGCATACATACACATTTTCAAGTGCTCAAAGTCGCTAGTCCAAATATAATTTGCTGTATATGTACAGATAATTATTACTGTCAATTTTATGCCATTCAAATATATTTACTTTGCAAGTACTTTTGTGAGTCTGCATTTCATTGTAATTTAATGTTGTATAGTATATATATAGTAAGTCTTAAATTTCAATCTTAATGGTTTTTAAAAGGTCTTAAATTTGACTTGTTGAAACCTGCAGAAACCCTGATAAAAAATCGTTTTCCCCATCCCATATTTGTGGCTGATGCTTTCCTTCTGTCCAGATCCCCCATTTCCCGGTGTACACTCGCTCGGGTGAGGTGACCATCTCCATCGAGCTGCAGAAGTCGGGCTTCACCCTCACCACCGCCCAGCTGGACCTCATCACCCGCCTGCACCAGTACATCTTCTCCCACATCCTCCGCCTGGAGAAACCTGCACTGGAGTTCAAGCCCACGCTGGCTGACTCGGCTTACTGCGTTCTACCTCTGAATGTTGGTGAGTAGCATCCCTCTACGTCGAGCGTGGTGGATTTCTATTCCCGGTGTGTGGAGATTTGGACTGCACAATATGAGGAAAATGCGATAATGTTAAATATTGCAATAAAAATATTACTTGCAATAAATAAATAAACAGATATTAAAGCGTACTCATATCTGCTGCTTTCAGTATTCTGCTGAAAACAACACATTGCTTGTTGAATTTAGAGCAAATGAAACTAAATCCGTTCCAACACTCTTCTATCAAACCAATTGAACATTGAATTTTATGTAAAGGCACCCCAAAAAAAGTTAAATTTTAAAGCTTTATTTTGTAACTTTTTATATTAATGAATGTTCATGCCATTACCAATTGAGTTGCTACAAAGCTAATTAAAGGCGCAGACACATCAATCCGATAATCAGCCGTCGGACAGTCTGGCAAGGTCGGTGACTCGAGTCTGTTTGGTGTGTTCCGTGCCGTCGCCGTTCATTTTGGCTGATTTGACTTGCTGAATCAGCCAGTGGGCAGTCGGACTGAGTGCTAGCCCTTGACTAGCGAATCAGTGCACGTAGAAACGGAGCTGACAGCGCCAGTGTCTTCTTATTACTATCAGAATCACTTTATTCGCCAAATGCATCAACAGACACACAGGTATTTGACTTGGCAAGCAGTAACACAGAAGCTTGACAAACAAACTGTATATGCGCATAACTGCATTAAGCATGCTTAAACAGAATTTTCCTTTGGGGATCAATAAAGTAATTCTTAGTCTGATTTCTAATTCTGAAAACAATTAAATAGTAATTAGCCATTGTATTTTCTTCATTTCAACGAGTAATAACAACAATCCTTCTTGACTACTATCAACTCTATGATGAAAACAATGATGACGACGGCGTGCTCTGTGTTTACTAGGTCTAGAGAGATGTTTTGTCCATTTTTTGGACGGCAATACAGATTAGTGCCTCCTGCTGTCATGGAGACTTACTATGTTGTATGGCGCCTATCGGCTCCACACAACTCTCTGTATTTCTCAGTTTGACTATGTTCAGAAGCTTGTGGTGTCCAGTTACTTTCACGCGCAGACGTTTGAGTGAAGATAATTTCTCTTCTGAAGAGTCCATGTTTTTTGAATCTTTTATGATCTCCTTGGCTACTAGCAACTGCGCGGAGGAGGAATGGGCTGTGCAAAATCACGGAAAGGCTTGTATCATGTGGACCTGCCCACAGTGGTGTTGTCATTACTTACAATTCCTAATGGTGCTGGCAGAAACTACGCACTATCAGTTTTCTACTGATTTACTTTCAACTAACACAAAAAATCAGTGTGTCTTTCACAATATGTTGCAGCCTTTTGCCATGTGTATATTGCGCAAGTTGATATCACGATGACAATTTAAAAAAATCTACATATACATTGTGCAGCCCTAGTGGAGTAACTTATTGGCTTTTATCCCCTCCTTTTATTATCCCCTCTCTGCCGCTTCGTTGGCTCAATCAGTTGGGGACTCCAGCACGCTAGATATGGACTTTGGGTTCATGGAGGACATTGAGAAGTCTGAGGCCCGCACTGGCATTCCTACCACTCAGTACACCAAGCAGAACCCCTTCACCTTCAAGCTGGAGGACTACCAGGACGCTGTCATCATTCCAAGGTACCACTGTACCACATATGTAGTTTTACTGTGTAGAAATTAAAGATGTTCCGATACCAGTACTGCCTCCGATTCTGCCTAAAATGCTGGTATCTGAATCGGAATATACTGGAGTTTATTCATTGATCTGATTTCATGCAATTTAGACAAAATCAACTTTAAATTGGTTCATTTATGTTCTTTCTCTGTTTTGACTCACTGTCAAAGTGGATAATAAAAGATAGGAATCAGATCACATCCATACAGGGATCCATACATCCATATAGTAATATACAGCTGTTAAAACATAATAAAATATATGACACGTTGGTATCTGATCGGCACTCCGTATCGGCCGATACACAAGTTCAGATATCGTGAAGGAAAAAATGGTATTGAACCGTCTCTAGTATAAATGCTTCTGATGTATGAGGAACAAACTGACATGGAAACAATTGGCTACGATTTGAACATTTTAAATCTGATTTAAAGACCCACATCATATACGACTAAGGCTATCTAAAGTTATTTATTGCTGGAGGCTGCTGGTCTTTGTGCGCTGTAAAGAGTACATTGTTGATTGGGAACCAAAAAAAATCGGATCTTACCTAACTGGGCGGGTCTGAGTCTGCCAGGGCGGTGCTCCCAAATACAACCTATGTATGGGAAACACTGGTGTCACTTGTTTTCTATTCAATTTTGTATTGAAAAAATAGTATTTTTGTATTGTTGTTTTATGTACTTTTTATTTATGTAATGTTGTCTATAGGGCTGGATATTGTTATAATATATTTGATACTGATTCTTAAACAATATTGTTTTCTATTTTACAAAACAAGTCACAACATTTCACATTTTGGCCCAAATCTTTTGATTTATAATTTAGCTCCTGCTACGTAAGCTGTCTCTGTCTAAAGTAGTTCCTGTGTGTTTCTACGACACGTTAGACGGCCCATCCCAGACAGTAGTAGATCTTGCTAGAAGCATGCTGCATGCCGATTGGCTCACTGACGCTGATGAGATTGACTCCTTAGGTTTTTGGGTATTGAATGACGAGGCATTTTTCGATACTGTAGAGGTTGTTTGGTCGATGCCTAAAAAGTATCTAATCCGGTACCAAGCCCTAGTTGTCTATCTGTATCAAGACACACTTCCAACCATCTGCCTTGGTTGTAAAGCACTTGGGGTCAACTTATGTTGTTTTAGATATGTAAATGTTGATCTACTCACTGCTCCTCTCCCAGGTATCGCAACTTTGACCAGCCTCATCGCTTCTACGTTGCTGATGTGTACACAGACCTGACCCCGCTTAGTAAGTTTCCTTCACCAGAGTACGAGACATTCGCTGAGTACTACAAAACCAAGTACAACTTGGACCTGTCCAACCTGAACCAGCCGCTTCTGGACGTAGACCACACCTCCTCCAGGTCAGCAGCACGGGGATCCTGACAAGTTAAATATAGCTCAGGCTTAACTCTTGTATTCTATTTTGTGTGTGTGTATTTTTGAATTTGTGCAACACAACAGGTTTTACAAAATGTTTTAAAGAGGAACTCCACCAATTTTACACATCAAAGTGTGTTCAACACTATATGTGGGAAAAAAAGAAAAATTAAAGGTACAAGCAGCAATGAACGGGCCCTCATAATATGTCCGCAGTGATTATAGCAATATGTGTATTAAATCTGGTAAAGATCTGAGCAACTGTCCAAGTTAAGGCTTTCCACACATTAGGGGGCTCCATGGAGCCCGCTTACAGGTATCAGTCAAATTGCTTTAGAGTCTCGCAAAGCTCCCAGGTGTTTGCGATGTTTTAAAAAAAATTAATTGTCCATTGTGAGTCTGACAATGTTACAGGAGTGCAAAGCTAAATCAGATTCAGAAACGTTGTCAGAAAATGGTCTTAGACATGGCTCAACATATATAAAAACACAGTAAACATAGAAAAACTTTAAATAATTCTCATTGGATAAAAATTACAATATATTTTTTGCATAGTGTTAGTTACTTTTGATATGTATATGGCAGGGGGAATGAAAGAGTGTTTGGAAGTGATTTTCTTGGCCAGAGGGACTTTATGGTTGGAGGGAGTATAGGTGTAATGACATCTGTCATATGACATCTGACATGTGTAATGTACATGATTTTTATTTGGACAGCTATAAAGTTGAGGCTCTTGTTTCCCTGTGCTCTCAGACTAAACCTGTTAACCCCGCGGCACCTGAACCAGAAGGGCAAAGCCCTGCCACTCAGCAGCGCAGAGAAGAGGAAGGCCAAGTGGGAGAGTCTGCAGAACAAGCAGGTAATGGCTGCTTCTGTGGTCACACCGCTGGTAGCACGGTCCTATAAAACACAGCCCCCCTCGTTCTAATAGGACCACTGTGTTGGGCTCTGGCAAAGAAGTTGCACCTGGATTAGTCTTGCATTGCCAGACCTTCCTCCACAGCGCTGCGGAGGAGGGTCTGGCTAGTCCACACAGCATTCCAGGATTGGAGAAAAACATGCTCTTCTTTGATTTTTCAGCTTGCTCCGTTAGTGGTGAAAGAGTTAGCTAACACTAGCGATGCTATGCCATTAGTTGTTGTCGTCTCCCCTCTTGTTAGCCTGGTCCTACCAGACAGTACGTAGGAGGGTGGAGCCAGGCTACCAGAGCGGCTCTGGGCAGCTCCAATAGTTTTAAACTTCAACAGAGTACCTGCCTTCAAGGAAGTTAACACGTCTATGGGCATTCAAAATGTAATGTTAATTTGTCCAATAGCCTGTCTCTCCATACTTAACCTTTTTGAGCCACTTCATCATGGTCATGTTTTGGACAAAAGTGACTTAGAAACTATTGATCTCATCACATACTTGTGTGTCTGTGTGAGTGTGAATACCACTACATACACCTGTCTGTATTGAGATAGTCCCAGTCTAAAATTGTGTTGTTTGTCAGATCCTGGTTCCAGAGCTGTGTGCCATCCACCCCATCCCTGCCTCCCTGTGGAGGAAAGCCGTGTGTCTGCCCAGCATCCTCTACCGCCTCCACTGCCTTCTGACGGCCGAGGAGCTCAGAGCCCAGACAGCCACTGAAGCTGGAGTGGGAGCCCAGACCCTTCCCCCTGACTTCAGGTCCCTGTTACATACACTACACAACATATGAGTTCAGTGTTTTATAAAAGTGAGTCGCTTTCAGTTATTCCATTTGCTGCATCAGAACTGTCCTTAAAGAAAGGAACAATGGCCTGTGAAACATATAAAGCATGCTGGTATGAGAGCTGGCATGGTATTTATGTTTTTCCTTACGGCAAAAATTTGCCAAGCCATTCAAACCATCAGCACTCATTGTGAGTTTGAAGCATGTCCGAGCCCAGCCCAGGGTCATGTTGTACATGCAGAAGAAAGCACCCATCCTCCCTCCATGCTGCCATTGTCTTTTTTTATTTTTTTATTGTTTAGAGTGGGATTTGAGTGGAGCTGGGTGAAATTAGAGTTTAGCAGACATTACCCAAATTGAGCAGGGTAGCAGGGGGAATAAACTACAAAGGTAAATATGGTGCAAAATGTGAGAGAGCTTGTACAATACGATGTGAGAACTTGCAGAACAGAAAATCTGAACTTGTATGTTAAATGTATCGATGGTCTGTATGTTGCAGGTATCCAAACCTGGACTTTGGCTGGAAAAGGTCCATCGACAGCAAAACGTTCATCTCCTCTCCCGACTCCTGCAGTGAGGATGGCGAGGGTGACTGCGAGCACCAAGAGACTGTCACCCCTGGCCCAAATTTCCCAGCGCATCCCAGTAGTCACCACTCTCCCTGTCCGAGCGGGGCCCCCTTGCGGCCCTCGAGCCCAGAGAAGTCGCACACAAGGGGAACTTAACTAACGGCACTGCCCTCATCACCGACTGTGATGACAACGGCCACCAAGACGAGCACCTTCACCAACGTGACAATTGCCAACGCTCGCAGCCCAGCACCCCTGGGCTGTCGAGTCCCGAATCAATACAAACCACTACCTCAACTCCCGCGCAGCCCTCTCACAGCTCGAAGAAGCCCAGCTCCAGTCCTCCACAGCCAAGCGATGAATGTACACCAGGGAGGCCCTCAGACCATGCAAATAAAGCTACCTCAATCTGCAGCCGGGCAGCCACCGCTCCCAATGCTCCCACAGCACCTTCTCCTCCCGATCTGGACGCTGTCCCCCAGCACAGAGCCCAGACGGGAGACTCCCCCAAAAGCCTGGGGCCCAATCCGGGCCTCATCCTACAGGCCTTGACCCTATCCAACGCCAGCGACGGTTTCAACCTAGAGCGGCTGGAGATGCTCGGAGACTCTTTCCTCAAGCATGCCATTACCACATACCTGTTCTGTACCTACCCCGATGCTCACGAAGGACGACTTAGCTACATGCGCAGCAAGAAGGTTAGACAGTTCATGACTTATCATAAGGACGATAGGGTGTCATAGGTGAATGTTACAGTTGTGGTCACAATTGACAGTTTGAAGAGATTTTATTGGTTCTATGAATGCTGAAAGTTGTAGAAATATCAACAAAAAACAAAATCACGATATTGGCTTTTTTAAAGTATGCAGCGGGGGATTAAAATAGGGGTAGAAAACATGCACACAGAGATGCAATATGAGATAGGGCTGCTAAATTAATTAATTTAAATCGGAATTACAATTTCATCCCTCTTTGGTCTGCCCATGTCCAGGTGAGCAACTGTAACCTGTACCGGCTGGGGAAGAAGAAAGGGCTCCCCAGCAGGATGGTGGTGTCCATCTTCGACCCCCCTGTTAACTGGCTGCCCCCCGGCTACGTGGTCAACCAGGACAAGAGCAGCACAGACAATCTGGATTTAGAGGAGGTCAGTGGGCTTCACTTAATGCCGAGCCAACATTTTTCTCACTTCTTCAAAAGGCTGGATTAGGGTCTGGGGTTAAATAAGAATGAGCAGAGGTATGTGTAAAGGATTGACCCAAGTTAAGCTGTAAAGATGAATTGATTACCAACTATTAAATCAATAGTCATCTTGGGCTTTGGGAAACACAGATCACGGTTGAGGGGGTACAGTGCCTTGCTCAAGAGCACCTGGCAGTGCCCAGGAGGTGAAGTGGCATCTCTCCCAACCCAACTCCCTACAGACTGAGCTACTACCACCTCCAGAAGCTTTGATAAGAATCCAGAATTGATAAATCAAGAAAATAATCGACAGAGTAATTGATAAGGGAAATAATTGTTAATTGCAGACCTATACCTTAGATTTCAAAATGCTTGTACTTAGTGATAGTGTATAAGCAGACAATGTAGTAATTTGTATTTAGTTCATTCATGCTTTCTTGTCTGTATGGATGATGATGTCGTCAGGCCACTAGAGGGCAGGCTTCCACCTTGTCTGGCAACACACCATTTACAGTAGCCTTTGACTCTAGACTCGTACATATAATATGATGAATGTATGTGAAAGTAAAACAATATGGGATGCAACTACACTAAGTTAATGATAATATCTCTATGTAGCAAAAATAGAAGCTCAAGTGCATTAAGAAGAATTTTAAAGCCCACTCTGACTCTGTATGTCTTCAAACAAGTTTGCCAGTTCAGTTAAGACAAAAGGTCAAAACATGTTTAAAACTATCCGTGTAAGGGATTCAAATAACTGTTATCAATACTGTTTCCTAATCTGTCCCTTTTTATGGATTAATCAATTATTCTTTGTCCCGAAAATGTCTTATCCGACCAACAGTCCAAAATATATTCAATTTACAATCAAATAAAACAAGCAGAAAACAGCAGATCAGAGAGGGTGGAACCAGTGTTTTTTTTGCTTAAACAATTAATTGAAATAAGTAAGTAATTAAGTAAGTAAGTTGTATTTATACAGCACTTTTCACAGACAGAGTCACAAAGTGCTTTACAATGTGCATACACAAAGCATAGTAAAGTCTAAGAATAAAATAAAGTAAAAATACAACAGATTATCAATTATCAATAAATAAAAGACAGATGTTACCCAAAAGCTAGCCTGAATAAGTGAGTCTTTACTTGTCCCTTTAAACGGTCCACGTTCTCAGCAAACCTAATGCTGGTTGGCAGAGCGTTCCAGAGCCTGCGTGCCAAAGAGTGCGTGGCATGGATAGCAAATTTTGGTTGATAGACCTGAGAGACCCGGAGGGGGTGTGTAGGTGAATTATAAGATAAGCGGGGGTCTGACCACTGAGAGCCCTATAGGTTATGGTAAGAATTTAGAATTGGATCCGGTAAAGGGAGCAGAGTAGAGGGGTCATATGGGTGCGCCTGTTTGATCCAGTAAGTAGCCTAGCAGCAGTATTTTGAATGGATTGCAGGCAGTTAAGAATTTGTTGAGTGAGGAGAAGAGTGAATTGCAATAGTCAAACAACAATAAATTGGTTTTCAAAATTGTTGCAGAATGATTTTATGTCAGGTGACTAATTGAGTAATCAACAAATTGTTTCAGCTGTGGTGATGCGGTGCTTATTAGGGTTGCCCCCTGAATGACGACATTTAGAGTCATCGGTCAAGAACCCCCCAGAGTTGAATCTCAATTCATCAGTTGAATTACTTTCTCTGTAAACCTTTACCAACCAAGTCTAGTCTTCTTAAAGGCCCGGAACACTGTAATGTGGCTGATCGGCCCTTTTCCAGGACTATGTGGGTGTGGTTAGACTGAGTGATTGACATCTTCCTGAGTGCACTGTTAGTGTTGTTGCACGTGTCAGGGCGGGACAAATTACACCTTTTATCATCCTTATTGCTATAAAGAATTTGTTCCCATCAAACCATCAACCTGAACAGAATCTAATCAGCCAGAATAACTATAAAACACCTGTGTAGGGTTCCAGAGGCTTTAAAATTACACTACACAACCAACTGTAATGGAGAGAGGGAAGAGTGATGGAAACGGAGGTGAGCCCTACTTGTTTGAGCTACATTTGAACAAAATATTGATACAACCTCTTGATCCTCCTCTGATAATGAAATTTTAAGTGCTTGAGTAAAACTAGTGTTTAAATACAATCAGGCACTTAGCCGCCAGATTTAAGCGATTTCGGTGTTGAGTACGTTTTTGCTGGAGCAGAAAAGTAGCGTCCATGAATTAAACAAGCGCTTATGCCTATGCCCCGTTGGTGCAGGCTCTGAGCAAAGCAAGTGTAGTTTAATGCACAACACTTATCTCCAATTTCAGTCACTTAGCCACCAGATTTAAACAATAAAGCAGAGTTCGGTAAGTTTTTGCTGGAGCAAAAAAATAGCGTCCGTGAGACTGGAGCATCGGCAATGAGACACACACTTACCGTAAACGCCAGCACGTCCTCTCCACATCATCCAGTCTATAAATTGTCTTAAGATAACTCTTGTTATGAATGGATACTCTTCCGTTGACTGCGCCGTCAGCAGCCAATCAGGGCCTCCCTGTGCTGTGACTGGGCAGGAAATGCTGAGTATTGTAGAAAATGATAAATGTGTCTTGTAATCGCAATATCTCTAGAAGGGCAGGAGGGTATTTGACCACATGGGCTCTGATATGAGGATTATATATCGGTGATGAAAGGTCTCTGTGATCGCCAAAAATGAATACACTAATTATAACAAAATCTCACTCAAATATCTAATAGACCTTATTCACAGCAGACATTTTGACTTGTCATAGTAGGAAAAGCACCGCTGAAACTGATAACCTTAACAATGGCTCAATTCCATCAGGTATACCAGTGAGCTATTTCAGTGAGTCAGCATGCACAACACCAGGGCCTCAGCTAAGTGGAATGCGGCCATCATTAACGGTGTTGAATACACCTGTGCTTTTCCTACTATGACATGTCAACATGTCTGCCGTGAAAAAGGTCCATAGGATAAAGTGATGAGGTTTTTGGGTGAAAAAGTCAACTTCCCTGCAACATTATGTTGTTCTGCAAAAAAACGTTTCTGGCTGTTATTCAGTGCCTTTTATAGTTTAGGAATTATTGGATTTCTGTGTTTCTATAAACAAGTCTGTATCCACAACTTTAATATTATAACTTCATTATTATTAGGACCATTCTTAAACCCAACCAAAGAGTAACTTGTCTTTAAATCATGACAGTTCAAACCTCACACACTGCAGAGTCCTGTTGAGACTTTGAGTTTTACTTGTCATTTTAACCACGTTCATTTAAATGGAGACACCTAAATACCTAAAAGGCCAGTAGTTAATCATGAATACATATTTTTAATTCCCTCTTAACGCTGCTTTCCTTCCTGTTTTCGTCCATCGTCCAGGCCAAAGAAGAGCTTCTGGCCAACGGGCAGTCTGGAAATGACTCTGATGAGGACGATGATGAGGAGGAGGGGGAGGAGGCGGAGGAGGTGGATGAGGACAGTGAGCTAATGCTGAAGGAAGAGCCAAAGGACGAAGTCAACATGGAGGACGATCTGGAGTATTACAAGGAGCACATCAAGTTCATTGACAACATGCTGTTGGGATCCGGTGCGTTTGGCAAGAAGATCTCCCTGAGCGGCTTCCCTCCCTCTCTTACCCCGGCCGCGGCTTCCTCCCCAGCAATGGAGTCTCCATACGAGTGGAAGGCCCCCAAGAAGCCCCCCCATCCCACTGCCGCCCACTACCCCGCGGAGCCGGCACCCAGCGGACCCTCCGCCGAGGAGTTTGACTACAGCTCGTGGGACGCCATGTGCTACCTGGATCCCAGTAAGGCCGGGGAGGAGGACGACTTTGTGGTGGGCTTTTGGAATCCATCTGAGGAAAATTGCGGCGCAGAGCTCGGCAAGCAGTCAATCTCCTACGACCTGCACACGGAGCAGTGCATCGCCGACAAGAGCATTGCCGACTGCGTTGAGGCCTTGCTGGGCTGCTACTTGACCAGCTGTGGGAGAGAGAGCGGCCCAGATGTTTCTCTGCTCGCTGGGCCTCAAGGTGAGCACGGACCTCCCACACTGTTCAGTCTCAGTATTGCACAGTTCAGCCTTGGTTGGGTATTATAATAATTAATCGGTGATAAAGGGTTGAGATCAGGAGACTATGATGAAGACTTCATAGACGACGAGTCCAAGGATTTCAGATCATTTGCTGCTTTATTCAAACAGTGAGCAAACTTTTATGACACAGTGAGCGACTCTGTACACACACGGATGTCAAAACAAGAGTGACCCCATGAACATCAGAATAGCTGTTTCTTATAGTCTTCTTGTCCTACTTGTTTACATATTCTGATCTATTCTTGCACCCTAGTGTTCACTTCATGCTGACTCTGCCCTGAAAACTCCTTATGAATGGTTAACTACATTTTAACTCATTTTAACTCATCAACCTATCAATTGGAGCACCAGAGAGCAGTGCAGTCATTTAAGTAGCATCAAAATGAGGCACACAAATTTGCGTTGCCATTGTGTTATGGCACAGGGTATTGGTGTCCAAGCCTACTTGGGTCAGCACAAAATGAGCCGAATGAATGCACATGGTTCACGTGCAATGTATAGCACTCTTTAGCCATGCCGTGCCAAGGTGGGCTGTGGTTGGAGATGTGACGGTATACCAGTTTTACTCTAGTTCTTGGAGAAACGTGATGGTTAAAATACTACCAGTGAAAATGCTACTATTCCCATCAAAACCATGATGTTGCCGTTTTCAGAAAGCATGGTTAGCACAGCTCTCCTGTCTTGTCTAGTCTAATTCATTAGAAGGTCAACAACCTAACGTTGAGACTAAAGTGGAGCTAGGTCATGGGGGCTGAGTGCGCGGACGTTTTATATGACTGACAAAAAGCAAAGGGCCTGCTTAGCATTTTTGGGAAGAACGGTTCACAGCTGTGTCCTGAACAGCAAGACCCTGCGTGACAAGACTAGATTTTGGCACCATTAGTAGGTTCCTACCAAGCAGCGATCAGGCTCAATAGGGTATTGCAGGTACGAATTTTCTTTTTTCATTTGTTTCTATGACAAGGTGTTACCGTTGGAGAGAGGGACCCTGACAGGAGCAGTGGTGCAGAGCTGCCAGGTCACCACCATAGACCTGTGCTACGGCTGGCTGAAGATCCCACCCCGCTGCCTGCTGGACCATCCGGACGCAGAGCGAACTCTCAACCACCTCATCTCTGGCTTCGAGAACTTTGAAAGAAAGATCAACTACACATTTCAGAACAAGGCTTACCTTCTGCAAGCCTTCACCCACGCTTCCTACCATTACAACACCATCACAGGTCAGACTTCATCTCACAGCATCCAGAGAGTTTTATTATTGTTTACACTACAGTTTCAGTAGTGTATTTACAGTACATTTTAGAATATTGTGTTTGGAAATTAAAAGTGTCATCTGGGGAAAAATATATTTTGATATATTGATTGTTTAAAACTGTTGCTGGCAATGGATTTTGAGACATTGAGACATATATGTTTATATAGATTAAATACGAATGAATATAGCAGTGGCCAGAAACTTGGTAAACGGGTCTCTTTCCAGCTTTGAACGCTGCTCAGCTCTGCACAGGTATGTCTATTAGAAGTGCTGAATGATCTAATCAAATCCAAATTAATATCACAATGTAATCAACCCCAATTATTAAATCACCAAAGCAGCGTTTTTTTTTTTTTTTTTAATGCTATACAATCTTACCAACCAGAGGGTCGGAAACACTTGTCCATGGATATATGCTGCAGCTCATTTAAGTCAGAGAATAGGAATTCAATTTATAGAAAACAAGTTGACGAGAGTGGTATATTGTCGTAGAATAACACGTTAGGGAAACTGCAGTTTTTTTTAACTGTCTGGGGGCTCATCTCTACAAGTGACTGACTGTTTCTTGTCCGTACTCTTCAGATTGTTACCAGCGGCTGGAGTTCCTCGGCGATGCAATTCTAGACTACCTCATAACAAAGCACCTTTATGAAGACCCACGGCAGCACTCTCCCGGTGTGCTGACCGACCTGCGCTCGGCACTCGTCAACAACACCATTTTTGCCTCTCTGGCCGTCAAGTACGACTACCACAAGTACTTCAAGGCCATCTCACCCGAGCTTTTCCACGTCATCGACGACTTTGTGCAGTTTCAGCTGGAGAAGAACGAGATGCAAGGCATGGACTCCGAAGTGAGTCCTGTTTCTACAACTAAACACAGCAAGCGTCCATACCAAACACAAAAGCCTTCTAGGAAGTAACCTAACCCCCCAGTAAGAGTCTGTATTAAAAAAAAAGATCTGCCTGAATAACAAGGCTGTCAGCTTCTATGAAGCTGTTTCATATTGCAATGATTTCAGCGCTGAAGAGGAAATGCAGTTGGATTTAATTTGCCTGGAAATGGCTATCTTGGCACCAGATCTCCTCTCATTCTACTGGAGAGGTCGTCTATGCCTTAGGGACAGCAGGCACATACACAATGTACCAAAAATACAGCTGAAAGATATGAAGACATGCGTTGCAGTTATGTGGCACTATTCTGCTCACTGTTCGTCAAACAGACAATAACACGATGAAGCTGCTAATGTTGCATGCCGTAAACTCTTAGCAATAAGTGGAGAATGTTTAAAGGATTATATTTAATACTTTAAAAAAAGGTCTAAAGAGCAACACCCGGCGTGTTGTCAATTTACTCACCAATTTATGTTAATTACCAAATAGGTTTACTTTCCTGACGAACATGCGTCACTTTGTAACACACGTTATAATGCTTGCCTAGCTGCTAGCATGGCACGCCCTCATACTCTGCTTCTGACTGGCTAGTAGTCCTTACCTAGGTACTGTCAGGGCCCTCATACTCTGCTTCTGACTGGCTAGTAGTCCTTACCTAGGTACTGTCAGGGCCCTCATACTCTGCTTCTGACTGGCTAGTAGTCCTTACCTAGGTACTGTCAGGACCCTCATACTCTGCTTCTGACTGGCTAGTAGTCCTTACCTAGGTACTGTCAGGACCCTCATACTCTGCTTCTGACTGGCTAGTAGTCCTTACCTAGGTACTGTCAGGGCCCTCATACTCTGCTTCTGACTGGCTAGTAGTCCTTACCTAGGTACTGTCAGGACCCTCATACTCTGCTTCTGACTGGCTAGTAGTCCTTACCTAGGTACTGTCAGGGCCCTCATACTCTGCTTCTGACTGGCTAGTAGTCCTTACCTAGGTACTGTCAGGACCCTCATACTCTGCTTCTGACTGGCTAGTAGTCCTTACCTAGGTACTGTCAGGACCCTCATACTCTGCTTCTGACTGGCTAGTAGTCCTTACCTAGGTACTGTCAGACCCTCATACTCTGCTTCTGACTGGCTAGTAGTCCTTACCTAGGTACTGTCAGGGCCCTCATACTCTGCTTCTGACTGGCTAGTAGTCATTACCTAGGTACTGTCAGGGCCCTCATACTCTGCTTCTGACTGGCTAGTAGTCCTTACCTAGGTACTGTCAGGGCCTCATACTCTGCTTCTGACTGGCTAGTAGTCCTTACCTAGGTACTGTCAGGGCCCCTCATACTCTGCTTCTGACTGGCTAGTAGTCCTTACCTAGGTACTGTCAGGACCCTCATACTCTGCTTCTGACTGGCTAGTAGTCCTTACCTAGGTACTGTCAGGACCCTCATACTCTGCTTCTGACTGGCTAGTAGTCCTTACCTAGGTACTGTCAGGACCCCTCATACTCTGCTTCTGACTGGCTAGTAGTCCTTACCTAGGTACTGTCAGGGCCCTCATACTCTGCTTCTGACTGACTAGTAGTCCTTACCTAGGTACTGTCAGGACCCTCATACTCTGCTTCTGACTGGCTAGTAGTCCTTACCTAGGTACTGTCAGGGCCCTCATACTCTGCTTCTGACTGGCTAGTAGTCCTTACCTAGGTACTGTCAGGACCCTCATACTCTGCTTCTGACTGGCTAGTAGTCCTTACCTAGGTACTGTCAGGGCCCTCATACTCTGCTTCTGACTGGCTAGTAGTCCTTACCTAGGTACTGTCAGGGCCCTCATACTCTGCTTCTGACTGGCTAGTAGTCCTTACCTAGGTACTGTCAGGACCCTCATACTCTGCTTCTGACTGGCTAGTAGTCCTTACCTAGGTACTGTCAGGACCCCTCATACTCTGCTTCTGACTGGCTAGTAGTCCTTACCTAGGTACTGTCAGGACCCTCATACTCTGCTTCTGACTGGCTAGTAGTCCTTACCTAGGTACTGTCAGGACCCTCATACTCTGCTTCTGACTGGCTAGTAGTCCTTACCTAGGTACTGTCAGGGCCCCTCATACTCTGCTTCTGACTGGCTAGAGTCCTTACCTAGGTACTGTCAGGACCCTCATACTCTGCTTCTGACTGGCTAGTAGTCCTTACCAGGTACTGTCAGGACCCTCATACTCTGCTTCTGACTGGCTAGTAGTCCTTACCTCTAGGTACTGTCAGGGCCCTCATACTCTGCTTCTGACTGGCTAGTAGTGGCTATCTTGGCCCCAGATCTCCTCTGCATTCTGACTGGCTAGTAGTCCTACCTAGGGACAGTCAGGCCCTCACACTCTGTACCTACTGGCTGAAAGTAGACATCCTTACCTAGTTACTGTCAGGGCCCTCATTCTGCTTCACTGGCTAGTCAAACAGACCTTACCACGGAACTGCTAGGTTGCCCCGTAAACTCTGCTTCTGACTGGCTAGTAGTCCTTATATTAGGTACTTTAAAAAACAGGGACCCAACACTCTGCTTTGTCAATTAGTCCTCACCAAGGTACTGTTAATTACCAAATAGGTTTACTTGACTCCTAGGCGAACATGCGTCACTTTGTAAAGTTATAATGCTTGCCTAGCTGCAAAGATGGAACAGCCCTGAGATGTCTCTTCTGTAGCTAAAACTGAGAGCTCCTTACACAGGGTAAAAGGGCCCTGCAGCAATCTGCAGTACAACAGAAGGATGGCGTTTTTTCGAAATTAAACCATGTAAACGAATTCTGATATAACCTCTAAATACAATTATGAACCTGAAAATGAGCATAATATGAGCGCTTTAAGAAGGCATCAGCTAACAGCTTTGTGCATGTTTCTGTAACCAGCTGCGGCGCTCTGAAGAAGATGAGGAGAAGGAGGAGGACATCGAGGTCCCTAAGGCCATGGGGGACATCTTTGAGTCGCTAGCCGGAGCAATTTACATGGACAGCAGGATGTCACTGGAGACGGTGTGGCAAGTGTATTATCCAATGATGAGGCCACTTATAGGTGAGGAAGAGTGAAATCACATTAATTTAAGATTGTCCAAATATACATTGTTTGTTTATGTTGTGTATGATGTTCCTCCTCCATCCCCGCACTTCTTCCAGAGAAATTCTCTGCCAATGTGCCACGCTCTCCTGTGAGGGAGCTGCTGGAGATGGAACCAGAAACTGCCAAGTTCAGGTAGGAGATCACACCATACTGTATACGATGGCGGCTTCTGCCAATACATATTAGAATAGGCATGGGTTGATTCTCTCTTTCCTCACCTGGACAATAATCATCGTAGAAATGTGCAGGTGAAATGACAGATCAATCATAATATGAGACTTCAGGGCTAGTTGTCGCCAATAATTTCCCAAATGTATTTGATTCCAGTTCTCAAGGTTTGCAAGGATTTCTGATTTGATTCAACATCAGCTAGGTTAGGCGAATTTCAGTTGCATTATCAATTGAGCTTGGATATAAAAGAGATTCTCAAAGAACTTCTGCTGTAAATTATAAAAGGTTTGTTTACATAAAAAATGGACCCCCAAAAACTATATATATATATATATATATATCTCAGATATATATATATATATATATCTATATATATCTATCTCAGATCACTCAAAGATTGATTTTATTTGAGAATTAATTATTTTAAGAAAAGATGCACTCTAAAAAGAACAAATTATCCATC
This sequence comes from Etheostoma perlongum, assembly GCA_026937815.1. Lineage (NCBI taxonomy): Eukaryota > Metazoa > Chordata > Actinopteri > Perciformes > Percidae > Etheostoma > Etheostoma perlongum. Next base: position 2,789,955 of record CM049390.1, on the reverse strand, counting down.
AATCCAGCTACAGGGTCTTTACCATTGGTGTTAAGAAGTCATATCATTTCTAATGTGGTGTGTTTTCAATGTGTATAACATTTAAATTAGACAAGTGGCTGCAGACAAGCATTAAAACCATCTTATTTTTATTGTGTTTATCCAGAAAAGATGCACATGTAAAGTCAAGTGTTGATTAAAACAAATTATCCATCAATCCACCAGATACATTTTGTCCAATTTGTGTTCTCAAACACAACATAAGCTGTAAATGTTAAAACACTGATGGAATCAAAATCCTTTACACATCCTGGTTGAGGAATCGTTGAGTCTGCAGTAAATATGGACCAGGAGAAATGAGAAATAAAGGTCTGTCTCTGATATCATGAAGGCCACCACAAAGGAATGTATGAGATCTACACTTTTATTTCATTTTCATTTCTGTCATTTGGCCTATCTCATATGGGATTACAAGACATCTTCCGATCGCATATTCTTTTTTTTCTTTATTTTATGAAGGATTAATTAACATTTCTGTAAATGTGCCTGTGTTAGCCAGCCGGCTGATTTTCAGCTGTAGTCCTTTAGCCAGATGATTTGAGACCAGAGCAACAGGAAGCAGCTAAACTTTATAGTACAGGTTAAACTATACAGACCGAAGTCAACTAGACACCACACAGACAGCTAGAGCAACAAATACGCTTTCTCAGTAAGCCATGCAGAACAGGAAGCAGCAAGACATTAGCACAGCTCCACATCAACCGTAATCACATTCAGTACAGGGAGCCACGCAAGCATCCAGACGCAGCCAAGCAACACACACCCGAGCATCGTCTTGCAACCGAAAAAACAAATATGAAATAAAGACAAATCGTATATACAAACAAATATATACAAATCATCTTGGTAAAGAGCTTCTTTTCTCTTCTCCCTGGCTTTCTCGAGATAACTGGCTAATTTATCTCGCGAGACACCTCCCTATTTGTCATCTCTTCTTCATGCCGTTCATAACACCTATCACACAAGATCGAGTAATTTGATTAAATTTAGTACCCCTCCTACTTTACTACTTTTGGACGTAATGCCTTCCGTTTTGCAGCAGTACATGACTGGAACATACTACAAAATACCCTGAAACTTACATCTCTGATCCCAATCTCCACCTTTTAAGCAAAACCTTCAAAATTACATTGTTGACTCTTGTTCCTGCTGACAATCATGAACCATATTTATACACACATATTTAAGCACTTTATTCCTTTTCTTTCTTTGTTGACTGCCTTTTTTAATTTAATTTAGCTGCTTGTTCTATGTGTCATGTATGTAGAGTTGTACAGTATGTTCTATTTATTCTTTAGCCTCTTGGCCAGGTCATGTTTGTAAATGAGAAGTGGTTCTCAAACAGTTTACCTGGATAAATAAAGGTTAAATAAAATAAAAAATGTATATGTTTCACAATTCTACAATTGAAACCGTGTTGTTTCCTGTTGGTGTGTGTGCAGCCCTGCAGAGAGAACGTACGACGGGAAGGTCCGGGTGACGGTGGAGGTCGTCGGTAAGGGCAAGTTTAAAGGAGTCGGCCGCAGCTACCGCATCGCCAAGTCGGCGGCGGCGCGGCGAGCTCTGCGCAGCCTCAAAGCCAATCAACCTCAGGTCCAAAACAACTGAGCTCCTTCCGCCGAGCTCTCAGCATTAGCACCTAAAGCTACTGACGCTAACGGAGGGGCGAAAAACGGCGACGTCGGGCTCCACAGCAGAGCGCGGCACTTAGCTCCGACGGCACAACCAAGGCAGCCGGGGAACTCGGTGTGGAGACGCAACAAGAGAAGCAGACTGATCTCACAACAGATTTCACATCCGCTCTGGTACCTGTGTGGAAGTATTTCTTTTTTTATTCTTTTTTTTTTTTTTTTTTTTTGCGCGCAAACAATCTTTGCTTTCCCTCTCTGCTTTGTGTAATCACATGAGTGCTTTATTAACATTTAGCAAAGTATAAAAAAAAGAAAGAGAAAAAAAAAAAGGTCAGGTCGCGATGTCTATTCCTCATTGTTTATTTGGTTAACCTCTATGTCAATGAGATGAGGCTTATGCTTATTGTGTAGTATTAGATTGTACATAGTTCAATCAAAAGGTGTAAATCAAAGTATGTAGGAAGGAAAAAAGAACAGAAAAACTCCTCAGCCTGTGCACTAGTGCCAGTCAGTTTTGACGGCAGACATGGCTTACAGACACCACTGGAGCCAAAACCCTGGTGGCACTTCTGTGTGAAATCTGTCTTGAAATGGTATTCTTAATCATTTTTGCACTTATTCCATTAGGGTCTGTTACCTTGAGAATTGTGTGGTCACATTGACACCAAAATCATCTACGTAGCAAAGTATATAAAGATATATAAAAAATAATAATAATAATAATAATGAGATACATGGATGATATTGTTGGCCTTAGGTGCTAAGGCTCACCCTCATATCCTGCGAAACGGATAGGAATTTCAACATTCCCAGTTACTGTAATTTAAAACTAGTTTTTAACCGCACTTGAGGTTGCATGTTCTTGTAGTTTATGTATAAACCATGACAACTGGATTGCTTCTATAAATGTTCTAAATCTACGGATATACATCTAGCTTGTGAGCGCGAGATTCGGTGTTAATGGCATTATCTCGACGATTTGGTTTGGTTTTTGATACCAGGAATGGACGGAAGTGATTTAGTCATTCAATGTCGTTCCATGGAGAAACTCATCCAGTTTTGATATAAGAAGAGAGAGACATACCACGCGTTGAATATGCTGCAGACTTTTCTACATTGGATACTCGTGTTAAGGCTCCGAATCTTTTTTTTTTTCTTTCTTTTTTTTCTGAACTCGGCCTTCTGTGGAAAAAGGCCAATTCATTTCAACACACTAGTGTTCTTCACATCCCGTACCTACCAAAGCTATAACAAGATGTGACACTATGAGGTTGATTCAGTTCCTACGGATAAGGACACCAGCCTTTTGTTTTGTTTTGTTTTCTGTTTCCGACAAATTTCGCTTCTCGCTAAATGTTCCCCCCCCTCCTCATCAATAAGCCCTTTTTTCACTTGAATACCTCAGTTAATTGCATGCATTTTCTTGTCTTTATATATATATATATATATTTTTTGTTTTGTTTTGTTTGGTGCTATGTTTTTGTATTAAGCTTGAATTTCTCATCTTTTTTTGCACTGTAACTATAATACCTCTTTATTTGACCCTTTTTTTTAATTATTATTTTGGAAATCTGTTTGATTTGGTTGTCCGTTCATCAGCCATCAAGCTGCAGAGGAGAGCTGCGGTGTTGTCGTCTCCCCCAGGAGAGAGGAAATGTATTCTCTCTGCACATAAGCCTAACCTCCCCCTCATTCACCAGCTAATCATTTCATCAGTTGAGAATCTGTTCATTTCTAGGTAAAAACCCAGACTTGATTTGATTGATCAGACGGGTAAATGCTTGTAGAGGTAATCAGATTGCACTCTTAAATTTTGGATTTCTCTGACATTTACCCCGTCCCCCAAAAAAAAAAAAAAATGTAGGCAGAGAGGAATTTAATGTACTTGACTTACTCCTTCAAAAGTATCTTCATAAACAAGGGTTGGAATAGAGACGTGCACCCGCGTGGTTTCTAAACTGTGTACATATAACTATCTGAAATCTATTTCACACCTACGGGTGCTTCTACCTCAAAAGACACTCAGTGTTCATTTCTGGACAAGACTGCAATTCAATTCAGACGCCTACTGTAGTCTTCACTGCGATGTACAGTAACTCCGACGTCTACATCCTCCACGTTGCTTCCCAGTCGTGTGAGACTCGCGTCTTTGAATCGAAACAAACCTAACTCGGTGCCTTCTCCAGCGGGAGATCCGTGTCAGCATTCACTGGATTTCTGTTCATCCATCCATCCAAATTTGACTTTGAAAGAGATATTGTCTCTGCCATGAAAAAAAATAAAAAAAGAGCAACTTAACTCCCAGTAAAGGGCCCAGAGCCCCAAAAAGTAAGTGCTGTGAATGTTTCTTGTGCAGTTAGAGGCTGGATTATTAACCAGGTAAAGTAAGCACATACCTGCCTGACTAGCCCCAGACCCTCTGGGGGTCCAAAGGCTCCTGGTTCACTATGTGGCACCAATAAAGCACAGCATAGTCATTTACAGAGGTCTACGTTATTACCCTGGGCCTCGTCTTGAGGTGTCCTGATTTTAAATTGGGGCTGGGCAATATATCGATGTATCGATATCGTGATATGAGACTAGATATTGTCTTAGATTTTGGATATATTGTAATATGGAAGGTGAGGGTTTACCTGGTTTTACAGGCTGCATTACAGTAAAGTCATTCTCTGAACTTACCAGACTGTTCTAGATGTTCTGTTATTTACCTTTACCCACTAAGTTGTTACATCATTTCTGAAGAATAATTATCAAAACTCTCATTGTGTAAATAACATTTTGTGAAAGCACCAATAGTCAAGCATATAGAAACCAATATCATCGCGATATCGACATCAACATTTGGTCGAGAATATTGTGATATTGGTTTTTCTCTATATCGCCCAGCCGTATTTCCAATCAAGTTTTAAGGCTGTAAACATTTCCGTTCATACTGTGCATATTGTCTTTATCTTTTGGGGTTTAAAGAAGTAACCATGAACTGAATCCTAAGGGGAACACAAGTCATTTGGGGCCAACAGTTCAGTTTTGCACAATAGATTAGTCTGTTTTGGGGATTAAATGAGCGATATCTGATACATCGGAGCTCCCGTTGGCCAGTTGACTTCAGCATTACGGAAGTGTTACCAGTGTTAAGATGCTTTATTAAAAAGCATGAAGCTATATTTTTAATGATGAGGTAAAAGTTAAGTTGGTCTTTTTTTTGTTCTGCGTCGTGACTGTTCCCAGGTCCTGTTTGTTCCACAGCAACACCAGAGACCTGTAGCATTTCAAGCTGAAACCAATATTGACCAGAAAGTTTAACCCGAGATACACTTTGAAAAAAAAAAAAAAAAAATTGTCTAGTCAAGATCAAAGTTTAAGCTAACCAGTGAAAGCTACTTGTAGAAACGGCAGACTACCTTTTGGTTTCAGCCTCTGTGATATCCAGATCCCTCAATGTGTCTCTGAACCTGTATGTGAAGTTCCAGCTCTTGTCCTCGGGTTTATGTTGATCGTTTTGAATTTGTTGAATAGGTTCATGTATAAGAAAGGCTCGGGGCATGTAAATTCCCGCCGTATTGGGACTGATGTTTATTTCCCTCAGCTCTCTTGGTGGGTGCCATACTATTTGTACTCTGCGTCTGACCGTGTGAATACTAAAGTGTTTCTTTGAAATCCTTCAGTTCCAATGTTCAAAATCAATCTTTCTACAGTCAGATTATTATTTTATTTTTTATTTTTTTAAAGAGTGCAATCTGTCTTTATTTCTCAAGTCTACACATGTCCATTTAAACCTTTAAATCTGGGATGTGCATTTTGGTTTCCTGTTGGAGAGTTAATGTCAGACTTAAGAGTTGTAGTGTATCTGGCCCTCGAGTCACACACCTTCCAACACCTCAGTCTGTAGCTCACACACACACACACACACACACACACACACACACACACACACACACACACACACACTCACACTCTCACTCACTCTAATTATATGTAAATCTCCGGGGGGGGGTTACTAAAAACAAAAAGAATGTGAAGTCATACGGTGCCATGCCTATTCTATTTTTGAATGATGACAATAAGGATCACAAATAATCTTGTCAGCCATCAATATCCAGCAGCCTTGTATGTTTTTTGTTTTGTTTTAAAGGAGGAGGGGGGGGGGTGCTGAAGTTAAGGACTATGTTTTCTCGTTCTGGCAATTTGTTTTTTTTTTTTTTTTTGTACATGTAGCACAATTGAGCATTGCACTTGGGCGCCATACTTTACCTCATGTCAGCGTGTGAAAGGGAGTGAAAGATAGAGGGGGGAAAAAAAAGAAGTGTATATATGATGCCGTAATGTTAAAAGAGGACTAAGTCGAGGATCAGGCTTTGCTGCTGTTTCAGTTTGCTGGTATGACACAAACCTATTTCAAGAGAGAATGCGGTGCTACGGGAGGGGAGACTAAACGTGCCTGCAGGTTAGTTATCTGACAAAATCACTGTAAACACAATCTCTGCAATTTTGGGTTTGGCAAAAAAATGTCTGGGCGTCGCCTTAAACAGCTGTTTGGAAATGAGTCAAACTAGCATGTCCAATCAGGACTCAAATGACAAACTGACACACTTGGTTTAATTATCTGTGATTCTAATGTCTGCGTTGATATGGACATGCGAGAAGCGATTCTCCCAGCCTCTTTTCTCTTTTTCGGCCCGCTATCAGGAACATTTAAAGGAAAAATCCACTCAAACTTGCTACTACTTTTGGGATGAATCCTAGGCCGTAATGATGTGTTCTACCAGTGTCCACACTTAGTCTGTATAGTCCAGTTTGTGAGTTCCTGTGAACTAGGGCTGTTCATGTTTGTCGAGTCTGTGTTTCTATTCCAAGTTGCCAGTGTGTAAGTGCAGCCATGATGTCTGGCAAAGCAGAGAAAGGGGTAACCTTGCCCCTTATGACCTCATAAGGGGCAAGATTCCACATTGGCCCATCTGAGCTTTTATTTTCTCAAAGGTAGAGCAGGACACCCAGGGCTCGGTTTACACCTATATCGCCTATATTTCTAGCCAGTTCAGGCAGGCTGGGGGAATGCATATTAATGTTAAAAAACCTCAAAGTGAAAGTTTTTTTTAATGTAATATTTCTGTAAAATCCTATTATGAATAGTGACTACATCTGTGAGGTAAATGTAGGAAGTATTTCCCATAGTATTAGTCTAACATGGAAATACCCAAGTACCTCAAACTTTTTTTATTGTAGTTCACTTTCTACTGCGGCTGCGTGATAGTCTCTTCAGCTGCTTATCAGATGGAATATAAGTAAAATATAAAATCCTGATTTACCCAGACCAAGACAGTGGCGTTTCAAAGTTAATACAAAATCACATGAAATCGTAGGCCGTGCAGGATTGGGCTCAGCACTGCCACCGACAGCCAGCTGTTAGATAAACTACTGCCTTAAGTGGTAATTCAACGCTGTAATATATCTTTGAATCAACTGTAAGTTAAAAGCCTTTCTTTTCATACTCATTTTAAACATTTGTTAGATGGCCAGGGACTGAAATACGTGACTTTTAGAAGACCGTGATGCAGAATTGTAAAACTTAGTATGACTTTCCTGGATCAGCGCTAGCAACTTTTACAAACAGTGGGCTGCTGTACTGCAATTTAGGTTTATATGTTATAATTTGTCCCTAATGTAAATCAATGGGACTGAGTATTTTTGGAAGATTTCATTCGAGCACTGTCCTAGACCTCATCACACCCACTGAGATCCAAAAGTCCTACGAGCGCTTTGACTTTCTAAAGGAACGGTGTCTGGACGTGATGTCATGTCACCCAGGTGCATTTGGCCAGGCATCAGAAAAATATCAAATAAACCCCCGAGAGGCCGTGTAGTGGTGTTTAAGGTGGATTTTTCCTTTACGCTCCATGGTCAAGCGTGATCAATGTTAACATTGAACTGAAATGCCTTTTGATAAACAATGAAAGTGGGGAGAGAAGAAATTTGTCTCATAAAGCCAGCGTAGTTGCCGATGGTGACTGGCAGCAGAACACCAACGGATTAGGTGACTGTTTTCAGACAGGGGAATTATGGGCCATCACAACCTGCAGCAAAGAGACATTGAACTAGACATTGAACTCCTCACTCATACTGTACACCGTGCTGCAGTGGTTTGCGGTCTGCACCTTATGGATCATAAATACCTTTAATTTTGTTTGTTTGGATTTGTTTCTATTCATTTTTTTTTTTTTTTTTTTTTTTTACAATTGTAGCCCAGTATATCTACAATAAAAGTGATGGTATGGTCATTCACCTATGGTCCCGTGGGTTTATTTTGCAAATATATATACAATAATTAATAGTGCACAATGTCTTCGCAACTAACTGGCAATATTTCTATGGTATTTGCTGAAATGTGAAACCTAGCGCAAAGTATTGTTAAAAAAAAGTTCAATTTATTTTATTTTTATAAAATTTATATAAAAAGTCACCAGTATCAAAGTCACTGCATTGCATCAGTACCGGTTCCTAAACAATTTTTATATTGTTCCTATTATACAGGATACAGTTCCTATTACGTAATAGGAACTGAACAATACATAGAATTGTGTATTGTATTTGTTGTTGTTTTATAAAATTGGTATAAAAATTGTTTAGGAACCGGTACTGATGCAATGCAGTGACTTTGATACTGGTGACTGTTTTCCCTGCGTGTCTATGACGTGTAGACAGCCAATCGCAAACATTAGATCTTGGTAGAACCTCGCCGGCGGCTTATTGGTTCACAGCCATGCGCTGCACAACCCCTGGCGCCACGCACCGCTTTCAACTGGACCTTGTTGCCAACGCAACCAACTCCAGAACATTCCTGTGCCTCTCTGCTCGACGCCCTACCTCACGATTTTTCCGCTTCTGTGTATGCGGCTTTAGGTGTTGACACTGGGTGTTGAATGACGATGTAGTTTTTAAGATACTCAATACTTTTAGAGGCAATGCGGTTGGTGCCTAAAATGTATTGAATTCTCGGAAGTTGCTGGTTCGTAGAGTACAGTCCTTGTACAAGTGCGAGCCGAGAACATTGATATGGATCTAAAGTCTGTGTCGAGTACACAGCTGGAGTCAGAACATGGTTAGCCTAGCTTAGCATAAAGACTGGAAGCAAGGAGAAAAGGCTAGCCTGGCTTTGTCTAAACTAATTAACATGTTGCATGATGGATACTCTAACCTACTGTTTCTTTCCAGCTGTGGACTGACCCCACAGACTTGACATTTATCTTCTAATCTAACTCTTAAAAAGAGAAACTAGAATATTTTCCAAAATGGGGAACTGTTCGTTTTTAAAAGACAGAATCCCAAACAAATTATTGAGCTCAAGGTCCACTTAAATAGCTCTCCAGAGTCAATCACGTTGCAGTCAAACTTCAAAAAAAACGTTTATTCATAGACAATTTAATTTCAGTGCAAAATCTCTTGTTACGGTGATCTCTAGTTACAGCTCTTTCCATTTTCCAGAACGACAAATAAGTGGACCGTGAGTTGAGATATTGTTGAAAACTGCTGTCTCCAGGGTCCAACTGTCAAGCTAATGACCCCATTCATACTAAACCTAGTATATTTCAGCAACGTTTCAATTTCCTACAATGTTTAGGTTTAGGAAATGCCGCCGGTTGTCCCTCATTCTGGATGTCCGTCACCTTTCTCTTTCTTTTTGTTGACATTTTAAACTGCGGTGGATTTCTGAGGACTACCTGGTCCTCAGATCTCTGCAAGGTAAATCCAGACAGCTAGCTAGACTATCTGTCCAATCTGAGGACTATGGTTACCTGGTCCTCAGGTCTCTGCAGGGTAAATCCAGACAGCTAGCTAGACTATCTGTCCAATCTGAGGACTATGGTTACCTGGTCTTCAGGTCTCTGCAGGTTTATCCAGACAGCTAGCTAGACTATCTGTCCAATCTGAGGACTATGGTTACCTGGTCCTCAGGTCTCTGCAGGGTAAATCCAGACAGCTAGCTAGACTATCTGTCCAATCTGAGGACTATGGTTACCTGGTCCTCAGATCTCTGCAGGGTAAATCCAGACAGCTAGCTAGACTATCTGTCCAATCTGAGGACTATGGTTACCTGGTCCTCAGATCTCTGCAGGGTAAATCCAGACAGCTAGCTAGACTATCTGTCCAATCTGAGGACTATGGTTACCTGGTCCTCAGATCTCTGCAGGGTAAATCCAGACAGCTAGCTAGACTATCTGTCCAATCTGAGGACTATGGTTACCTGGTCCTCAGATCTCTGCAGGGTAAATCCAGACAGCTAGCTAGACTATCTGTCCAATCTGAGGACTATGGTTACCTGGTCCTCAGATCTCTGCAGGGTAAATCCAGACAGCTAGCTAGACTATCTGTCCAATCTGAGGACTATGGTTACCTGGTCCTCAGATCTCTGCAGGAGGTAAATCCAGACAGCTAGCTAGACTATCTGTCCAATCTGAGGACTATGGTTACCTGGTCCTCAGATCTCTGCAGGGTAAATCCAGACAGCTAGCTAGACTATCTGTCCAATCTGAGGACTATGGTTACCTGGTCCTCAGATCTCTGCAGGGTAAATCCAGACAGCTAGCTAGACTATCTGTCCAATCTGAGGACTATGGTTACCTGGTCCTCAGATCTCTGCAGGGTAAATCCAGACAGCTAGCTAGACTATCTGTCCAATCTGAGTACTATGGTTACCTGGTCCTCAGGTCTCTGCAGGGTAAATCCAGACAGCTAGCTAGACTATCTGTCCAATCTGAGGACTATGGTTACCTGGTCCTCAGATCTCTGCAGGGTAAATCCAGACAGCTAGCTAGACTATCTGTCCAATCTGAGGACTATGGTTACCTGGTCCTCAGGTCTCTGCAGGGTAAATCCAGACAGCTAGCTAGACTCTCTGTCCAATCGGAGGTTTCTATTGCACAACTAAAACAACTTTTGAACGTACACAGGTTCCACCAAAACAAGTTCCTTCCTGAGGCTATTTTGCAGAGACAATGTCGCTACCCAAGACAATCGGGATTGGTTTAAAGAAATGCAAACAACCCAGAGAGTTTTTATTTTTATTTCTGGTGTGCCGGCCTGAGTCAAAGGTCCCGGTCCGACTTTTATTCCCAATTTGCCCATTACGCAAACTGCCACCTCTCACTGTTGTTATGGGTTCCCATTGTTTTCTAATGCTGCTTTAATTCATCCAGATTAATTTTTTTATCCATTACAGGGGACTAGATGCGGAAAGTAAAGTACACCAAGCTCGATTTGTGATACGTTTCTGAGCCTGAAGACGTGTTTTGTTTCCAGCTTCAGTAACACCTGATCTCACAGCAGCTTCATCCTCTCACGATGAAAACCAGTGCACACCCAAAGTATCTGAGAATCAAGCTGTTGATTGAAGCCTTAGCGAGTGTTAGTGAATAGGAAAATGAGCCGACGGCGCCCGCTTAGGCAGATAATCAACACAATGTCAACTTTGTGCGACGCTGCACCCGCTGCTGTTCTGTGTGGAAGACGGTCACCAGCCTCCGCTTAAACAGATCCACCTGCACCCTTTGAAATGCTCTTCCCCCGTCCCCTTGGTCTGATGAGACGCAAGTATTGAAATGAGGTTTGGGCGTCAGAGGCTCGGTTAGCAGCATGGGAACGGCGGGAGAGGTGCTCCATAATTAAAAACATCATTTCAGTTCCTGCTCGGCCTATTTCCATTCGGCCATTACCGCGTCTCCACAGGTAAATTGCTTCCTGTACTCCTGCGATGATGGTAATGAGCGGTTGTTAGGTCTGACACCACGTCTCTTTGATTTAACCTAAATGAGAAATATGCCATCAACAAGGGGGGGGGGGGGGGACTCAATCATAGCGACTTTAAATATGATATGAGCCCAGCTGAACTAGAAGGGGTGAATCACAATAAAAGTATGATATTAGGTTGGCTGATGGAAAGGGACACTCGCACCGTGTGTGTGTGTGTGTGTGTGTGTGTGTGTGTGTGTGTTCTTTCTTTCTTTTGAGTCATGTCAACTCTCCTGGAAAGAAAACTTATTATACAGATAATAATATGTCCAAAACATATCAGCTTTGGCGTCGACCGCAAGCTGTCAGTGCATTTCGCTCTCAGACCGTTTCAATTAATTATGCACTTGGCTCAAACACAAGGAAAAATATGATTTGATCTCCTCCCTTGCAAAAAGTGTATTCATCCGAGAAGACATTTTATGGACTCAGACCTGAGACTCTGATGCCAAACCTCCATTAACCAGAAATTCAGCAATAACATCAAACTAATGTAAGCGTTTTTTTTTTTTTTTTTTTTTACTTACTTGCTTTTTTTTTGTTAAGGGGATCAAAGCACCAATCCATAATAGTAAATTGCTTTATTTTAAAGTTTGGGTCTGGAGACGTCTAGTTCTGAGTGCTCTGGTTCTGAATGAGACCCTGTTAGAAAACTTCTCATCAGCAGTAGAGATCAGCAGGACTCGGGGGAACAACACCAAACGTTGGAGGCTTAAGTCAAGGCCACATCACTTTCTTTCCCACACATAACCTCCTTAGCTCTAGTCTGTAGAGAGCTGGGTTGGGTTGGGTTGCTCTTGAGCAAGGCACCGAACCCCCCTTAACCGCTCAGGGTCCCTGTCCAGCACTGGCAGCCCACTCACTGTGACATCTCTCCATTAGTGCATGTATAGGACCTGAGCATGTGTGTGTATTTCAGGCCTGTGTGTAAATTGTAATATAGCAAAATAGGTTAAATGAAGCTGCTTCTGAAATGAATTCAATTTGAATCCCTATATTGGGACTCTGCTCTATTCTTTTATTTATCCTCTAGAAAAATAAAATTTAAGAGCAGTTCATTGGGATGTTGGTATTCATTGTGATGCCAGAACTGGCTTACGTTGAGCTAGCAGTTGTATTTAGTCAGATTTCTTTTTCTGTTCTCCGTGACTGACAGTTTCTACTCCCAAACACTAAAAGCCACTTACTGCACTTTGATATATTAAATATCTTATTCCACAATGGCATCCTGCCTCTGTAGGAGGCCCCAGCTGAGGGGAGCTACGTTCAATATTTCCACTATGTGAGCCTATGATTATTTGTCATTAGTAACCCAAGACAAAAATATTAGCTTGATTGTGCCTGGTACTCAGAAGGCCTAGCACGCTAGCAGCAGACATGCATTATTAGAAGAGAAACTAAGTCGAATGATTGTTGTGTGCTTTGAGCGTTGGACCACAGCAATTGGCGTGTCGGTTTAAATTAGACACTGATCACGTCAACCTCCTCTGTCCGAGGATCATGTTTAAAATGCAAATCATGAAGTACCACAGGAGAGAGGGATAGTCACAGACGTTTGGAGGTTTAATTGTGTGGGCGTGCGTGCGTATGTTATGTTTACACCGTGAGTGCACCTTTAACACAGTGTAAGACTTTGAGGAAGTAGGCTAAGCGCTAACAGGGATTATCTGGAGAGTTTTGGTATAGAGGCAGATTGATAACTTTTAGCTAGCTAGCTTCGCTAGCATCACTTACACTTAGCTTACCTTTCTATATACTTTATTACTATGTGCAGATAAAAAAAATGTAGGTGGTCCCAGCTGTGTTAAAGGTGCACGCACACATGCACGCACGCCTGACTTTGAGGAAGTACTAAGCGCTAACAGGGATTTTCTGGAGAGTTTGGATATAGGGGCAGATTGATGACTTTTAGCTAGCTAGCTTCGCTAGCATCACTTACACTTAGCTTACCTTTCTTTATACCTTACCAGATAGACCTTCAGTGGCATGAGGGAACCCATGACGACCTTTGTCTGTTAGGAGTTGCAGGGGGCGGTCGGTGGTCTGGTCAGTTGGACTCCGCCTGTCTCCAGGTGCAGATTTGTCTGTAAGGGTTTCCTCCCCCAGCCACTGTCCCCTCCCGAGTTAACCCACATGGCTGTGGGGTTGTTTTCTTCCTCCTTCCCAGTCGTTGTGGTGGTTCTCACACCACCATCTTCCGCCTGCGTTCACTATTTACCCATAGCTGGGGCTATTTACCCATAGCTGGGGCTATTTACCCATGACTGGGACAGTGGTTGACGGGCATCAGGGCGTTTCTACTCACGGATGGGCCTGCATGCCACGTCTCTGGGGCGCACTGCTGCTCCGAGATCCTGTACAACTTAGCCTGGAACCACATGGGACAAGTTACCATGTGTGCCACGGGGAGGCGTGTACGATGGCCTTGGCAGTGGAGAGGCTATATGTTCGTCTTTCTGCCCCTGAAAACAAAGGACTGTCCGGTGGCAGTACCTGGAAGCAGAGAGTGGCAAATAGCATGTAGCATGTAGCATGCACTACTCCACTACTGCACTGACGCATCACATGCCCTGCGGGCAAACACACACATACTCACACACACACACAGACATGAGACAGACACACACACACACAAACAACATAAGACACACACACACGCACACACACACACACACACAAAAACAACACAAGACAGACACACACACTCACAGACACGCACAGACACACATACACACACAACACAAGATGACACACACGCACAGACACGAGACAGACAGAACACACATGCATACAAACACACAGACACGACACACACATAAACAATACAAGACAGACACCCACACACCTACAGACATGAGACACACACAAACACACAAACAAACAACACAAGACAGACACACACACACACACACACACACTACAAGTACAAATACATTTTCCTTTCCTCAGCCAGGCAGAAGCTTTCTGTTCCACCTCTTCTGCATTTTTCAGCATCTGGCTCTGCAGATCTTCCAGCTGGGACCTCATGGAGCTCTCTGTCCTCTCCCACTCCTGCTCCTTCTCCTGCTGAGTCAGCTTCAGGCTTTCTGTGGCCTGAAGGAGGGATGCCTTGTCCTCCTTCCACTTGTTGAGAGGACTCTCCAGCTGCTGTTCAAACTTTTTCTCAAGAGCATCCATGAGGTTCTTGTTGTTTTGGTCCTGCATCTCCAGCTGGGCTCTATGGGAAGCCTGGGATCTTTCCAGTATCGTCTTTCTCTCTTCCTGTTTTTGGAGAGCTTCCTCCATCTTGCTCAATTTATCCTTTAGCTTGTGAGCTTGAGCCCTCTCCATCTCCAGATAGCTCTCCAACTCTAACTCCACTACTGCAACCATCTGTATCTCTTTACAAAGCTCCATCTTCTGAGTCTCCACTTCCTTTTTCAGGGCCTCCTTTTCTCCCTTCATCTGCTTCAATTTGACTTTCAGGTCTTCAGTAATGAAGTACTGCAGGTCCAGATCTTTTAGGGCTGTTCGCAGCCTGTTGCTGATTTTTCCCACCTGGGATTTCAGATGCTCTGTTTCCCTGGGTAGGGAGGGGACACGTTGAGCCAGAGCCTCATCCAGCTGGGCTCTATGGGAAGCCTGGGATCTTTCCAGTATCTCCTTTGCCTCCTGCTCCTGTTCTCGGAGAGCTTCCTCCATCTTGCTCAATTTATCCTTTAGCTCCTGAGCTTGAGTCCTCTCCATCTCCAGATAGCTCTCCAACTCTAACTCCACGTTGGTCTTACCTACCTTGAGCTTCTGTCTCTCTTTACAAAGCTCTGTCTTCTGAGTCTCCACTTCCTTTTTCAGGGCCTCCTTCTCTCCCGTCATCTGCTCCAATTCGACCTTCAGGTCTTCGGAAATGAAATACTGGAGATCCAGATCTTTTAAGGCTTTTCGCAGCCTGTTGCTGGTTTTGACCAGCTGGGATTTCAGATGCTCTGTTTCCCTGGGCGGGGAGGGGACACGTTGAGCCAGCTGAGCTTTCAACTCGCCTATCTCCTTCTGCATCAGCTTCTTCTCATGGCCCCAACTGCTGTCCTCTCTCTGTTGTTGGAGCTGATCGAGGAGATCGGCCAGCAAGTCCTCCCGGACGATCAGGTGAACTCTCCCCTCAGATTCACATTGGGTGAGCGTTGCCTCGCTGTCCTTCAGCTCACGCCGTACTTGTTCTTCAAGGTAACTGAGATAGAAATTAAGTTGCGGTTCAGTCTCTCTGGAGTTGAATTCCATGTTTTCCAGTGTTTTTTCTCCTGTTACAATGGGCACCTTTGGATTGTCACAAATGACTCTCTGAGTGAATTTGTGTCAGAACTAAAGTTGAGTCCTAGTATTCAAGTGTCGTTATGACAACAATTATGTTTTCAATCCAAATGGTTATTGATTCTATTCCATTCTAGCCGTAATTCTATTGTTGCTATGGGACACCAGTTTGTTTATGTTTGAAGATACCGTATAAATGTAATAAGTTCTGATGATTCCTAAAATATGGCAAAGAAAAAACACTTTATGAAATATGGAAGGAAAAAAAGATGGGTGTCTTTGCACAAGAGCAGTACACACAAGTATGCGCCAGTTGGGACGCCATTTTCTCTTACTCGAATAACCATGTGTGCTCAGCAACTAGCTATTATTTAAGATGTGCATTTACCACCATAATTATAAAAGAAATGGTGTGCACGTCCCATCTTCTTACAGGTGCAGGACAAACAAAAAGTAAAAAGTGAAAAAATGCAACACTGCTTTATGCTCCCATAATTTAATACAAAAGGCAATGTTTCGACCCTACTGGGTCGTCTTTGCATTGCAAAGATCCAGGTCTTAACCAGAGAATTTGAATGACGACAACTTCTCAGTCCCTCCCCCCCTTTGTGCTAAAGCCCAAACGGTCTCCTAAGCCCCACCCCCACAAGGGAGACGGTATGCATGTAAATGTGCAGAGAGCTCCTTCTTCTTGGTGATGGTTTGGCCGGCCCCTATGCTTAAGCCACGACCATTTCCCTAACCCATTTGATGTACGCTAATGTGTGAGGTATCATTGAACTCAGCAGAGAGTTGCGTTTTTATTGGTTATGGTTTGAACTTCCCCCTATGTATAAGCCACGCCCCCATTTCCCCGCTAATGAACTGTATGACAGAGTCTTGTGTGAGGTTTCATTGAACTTAGCACAGAGTTCCCTTTTCATTGGTGATGATTTGCTGTGTCAGAGTGCCGTGCAAATGCACGGTCGCAAGGAGCGTTATCTGCCAGTAACGCCGACGCATGCAGACTAGCGAGGGCCCGTCCAACGCTGCTTGCAACTTTAATCCAAAATGTATTTCTTCCACAAGAAACAATTTGCCGTTGTTATGTCCTTAGTAATGACTATGTAGAAACAGACTGTAACCTGACACCACAGTGGAGCCAGGAGAGCTGCAGTTCAAGAGTTAGTGATCTATCGCTCATGTGCACAGGTAACTAAGCAACAGTGGACTCTTGAACTTTTGGCCTGCTGCCGGCCGCTCTGCTCTCCTGTTTTTCTTGCTACGTGTTGAAATCAACCGGAGTTGTCTTTTAATGATGTCCTCTTTGTTGACTTTGACTCTGTAAGTGTCTCCATGGCCACGGGAACTAGGGGTGCGGAGGGTGCTGCAGCACCCCCTAGCAAAAGGACAAACAACACAACCATAATTAAAAAAACTAAACAAAAACATTTTTTGTTAATAAATTGATTATTAATATAAACCTAATCCCTTTCATTAGAAATTAAATGTAATATATTTTACAATTTGGTAAGTAAAAGGTACACATACCACATAATTTGATTAGAATAAATCTGCCGATTTTGCCAAAAGCGAGGCACGCTGTGGGCCTCCGACGCTGATGAGTGAAGGTAGTTGTGGGAACTTTCCCGGCGGGTCAACAGTACAGACGTTAGCTAGCTATGGCACAAAAGCGCATTTTGGATTTCTTTATAAATCAACCACAGGTTACAAAGCCTAAAAGATCGGAGGCAGAAAACTCAGCAACTGTAACCGAAAGAAGTAGCAGCACCTCTCCACCCCCACACTCCCAGAGCGACCTGCTAGCAACAGACCACCAGGCAGGTAATGTTGTTAGCCAAGCTAGCAGCACCTCTCCACCCCCACACTCCCAGAGCGACCTGCTAGCAACAGACCACCAGGCAGGTAATGTTGTTAGCCAAGCTAGCAGCACCTCTCCACCCCCACACTCCCAGAGCGACCTGCTAGCAACAGACCACCAGGCAGCTAATGTTGTTAGCCAAGCTAGCAGCACCTCTCCACCCCCATACTCCCAGAGCGACCTGCTAGCAACAGACCACCAGGCAGCTAATGTTGTTAGCCAAGCTAGCAGCACCTCTCCTCCTCGACACTCCCAGAGCGACCTGCTAGCAACAGACCACCAGGCAGGTAATGTTGTTAGCCAAGCTAGCAGCACCTCTCCACTCCCAGAGCGACCTACTAGCAACAGACCACCAGGCAGCTAATGTTGTTAGCCAAGCTAGCAGCACCTCTCCACCCCCACACTCCCAGAGCGACCTGCTAGCAACAGACCACCAGGCAGCTAATGTTGTTAGCCAAGCTAGCAGCACCTCTCCACCTTCACACTCCCAGAGCGACCTGCTAGCAACAGACCACCAGGCAGCTAATGTTGTTAGCCAAGCTAGCAGCACCTCTCCACCTCCACACTCCCAGAGCGACCTGCTAGCAACAGACCACCAGGCAGCTAATGTTGTTAGCCAAGCTAGCAGCACCTCTCCACCCCCACACTCCCAGAGCGACCTGCTAGCAACAAACGACCAGGCAGCTAATGTTGTTAGCCAAGCTAGCAGCACCAAGGCAACCACGGAGGGAACCATAACATCGTCAACTCAGTTCTGCAACATCGGGGTCACACTTTTCCTGCTAGACGTTTTGGAGATGAGGATTTTTTGTGTTATAGCTGCAGCACAAGGTAAGAATGCTGGTTTATTATTATGTTGCCGCCGTGCAGTAAATTGGCATCAAATGTTTAACAGTTCAACTGAAAGTTTATACGAATTATTGGAGAGAATTGTGTTGTTTCTTTTTACATGCGTACGCCTTTTTATTGGAAAACCAGAAAGAGGTCGCACCTATATTTAATTATCCTACCGTATTGTTATAAAATGAGTAGGCCCTGTTAAGAACTGTTGATATACGGCCCAATATCTTTATGCTTTATCATTGCTATTGCCATGCTACAAAAACTTAAGGCTGCATTTCTCTATTTCAGTGTTTGTGTTAGAACTGACTGGCTTGCTTCAACTTCATTTCCGTGCCATTGTCGCAGCCGTGTGCCTATATCCTGCGTTACCCGTGCCTAGTTGGTCCTGTCTTGTATTATGGACTTTATTCTTGTTTTTATGCCTGTGGAGCGTGTAGCCTACATGTGTTCCAGTTTTATTATCCAAGCCTTAGTACTGTTTTGACACCACAAAGTGCCTTGTTTTAATAAATAGATATTTTGTCTTCATCTTGACAGTATGGGTAAGAAAGAAATTTATGTGGTTGAATAGCGATAACAGTCTATTATTTTATTTTCTGGTGTTTCTGGGTCAGTAGTCTATAGCAGGCTAATTATTGTCTTGGATAGGCTATGTATAATGAATTGAATCTCTATACAGTTGAATACATTGTGATGGATGCTGTTAGGTGTGTGCTGGTTGACTTTGGCTGAAACCTAACTCTGTAAATTTGTCAGCACCCCCAATTCAAAATATGTTCCCGCGGCTCTGAGTGTCTCTGCAGTGATTCTGGCTGTTTTGAGTGTGCTGCACCTTGAGCGCATACATCTACTTGCTTATATGCCGCCATGTTGGTTCCCCATTACCCTAACCATCGATGAACCAATCATTGTTTGATTCCCATGAGCAGAATATTTCCTTAATATAAAGTTGCCATTTGCAGAGATAGTAAGAATTTAAAAACATTGGTGATTGATGTTCAAATATGAATGTTACTAAGGGTTTTCTAAATCGTCCGATTATAGCGTTCTGTCTGCTGATAGGGGTGATATCTCACATTCTAACTAATAAGTGTTATAAAATTTGTCAAGGACATTCATGCTCTCCCAAGGATCCTATAATCTGTGATCTTACACCACATTTGCCTAGGACAATTTCCTACTGTGGGATGTAATGAACACTGCAGTATTAGGGGGACAGCAAGGCTCTAAAAAGATACCATTTTATTTAACAGGCTTAACTGTTGTTCATAAAACTGTATCACACGGGGGAGCACAGAAATCTGATTGGCTGTTACCAGCCGATGACTGCAAAACGTTAAGCCGTGGACATCTTTTCTGGGCCATTCACACATTGGCTGAGCTCCCTTGGTCACTGAGCACCGTAGGATGTAACAGTGGCTTGTTGATCAAGCGTGACATGTCGCTTAAAGTGCGATTGAGTCATGAAATGGACCGTGAAAAGAAAAGGGATGGAGACTCACCAAAATGTCTACCACACACAGAAAAACTGAAAGTAAAGCCCCTGGAATTTGAGTCATGCCTGTGGTGACTGCTGAGGCTGATGAAGACGAGATGGAAGTATCAGTCCAGATGGTTCTGCTGAGCGTCTCAGTGACATTGATACCGCCATAGATAAGCCACAGCATCTCCTCGTGCAGAAAAACCGCAGCAGTCTATGTCGAGCTGTTGTGATTGGTAATGCGGCACAGCTGTGACCATGAAATCAGGACTTAGCGTAATTAGTCACTTTGAAGCAGAGATTTAATACCAAAATCTTCGACAAAATACCACGGGATCTGGTGCTACTTAATGATAATCTGATATCCAAGCCTCTCGTCTCATGTATTTTCCTTCTTAACAACCGTGCCATTTTGGAGCAGAGAGATGAGACCTGGGTTCCATTTGGACCGTCTGTTCCCGAGCCAGACAGAAAAGCCACGGTGCAATACTCTCAATTCCTATTTGTAGGAGGGAGCCCAATATGACACATGCACGTTTTGAAAGAAAAATAAGAAGCATAAGTATAATATTACAGTGTTATTAGTGTGGCTTTTCCCCTTACTGTAAATACCTCTGTATTGGCCTCATACAGCTTTAGCATTGAGTTGACTTGCAGTGGTGTGTTTGCATGAGGCCTTTTGACAGATGGCATGCAGGCAACAGAATCCAGGGTGGTAATATATTTCCTTTGCTGCATATATTTCTGAATTGATTCAGTGTACCAGCAAAGTGTATATGGAAATTTGTAGATGTCATATATTAAAGCTGCACTGATGAATATATTTGGATCAAATGATTGTGTAATGTGACAGCGGTCACTCAGAGCAGTGGCGGACTCAGGCTGTCTGAGGTGCAGGCCCGGAGCGAGGGGCTGGCTTCTGGGGCTGGCTTCTGGGGCTCCAGCATTGAATGTTTTCTCAAAAGATGTGACTCCATTAGGGTTTTTAAAATACCTTTTCAACTTCTTTTCATTTTCCCCCTCAGTCTATCTCTGACTGGACTGACAAAAAAAGTTCTATTACTGGGGAATATTCTGGTCTCAGAATGATGAAGACAGTTGAATATAAAACAGGATGTCTCAATAGGAGGACTATCATGTTTTTCCCGAACAATTTTTGGGCATTATCTTATTAAATGGCGTGAAAAATAATGCAAATAGCTGTTGTAAATGTCATAATTTTCTTTATTTTCTTAGCATTTCACTGACTATGGAATGGTTACTCATACAACCCTACTACAAAAGAGCCAAACTATCCCTTTAAATCACAGACATACAGTTTACTGTTATCATTATTTGAAGAGTATGAAGACATTAAAGCAGCTCAAATGGATACTAAACTTAAGAAGGTTTATGGACTAGATGGAATTTTTTTT
Source organism: Etheostoma perlongum (assembly GCA_026937815.1). Lineage (NCBI taxonomy): Eukaryota > Metazoa > Chordata > Actinopteri > Perciformes > Percidae > Etheostoma > Etheostoma perlongum. The sequence continues at coordinate 2,768,619 of CM049390.1, read as the reverse complement.
TCATAACCCAAATTTTTAAAAACAGCCTGCTGGGCCTCTGCTTTTGTGCAACTACCATGCTGAATTGTTTCAGACAAAGTAATCCCTCTAAACCCACAACTGGTTGTTTGTGCAATATCCCAAAACTGCATCAAAGCTAATTTTGTCCGACTGCGACCCCTCCACCAGTGATGTAAGCTGAGACCCCGCCGGCCGATGATGAGGCATAAACGGACCAAATCAAGGCTCCACTTTGGGCTGAACTGGCTCAGGCCTCTCAGCTTTCACCCGTAGCTGCTTAATGCCTTCCCGGGAGCAGCACGGGGGGAGGCCCTTAATGAAGTGCTTTCAGAAGGAAAGGCTTTTCAGGCCTCGCAACGCTCCTAACAACCCCCCTTCATGTCCAGAATGAGAGAATTAGCTAAACCCTGTTCAGGCTCACCCCCCAACCCCCTAAACACCACACTTACAGACCCCCTCGCACAACCCCTTCTCAAATCCCCCGTCCTATCCACTTTCCCCCTCCAGTGCTGTCCATGTTTAATGAAGCTGTGATATATTTATGGCCGGCCAAATCCCGCTCTAATCCTACCCCTGATAATAACAGCCCGGTAACTGTTTTCCTTAAACATGTTTCACGAGCGCTGGCTGGAGACCCACGGGCCGGCTCGGTGGATATTACTCAGTAACCTAATTTGCACTTGCTGTGTGTAATGCACACCCATGTTCAGAGGGAGTGGAGGTAGCTGAGCAGGTCAGTGGCAGGCTGCTGTGATGGAGGGGGGGATTTAGAGAGAGAGAAAAAAAAAAAGGGGTCCTGTTTGCGTCACGAAATGGGCACCTTGAGAGGTTGAGGGGGCAAAGGCAACAGCAGGGCTACCTCAGCGAGTAACGAGGTGTTGCTGGACCTGCGTTTTAGAGTCCAATTACATCAGAGCTCATGAGAGCCATTGTAAACATGTATAAACCGCAACGGGCTCCAGAACGATATTTGACAGAAAACAATAACACGTCTGTGCAAGAATGACGTAAAGGCATTAATGCTGCGTTCTGGAAAAAATATTCTGAAATTTCTGTTGGCAGAGATAGAGGTGATTTAACATTTTATTCTCCACTATAAACAAAAATGTAACGGGCATAAACATGTCGCTACTCAGCCAGTGCTCACATTGCTGATATGATGCAGAGGAGATTTGGATTGAAAAACTAGAGGCTTAAGTAAGTTTGAGTTTCTGGGACACAAAGAGGAATGACAAATACCTGAGTCTATCTTATAATTAATCCTGCCACACCATCTTTCATCATACAATCTTTACAATCAGAAGATGCAGATGTTTTAGAAAAGGTGTATAACATAATGCACAAGACTTCTGTTATATATCCATTTGACAAAGTGTTGCATCCATGATCAACATGATTTGGCCTTAAAGGTCCCATGGCATTAAAATGTCACTTTATGAGTTAATATTAACATTAATATGAGTTCCCCCAGCCTGCCTATGGCCCCCCAGAGGCTAGAAATGGTGATAGGTGTAAACCGGGCCCTGGGTATCCTGCTCTGTATTTGAGAAAATGAAAGCTCAGATGGGCCGATCTGGAATCTTGCCCCTTATGAGGTCATATGGGGCAAGGTTACCTCCCCTTTCTCTGCTTTGGCCCACTCATGAGAGAGAGACATCATGGCTTTCAAACCAGCAACGTGGCAGTTGGTCAGAAAGACTCAGAAATGGCACATATTAAGGAAATCTCATTGTGGGACTGGCTCTAGTGGCTGGAATTCTGCACCAAGGCTGAATTTTGGGAAAGAGACTTCAGATCCAGTATTAGGGGACCACTAAGGTCTATATAAAGAGACTTCAGATACAGTATTAGGGACCACTAAGGTCTATATAAAAGACTTCAGATACAGTATTAGGGGACCACTAAGGTCTATATAAAGAGACTTCAGATACAGTATTGGGGAACCACTAAGGTCTATATAAAAGAGACTTCAGATACAGTATTAGGGACCACTAAGGTCTATATAAAAGCATCCAAAGAGCACCATGTCATGGGACCTTTAAACTCAACGTTGCACAAAACACAGATTAGAGAGAAGTCCCAAAAACTGAAATAACTGTTGGTTTCTTGTTTTTACAAGCGCTCCCTGCAAGAGAGCCCAGCTGCACTTATACATTGGCAACTTGGAATTGAAACACAGACTCAACAAACATGAACAGCCCTAGTTCACAGGAACTCACAAACTGGACTATACAGACTAAGTGTGGACACTGCTAGAACACATCATTACGGCCTATCGAAAAGCATCCAAAGAGCAGCATGACCTTTAAATATTACAATAAGACCTAACAGGCTCAAGACAAATTAATGCTTTAAAGACTGGGTGTTGGATCCTTAATGTTGTTGTTGGTAATAAAATAAAATGGTAATTTGGACAGAACTCCAATTAATACATTTTATTACCACACAGACGTTTTCAGGCAAGACGCCCTTCTTCAGCGTTTACCACAGTTTGATAGTTTACTGCCTCTTGAAACTTACTGTCAGCTCTGCAAGCATTGATAATCTTGTTGTAAGCAAACCAACCAGCAGTTGTCAAGGCTACAGAAAGAAAAGAAGGTGAAGCATAGCTGTTGTTGAACATTATGGAAGATATCAACAGGTTTTTGTATATCCACAACCATCGATCCAACAAGTCAGCCACCGGTGAAAAACGTTGAAAAAAATCCCATTTTACACGGCTGCATGTGAGTGAGAAGATTATTTTAATTCAATATGTAAAAAGCTCAGTCGGAATAATATCTCTTTCTGAATAAGGGCAAAAAACAAAATATTAAGTGCATGTAAATGTAATAGTTGACTTTAATAGGTGTGAGTAACAGTACAACTGGGCTTGTTGTTACCTAGTCTCGAGTTGCTAGACCTTCCTCCACAGCGCTGCGGAGGAGGGTCTGACTAGTCCACACAGCATTCTGGGATGAGAGAACAACATGCTCTGGCTTATTGGTATTTCTTTAAACCAATCACAATCGTCTTGGGCGGTGCTAATCGCCGGACGGTGCCTGAAGGAGCTTGTTTTGGTGGAACATGTGTATGTTCAAAGGTTGTTTTAGTCGTGCAAAAGAAAACTCAGATTGGACAGATAGTCTAGCTAGCTGTCTGGATTTACCCTGCAGAGATCTGAGGACCAGGTAACCATAGTCCTCAGATTGGACAGATAGTCTAGCTAGCTGTCTGGATTTACCCTGCAGAGATCTGAAGACCAGGTAACCATAGTCCTCAGATTGGACAGATAGTCTAGCTAGCTGTCTGGATTTACCCTGCAGAGATCTGAGGACCAGGTAACCATAGTCCTCAGATTAGACAGATAGTCTAGCTAGCTGTCTGGATTTACCCTGCAGAGATCTGAGGACCAGGTAACTATAGTCCTCAGATTGGACAGATAGTCTAGCTAGCTGTCTGGATTTACCCTGCAGAGACCTGAGGACCAGGTAACCATAGTCCTCAGAAATCCACCGGAGGTTAGAACGCCGACACAAAGGAAGAGGAAAGTAATATACGACAGAAATGAGGGACATCTGGCGGAATTTCCGATTTTTATTGTACGCAATACCTGGCCAAATTAAAAAATGTGTGTAAAAAAGCCTTGACTACAGTAAAAGCTAGACTTTTTTAGAGTAACAGATCTGATTTAAGGAAAGCAGCAGGAGTGCTGGAGGTAGGGGGGGTGGGGTGGGGTGGGCTCTTTGATACTCTGAAGGTGAAACTTTCACACCTGAGCTGTCAGCGAAGTGAGAGAGAGAGAGAGAGAGAGAGAGAGAGAGAGACCATCAGCTGCCCTGCGATGTCGGCGCTGGTGGACCGGACGCCTGAGAACTCCCAGAGTCCCTCTCTGTGGACCGTTGGTGCCACTTCAGGCATGCTGTTTATTTTCACCGTCTCACACAAGAATTTTAATTCATTTCATCGTCCTTTCATTTTTCCTCGGCGATGCTGACCGTTGTTTAAGGATACCTCGGCTCCCCGGGCAATTACTGTGTCAGGAAGAGTGAGCTTAAACATCTGCTGCCGCTGAGGGAGCTTTAGCTGCATCTCGTTCTGAGCCAGTGTTATGTATAGAGCTCTGTACTAACCACTCGCCTCTGTCATCACATCAGGAGACATGGACCGATTTAAAGGAGATTTAACCTGGTGACACATAAAACAAAGAAAACAATCCTTTTACTTTGAAATAGTGCCATTTGGTTTTTGCAGAACAACACCCAGGCCTGCTCGATTATGGAAAAAAAATCATGACCACGATTATTTTGGTCAAGATTGAAATCAGGATTATTTAACACCATTACTCATAGTCTTTTGGAAAGATGTTGCATTTATTGAACTTAAAAAACAACAACAGTGAAATAGAAAGGGAAACATTGAAAATGAACAGCAATAACACCTAACCCTTGCAAAATTTCCCTTAAGACTTTTGCCGCTTGACTTTTTTTTCCAATCAGAAAACAACAACAAAATAAGAATTTACTTGCAAAATATAATGTGCAAAATACCCCCCCACTCCACCTGATTAATCTGCTTTTGTGATCATTTAGCGAAAAAATTGTAATTTGCATTTCACATTTTGATTAATTGCACAGCCCTAACAACACCTGGAGTTAAAACTTTCCGCAGGCCTTTTATTTGCCGAGCCACGGCTGGAGTCTGAGTGTGGATTAGCATTCTTAGCTGAGAAATACCTCCCTATTACCCTTTTTACACAGTGACAATTTCTGGGGCGATGCTTTAGGAGTATTTCTTTGTTTAAGCTCTGCGCCTCCCCTATAAGAGCAATTCAGCCAAACGCACATGGGCAGTGTCAGCCGTAATTAGCTTTGACAGGGGCATTTAGTGGTTGTAATTCAAATCTAATTCAGAACATCTTAACCCTGAAGTCTGTCAAGACGCTTGAAATGCACTGGAACACTCATGGTCCCAATCAGGTCTGCGTTTGTGTGGCAGCACGCTGATGTGTCAACAAGCCCAGTTAGAAAAACAGGCACAGAAAACTCATTTACAGTACAGTCGGATGGATTTAGTGCAGCAGAATGTGTGTTTAAATCCTCCCCACATGGAAAAAAAAGAACATAAATACTGATAAGTGTGCTTCAGATTTTGGCCCTGCTACAGTGATTACCTTTAATTCAGGAACCTTTTACCTTCATACTATGTGCCACGTTTTGGACTCGTCTACAATACAATGATCATCGTTGGTTGTGGGAAAGAAAACACAGAGGTTGAAGAGGTCTGGTTGAAGGAGAGGAGCAAGGGGGGGGTAGTGGGGACACGGCTGGCCTTCAGCTAAAGGAGACTCCTGGACCTTGAACGGCTTGGAGCTTTGTAATCTGTTTGAACTGCACATACAGCACTTAGCCTTCTGCAAGGAACACTTTGCTCTCCAGTCAAGGTTTGAATTTGCTAAATAATTCTACTTTGGTTTCATTTCCTGTAATCCTTGTCTTCTGTCCCACAGAAGTCCCAGATATGCACCCACATAAAAATAGGTGCAATCACTGTTTACTTTGTCTACTAACCAGGAAAGGGTCAAGCAAAGGGCATGTTTTAATTTAACTTTAGAGAGAGTAGAGTGTGATCTAAGAATGGTTGAATGAAATGACAAGAAACTGCATGACATTGTATGGAAGCTAAGAAAGGCCGACGATTTAAGGCGAGTGCTCTCATGATCAGGTTATAAAAATGACTTTCCCTCAAAACATTCAAACAATAATAGTCTTCAGAATCAGAAATGATTCATTGCCAATGAAGTAACAAGGAATTTGCCTTGGTGGTTGGTGCATTCATAAATAAACACATTAAACATTAACATCAAATAAACAACAAATACATAAACCAATACAAATGTATACAGAATAGTGTTTTAACAAAAGAAAAAAGAGGCTAAATGGACTAGTGCAGAATGTGCAAACATCTATATAATAATAATAATAATTCATATAGCGGTCTATCATAGACACTCGCGCTTCAGGGGGAGGACTGGCAGCGCGGTGGCTAGCACTTCTTGTTTTTTTAGATTATTTTGGGGCTTTTCTGCCTTTAACCCTTGTGTTGTCTTCCCGTCAAAATTGAAAGTCAACAATTTTGTTGATGCTTTTTATTGATGTTTTTAACTTTTTCTTACATTACTTTTGGCCTTTTTTTCCAACACTTTTGCTTTTTTCCAATGTTTGTCACTTTTTTTGACGTTTTCAACACGTAACACTAACTTATTAACTTTAGTTTTACAGTTATTTTTGTAATTTATAGTCAATAAACCTCATTTATAGGAAATTATACCTAATATTTGAGTTAGAAAAGCAGAAATTAGGAATTATTTAGACTAAAATTAAAGGAATGGATGTTGATGATAATCACAGACGGGAATATGTCAACTTTTACTCAATACTATTTCAAAAACACAAAATTTTCTTCAAATGCTATAAAATTGAATAAAACGCCCCAAAATTACCCATCAAAATCACCCAAAAGAGCTTTATGTGGAATCAATCATGTTATTTTGGGGAATTAAAAAGAACATTGATCTAGGAAAACGGGTCAATTTGACCCGAGGACAACATGAGGGTTATTTTTTAAAATGTTTTGACAGGACAGTTAGGTTAGAAAGGGGAGAGAGAGGAGGAAGACATTCAGGAACCCTGGACCTCTGCGTTGAGGCATAAACCTCTCACTACATGTGCGCCTGCTCTACCACTGAACCAACCTGGTCACTAGCACTTCTGCCTCACAGCAAGAAGGTTCTGGGTTCGACTCCAGGTCCTGGCCTTTTACATGTTCTCCCCTGTGTTTGCGTGGGTTTTCTCGTGGATGCTCTGGTTACTTCCCACCATAAAGACATGCATGCTAGGTAACTAGGACTACAGTTGAAAATTGGCTAATACTGGCGCATTTATAGAAATGTTGATTTAATGTTCATTGTCCTAATCAAATAAATCTACTACTACTCTCTAACACCTGGGACGACACCAGATGCTCCCCACACACCAGCTTGTTGTTAGAGAGGGAGGGGAACACGTTTTCAGTGGTGGGGAAAACCGGAACACACCAACAGAGACGCAGGGAGAACATACAAACTCCCCACAGACAAGGTTCAATCCCAGTTCCTTCTTGCTAAGAGGCCACAGTGTTCCCCATTGGGCCACTGTGCTGCAAGTGTAGAGTCCAATATGGAGGTTATTGCAAAGTGAAGTGACTGAGCAATGGGTATGAAATTCTGTGCTAGGCATGTGTGTATCGCACACAATTTTCTGCACAAAAATTCATACTCACCATACAAAATTACGGGGGATGAGCGGTCCCAAAACATTTCATCATTCCCCAGTAGTTTCTTACTGCAACAACACATGGTGACAACAGCCAGCAGCATATTGTACACATTAAGTACTCAGGTTCATTTATTTTCCAGTCAGCCACACCACAAACAGCTCATGGTCACAAAAGTACACATTACATGGTTTATTTTAATTGGTAATCTACATATTTATTTGCTTTTAGCCTTACACTGTACAAATGGAGCGTACACAGTTTTACATTGTAGGGTTAAGTAATCATTTTCCGTTATATTAATCATCGTTTTGTCTTTTGTTAACATGCTGGTGGAGAAAGACAAGCTGAAGGGGGAAGGACTGTTATATCCTGTAGCCTGCCAATTGAGCTGTACCATGTGCTGCCATGTCGGAGGGGGGGATTCAGGTTTAGTTTGGTTTCCTTTGTATTAGTTGTAGTTTTCCCCTTGTGTGTCCTTTGGTTTGGCCAGGCAGGTATATATGCCCTCTTATAGTTCATTCAGTAAGGTCAGTTTGTTTAGTTCACGTCCTCTTTTGAGTATATACTGTATATGTTTTTATTTTGTTGGCCTCTTTTCAATCTCATTGCCTCCCTGTTTGGTCCCTGATAATATGATTTATGCTTTCAGACGAGAAAATACTTCCTGAAGCTGTGAATAATGTGGCTGTTTCAAGGAGTGGCTACCTGTGCTGTCAATCACTGTCCACAAAAAACCTGATCAACCAAAGTAATTGCTTTCAGCTGGATTTGATTGCTTGGCTGTGTTTTCCTTGTTGCATGCCATGTTTGCTGGAATTGGTGTATCTCGACCATGTAAATTGTATCAATAGTCACCTGAGGAAGTTGTTAAAAGCACAGTTCATACATGAGTGGGTAAGTATTAATCTTGCAACTTAATACTGTATATTTGGAGTTTCATATTTCAAAGTCATTCCCTCTGTGTAGCTTGTTGCAGGCTAATAAGCAGTTAGCAGCTAAAATGAACGTTGTACATTTACAAGGCTTTGATCTGATTGTGGCCAAAATTTAGCAGCTTATATGAAGGTTGGGCATTATGATAGATGCCAGGGGTGTAGCACCAAATTCTTAACGTAGCTGTGTCCACGTTCGGACACCACTCGCTGCTATTGGCCATATCCGGACACCTTCAGCCTGACGGACTTTCTGGTCTTTTTGCGGTACTTTACATTTCTGATCATCAACAAAATGTTAACAGAATTGATGCATACCCATCTAACAATCTACGTATGAAATGTCCTGTATGTACATGGACATTTAGATGTCTCAGTAGTATATGAAATGTCCTACATGGACATTTAGATGTCTCAGTAGTGTATGAAATGTCCTACATGGACATTTAGTTGTCTCAGTAGTGTATGAAATGTCCTGTATGTACATGGACATTTAGATGTCTCAGTAGTATATGAAATGTCCTACATGGACATGGACATTTAGATGTCTCAGTAGTGTATGAAATGTCCTACATGGACATGGACATTTAGTTGTCTCAGTAGTGTATGAAATGTCCTGTATGTACATGGACATTTAGATGTCTCAGTAGTGTATGAAATGTCCTACATGGACATTTAGTTGTCTCAGTAGTGTATGAAATGTCCTGTATGTACATGGACATTTAGATGTCTCAGTAGTATATGAAATGTCCTACATGGACATGGACATTTAGATGTCTCAGTAGTGTATGAAATGTCCTACATGGACATGGACATTTAGTTGTCTCAGTAGTGTATGAAATGTCCTGTATGTACATGGACATTTAGATGTCTCAGTAGTATATGAAATGTCCTACATGGACATTTAGATGTCTCAGTAGTATATGAAATGTCCTACATGGACATTTAGATGTCTCAGTAGTGTATGAAATGTCCTACATGGACATGGACATTTAGTTGTCTCAGTAGTGTATGAAATGTCCTGTATGTACATGGACATTTAGATGTCTCAGTAGTATATGAAATGTCCTACATGGACATTTAGATGTCTCAGTAGTGTATGAAATGTCCTGTATGTACATGGACATTTAGTTGTCTCAGTAGTGTATGAAATGTCCTGTATGTACATGGACATTTAGATGTCTCAGTAGTATATGAAATGTCCTACATGGACATGGACATTTAGATGTCTCAGTAGTGTATGAAAGAGGAAAAGACGTGAGAACGCTCGGGCGATGGAGTTTCCTCCTCTATTCTTACTGAACTGGACATTAAGGAGCTCCTATTGCATAACTCAGAGTTGTTGAAGCATGGTATTTTATTGGAAAGGACAGAAGTAAGATCCGGTGGTTTTGACAGCAGTGATGGGACTTTCTTTAACCCTTGTGTTGTCCTCGGGTCAAACTGACCCGTTTCAAAAAAAAATTGTCAGAAATATGGAATTATTTCAACCAATTTCTCCAAAAATAACATGGATGATTCCATACGTTCTTCAGGTGACATTAATGATTACTTTCATTGAATTTTTTGGGTGTTTTAATTAGTGTTATAGCATTTGAATTATTTTTTTAATTGTTTCAAAACAGTATCCGGACTAAACTTTGACATCTACCCATCTGAGATCCACTCAACATCCTCAGATCTTAACTATTAGTCAAAATAATTCATAATCTCTGCCTTTTTAACTAAAAACCTATGTATAATTTGATATAAATGAGGTTTGTTGACCATGAATTCCAAGAATAAATGCAAAACCTGTTATTAAACCAGCTCAGTTTTTTTTTTTTTTTTTAAAGTGCCAAAAGCATGAAAAAGTGACAAATCAGAAAAAGCAACAAAAAAATATTAATTTTCAATTTTGATCTGGAAGGACAAGTTCATGGTTAACGGGAAGACAACACGAGGGTTAACTGTCTGTCTCCAGCGGTGTCCGGTTATGGCCAAGGGTAGCACACGGCTGATTTACCGGCGATAGCGTACTGTAAGTGGCTCTTGTAAAGTAAAAGCTAAAGTAACGAGTCAACACCATATACCGTTCGAAAGGTAAGAAGTCAAGATAGTTTTACACCATTAAATTAACTTAAAACATCAATAGATCATTTATATTTGTATTTTAACAGATATTTTGATAGGTTAGTCAATCCCGCGTCCCAACGTGGACACAGTGACGCTAGCCCTGTAGAAAGGCATTTTCTATGGCCCCCTCCCCGAATCCACAGCTAATATAAGCAATGGACATTGACCTGTTGATGGCCAAAAGTTAACAGCTAAAATGAACCTTGGACATTTTTGATAGGCATTGACCAGGTTGTATAAAACATTTAGCAGCTAATATTAACAAAGGACAAATTGATGGTTAGAATGTTCTTATGAACAATTGACATTTTCAATAGGCCATTGACCTGGTTATGGCAAAAAGTTGGCAACAAATATATGAACATTGGACATTTTGATAGGCGTTGACCTGGTTGTGGCCAAAAGTTATCAGCTGTTATGAAAGCTGGGCATTTTGATAGGTGTTGAACTGGCTGTGGCCAAAAGTCAGTAGCTAATAACATGCATTTTGATAGGCAGTCACCTGGTTATGGCCCAAAGTTAGCAGCTAACATGAACTTTTGACATTTTGATAGACGTTGACCTGGTTATGGCCAAAGTTAGCAGCAAATATGGAAATTGGACATTTTGATAGGTGTTGACCTTGTCAGGGCCAAAAGTTAGCAACAAATATATGAACATTAAACATTTTGATAGGCATTGACCTGGTTAGGGCTGAAAGTTAGCAGCTAATAACATTTCACATTTGGTATACCTTGGCACAGGGGAAATGTTGAAGATGGCCAACAGCTGCAACCGATGGCTACTATCCCGATTACGTGGCAAGGCCATTTCTCTGTCAATCTCTACAGATGGGGCACTGAAGCAAGCGTAGAGCAACAAAGACTGAGACTTGTCTGCTGGGTGGCCTCCATGACGTCAGTTTCTAGCGGGACGTCGGAAGCTGTGCTGTCCTTTCTCCTAGACTTGACTGTATCCTGGAGTGCCAGTGCCATTCAACCGGGTGGGTCTCCTCTTCTTTGTGCTAATCTGACAGCCACATTCTGCTGTACAATGAACCTGGTTGTGTAGAGAAAAATTAGCAGTTAATATGAACGTTGTACATTTTGATAGGCATTGACCTGGTTGTGGCCAAAAGTTATCAGCTGTTATGAAAGCTGGGCATTTTGATAGGTGTTGATCTGGCTGTGGCCAAAAGTCAGTAGCTAATAACATGCATTTTGATAGGCAGTCACCTGGTTGTGACCAAAAGTTCGCGGCTAATATGAAAATTGGACATTTTGATAGATGTTGACCTTGTTTGGCTGACCTGGTTATGGCCCAAAGTTAGCAGCTAACATGAACTTTTGACATTTTGCTAGACGTTGACCTGGTTATGGCCAAAAGTTAGCAGCAAATATGAAAATTGGACATTTTGATAGGTGTTGACCTTGTTTGGCTGACCTGGTTATGGCCAAAAGTTAGCAGCAAATATGGAAATTGGACATTTTGATAGGCTACAACCTATGGCTTCTATCCCGATTACTTGGACAAGCAAGGCCATCTCTGTGTCCATCTTGATGGCTACATCACAGGGGACAGTGAAGCAAACATGGAGCAACACCCCCTGCATCTTCTCTGTTGGGTGGCATCCATGCCGTCAGTTTCCAGTAGGATGTCGGGAGCTGTGTCCTTTCTTAGACTTTTGTGGATCGTCAAGTGCCGGATTGCATTCAGCCGGTTGGTTCTTCTTTTCTGTTCCCAAGTGGCAGCCACATTTTGCTTTACAATGAACCTGGTTGTGCCCAAAAGTTAGCAGCTAATATTAACGTTGTACATGTTGATGTTTGATGATGTTGATCTGGTTTTGGCCAATATAAGCAGCTAATAAGAATGAAGGTTTTGACCTAGGAATGGCCAAAAGTTAGCAGCTAACATTAGACATTTTGACCTGGTTGGGGCCAAACATTTTGATAGGCATTGACCTGGTTGTGCCAAAAAGCTAGCAGCTAATATTAACATTGGACATTTTGATAGTGTGTCTCTTGCCATATTCCCTGTGAGCTGTTAAGGAGGCAGTGCGAGTGTCAAAGGTTTGGCAGGAAGATGAGCCCCACCTAGTCCACTTTTCCTGATTGCGCCTTCTCTTCCTACTTAAGGGCTGGATTTTTCTTTTGGATTCTGTATTTTTCCCCACACACCCACTACAGTACTGATATCCTATTGTATAGTAATATATGATTTGGACTAAATTGGTTTTTAATTGAATCCTTAACTTTGTGTAGTGAATTTGAGCTGGTTCATGACTAAATGGGGGCTTGTCACATCTTGCTTTTGAATTAGTCTTTTGGTAGTAAGTCTAACTAGTATTATAACAATGTGTTTGTGTTAGTTGTATTGAGCTTTTCTCTGTTCCGAGTGATGTACTCACTGCTTCTTTGTTTGGGTGACTTACAGATGCTTTGGTGATTTGTGTAGAGAGCATTAGTTGTCCCTGCTTGTTTGGCTCACTGGTTTGTAGAATAAATATTTCCCTTATTTACAATTGTGGAAAGTAAATGCTTAAAAGAGTCTTCCCCTGTTAGGCAAAGTGGTGGATCCTGCTTAGGGGGTTCACCTGTGTAAAATGCACAGTAGGTCGGTGGTGAACGTGGGTCAGGAGCACCTCCGTGGCTGTGAGAAAGGACCAGCTTGCTGGTGGATTTCTTCACCCTTGAGTTTGGTTAGGTAAGTGCTTTTTCTAAGTTAAGGTTAGGGCTGGGGCACTCTCCTGTTGAGTTTTGGCTTTCCTACGCTTTGTTTTGCACAAGGTAATTGGAATGTTTGAATGCATTGGTTTTAAATTTTCAAGCTCATGTTAAGACTTTGCAAATGAGCTCTATACTGGAAGATTTTAGTCACTTTGAGGGATTTATTCCAGTTTGACAGAACATTTAAATTGCTAAACTCTGGAATTATCTACTCTCAAATGAGTGTCAGAATAAGTTAGTGCCTCGATGTTGTCGGTAAGTTAACATCTTGGTCATGCAGCTTTTGTATTAAGCTATACAGCTCAGGCTTGTTTGGTTTTGCCTGAGCTTTGTTACTGTAGTTTGGTTTTTCTCTTGTGGCTACAGTCAATGTGGTTGGCTTGTTAGCCTTTGTTTATAGGAACCTTAGGTTCAGCTACAGTACAGGTAGTTTGGTTCCCTATGTGCGTCTTTCGACAACTTTGTGGCTTGTTAGCCTTTGGTTTAGCATTTAATTCCAGTTTTGGCTGCATTTGTAAGCTGGAATTTTGTGAACGCAGAGTGTCTTCATCCATGCTTTGTCTAGCTGCAGACCATTTTTTTTTTGGAAGCATTTTCATTGGACACTGATAGGTCAACATGTTGCTGTGTATGTTTCTGTAAATCTACCTGTAGTGCACACAGGTCATAAACTCCTTACAATTTTACTGCGCCAATGGAAGTTGATGGTTTATAGCTGTGGCAGCCACATTCTGCTTTAGAACGAACCTAATTTTGGCCAAAAGTTAGACATAATCAGTCACCAGGTAGATCTAGAACCACCTGCAGAAGTACAGAACAGTAGCTATTAAGATTGGGCATTTGGTTATGTAAGCAGTGTGGTGGAAGTTTCTGTACAGCGAGGGAGGAATTTGGGTGAAGAAGAGACCTTGTAGAAACAAAATAAAGACAGGCTGCAAACTGGATTAAAAGTTTAGGTATTCGGTGGAAGGGTTTAATTATTTTCTCAAGATAACAATCAAAAAGGACAAGAACAGCGTTCACAATGAATCAGAGTTACAAAGTGACAACAGTTCTGTACCTCACATGTTCAAGTATCCAGATTTAGCTCTATCATATCTGTCTGACAACCAGAATGCTACAAACACAGACAGAAAACAAGAATACATTCATGTCATACACCATGTCTGTCTCTTCCTGTGTTCTTCCATCGTCACAGCCAGCCTGCAGTGTCCTTCAGGGAGATGCAGTACCGGGCTGTAGATCAAGCTGTCTTGCTTCTGGTGCCAGAGGTTCGTCCACTAGCACGTGACTCAGAGTCAGTCTTTACCACTCTCTCCTTCTCCCTATGTCTGTGTCTCTGTCGCTCTGTGTCTATGTGTCTCCCTGTGTGTCTGTCTCTCCCTGTCTGTTTCTCTGTCCCTCTGTGTCTGTGTGTCTCTCTCCTTCTCTCTGTGTCTCCCTCTGTCTCCTTTTCTCTCTGTCTCTCTCCGTCTGTCTCTCTCTATGTCTCGGTGTCTGTGTTTCTCTCTCCTTCTGTCTCCTTTTCTGTCTGTCTGTGTTTCTCTCTCCTTCTCTCTGTGTCTGTCTGTCTCTCCCTCTCTATGTCTGTCTCCTTTTCTGTCTGTTTCTCTCTCCTTCTCCCTCTCTCTGTCTCTGTGTCTCTCTCTCTCTCTCTCTCCTTATCCTTCTCTCTATGTGTCTCCCTCTGTCTCCTTTTCTGTATGTCTGTCTCCATGTCTCTCTCTGTGTCTCTCCTTCTCCCTCTCTCTGTGTCTCTCTCTGTGTCCTTTTCTCTCTCTCTGTCTGTGTCTCTGTCTCTGTCTGTGTCTCCCTCTGTCTATGTGTCTCCCTCTGTCTCCTTTTCTGTCTGTCTCTCGGTGTCTGTCTCTCCTTCTCTCTCCTTATCCCTCTGTCTATGTGTCTGTCTATGTCCCTCTCTCTCTATGTCTCTCTGTGTCTGTCTCTCTCTCTCTCCTTGTTTCTCTGTCTCTCGGTGTCTGTCTCTCTCCTTATCCCTCTGTCTATGTGTCTCTATGTCTCCTTTTCTGTCTGTCTCTCTCCCTGTGTCTGTGTCTCTCTCCTTATCCCTCTCTCTGTGTCTCCCTCTGTCTCCTTTTCTGTCTGTCTTTCTCTCTCCTTGTTTCCCTGTCTGTCTCTCTGTCTATGTGTCTGTCTCCTTTTCTGTGTCTGTGTTTCTCTGTCTATGTGTCTCCCTCTGTGTCTGTCTCCGTGTCTGTCTGTGTTTCTCTCTCTCTGTCTATGTGTCTTCCTCTCTCCTTCTCCCTGTGTGTCTGTCTGTGTTTCTGTCTCTCCTTCTCCCTGTCTCCTTTTCTGTCTATGTCTCTGTCCTTCTGTCTCCTTTTCTCTCTGTCTATGTGTTTCTCTCTGTGTCTGTCTATGTCCTTCTCTCTCCTTATCCCTCTCTGTGTCTGTCTCTCTCCCTCTGTCTATGTGTCTCTCCCTCGCCATGTCCCTGTCTCTCTATGTGTCTCTCTCCTTCTACCTCTGTCTCCTTTTCTGTCTGTGTCTCCCTGTCTGTCTCTCTCTGTCTGTCTGTCCCTCTGTCTCCTTTTCTGTGTCTGTGTTTCTCTCTCCTTATCTCTCTCCTTCTCCCTCTGTCTCCTTTTCTGTCTGTCTGTCTATGTCCTTCTCCCTCTCTGTCTCTCTCCCTCTGTCTGTCTATGTCCCTCTCTATGTCTGTCTCCTTTTCTGTGTCTGTGTTTCTCTCTCCTTATCCCTCTATGTGTCTGCCTCTGTCTCCTTTTCTCTCTGTGTCTGTCTCCCTGTCTGTCTTTCTCTCTCCTTATCCCTCTCTGTGTCTGTCTGTCTCTCTCTCCTTCTACCTCTGTCTCCTTTTCTGTCTGTCTCTGTCTCTCTCCTTTTCTGTGTCTGTGTTTCTCTCTCCTTATCCCTCTCTCTGTGTCTCCCTCTGTCTCCTTTTCTGTCTGTCTCTCCATCTCTCTCTCTCTGTCTATCTCCATGTCTCTCCTTATCCCTCTGTGTCTCTCTCTCCTTCTCCCTGTCTCCTTTTCTGTCTATGTCTCTGTCCTTCTGTCTCTCTCCCTCTGTCTCCTTTTCTGTCTGTCTGTCTATGTCCTTCTCCCCTTCTCTCTCCCTTATCCTTTCTGTCTATGTGTCTCTCCCTGCCATGTCTTCTCTCTGTGTCTGTCTATGTCCTTCTCTCTCCTTATCCCTCTCTGTGTCTGTCTGTCTCTGTCTCCTTTTCTGTCTGTCTATCCTTCTACCTCTGTCTCCTTTTCTGTCTGTCTGTTTCTCTCTCCTTATCCCTCTCTCTGTCTGTCTCTCCTTATCCCTGTGTCTCTCTCTTTTCTGTTTGTCTGCCATGTCTGTCTCTGTCTGTGTTTCTCTCTCCTTATCCCTCTCTGTGTCTTTGTCTGTCGGTCTCTCGGTGTCTGTCTCTATGTCTGTCTGTCTCCGTCTCTTTTTCTCTCTCTCTCCTTATCCTTCTCTCTATGTGTCTCCCTCTGTCTCCTTTTCTGTATGTCTGTCTCCATGTCTCTCTCTGTGTCCTTTTCTCTCTCTCTCTGTCTCTGTCTGTGTCTCCCTCTGTCTATCTCCATGTCTCTGTCTCCTTTTCTGTCTGTGTGTCTCTCTCCTTATCCCTCTGTCTCCTTTTCTGTCTGTCTCTCGGTGTCTGTCTCTATGTCCTTCTCTCTCCTTATCCCTCTGTCTATGTGTCTGTCCATGTCCCTCTCTCTCTTATCCTCTCTCTCTGTGTCTCCCTCTGTCTCCTTTTCTGTATGTTTCTCCATGTCTCTCTCTGTGTCTGTCTCTCTCCTCTGTCTGTGTCTCTCTCCTTATCCCTCTCTCTGTGTCTCCCTCTGTCTCCTTTTCTGTCTGTCTTTCTCTCTATGTCTCTCTCCTTGTTTCCCTGTCTGTCTCTCTGTCTATGTGTCTGTGTTTCTCTCTCCTTATCCCTCTCTCTGTCTATGTGTCTCCCTCTGTGTCTGTCTCCGTGTCTGTCTGTGTTTCTCTCTCTCTCTGTCTATGTGTCTTCCTCTCTCCTTCTCCCTGTGTGTCTGTCTGTCTCTCCTTCTCCCTGTCTCCTTTTCTGTCTATGTCTCTCCTTCTCTCTCCTTATCCCTCTGTCTATGTGTTTCTCTCTGTGTCTGTCTATGTCCCTCTCTGTGTCTGTCTCTCTCCCTCTGTCTATGTGTCTCCCTCTGTGTCCCTGTCTCTCGTGTCTGTCTGTCTCTCCTTCTACCTCTGTCTTTCTGTCTGTGTCTCTCCTGTCTGCCTCTCTCTGTCTGTCTGTCTCCCTCTGTCTCCTTTTCTGTCTGTCTGTCTATGTCCTTCTCCCTCTCTGTCTCTCTCCCTCTGTCTGTCTATGTCCCTCTCTATGTCTGTCTCCTTTTCTGTGTCTGTGTTTCTCTCTCCTTATCCCTCTATGTGTCTGCCTCTGTCTCCTTTTCTGTCTATGTCTGTCTCTCTGTGTCTGTCTCCCTGTCTGTCTTTCTCTCCTTCTACCTCTGTCTCCTTTTCTGTGTCTGTGTTTCTCTCTCCTTATCCCTCTCTCTGTGTCTCCCTCTGTCTCCTTTTCTGTCTGTCTCTCCATCTCTCTCTCTCTGTCTATCTCCATGTCTCTCCTTCTCCCTGTCTCCTTTTCTGTCTATGTCTCTGTCCTTCTGTCTCTCTCCCTCTGTCTCCTTTTCTGTCTGTCTCTCCTTCTCTCTCCTTATCCCTCTGTCTATGTGTCTCTCCCTCGCCATGTTTCTCTCTGTGTCTGTCTATGTCCTTCTCTCTCCTTATCCCTCTCTGTGTCTGTCTGTCTCTCTCCCTCTGTCTATGTGTCTCTCTCCTTCTACCTCTGTCTCCTTTTCTGTCTGTCTGTTTCTCTCTCTGTGTCTCCCTCTGTCTCCTTTTCTGTCTGTCTGTCTATGTCCTTCTCCCTCTCTGTCTCTCTCCCTCTGTCTCCTTTTCTGTCTGTCTCTGTGTCTGTCTCCCTGTCTGTCTTTCTCTCTCCTTATCCCTCTCTGTGTCTGTCTGTCTCTCTCTCCTTCTACCTCTGTCTCCTTTTCTGTCTGTCTATGTCTCTCTCCCTCTGTCTCCTTTTCTGTCTGTCTGTCTCTCCTTATCCCTGTGTCTCTCTCTCTGTTTGTCTCTCCCTCGCCATGTCTGTCTCTGTCTGTGTTTCTCTCTCCTTATCCCTCTCTGTGTCTTTGTCTGTCGGTCTCTCTGTCTGTCTCTATGTCTATATGTCTGTCTCCTTTTCTGTCTGTCTCTCTCTCTGTGTCTGTCTCTCCTTATCCCTCTGTCTATGTCTCTCTCTCCTTCTTCTGTCTGTGTTTCTCTCTCTCTCTCTGTGTCTATGTCTCTCTGTCTCCTTTTCTGTCTGTGTCTCTCTCTCCGTCTCTCCTTGTCTATGTGTCTGTCTCCCTGTCTGTCTTTCTCTCTATGTGTCTGTCTGTGTTTCTCTCTCCTTATCCTTCTGTCTGTCTCTCTATGGGTCTCTGTCTCCTTTTCTGTCTGTCTATGTCCCTCGGTGTCTGTCTCTCTCCTTATCACTCTGTCTATGTGTCTCTAGCTCTCTATGTCTCTCTCCTTGTCTCTGTCTGTCTCTCTCCCTGTCTGTTTCTCTCTCTCTATGTCTGTCTCCATGTCTCTGTGTTTCTCTCTCTGTCTATGTGTCTTCCTCTCTCCTTCTCCCTGTGTGTCTGTCTCTGTCTGTCTGTTTCTCTGTGTCTCCTTTTCTGTCTGTGTCTGTCTCTCCCTCTGTCTCCTTTTCTGTCTCCTATTCTGTCTGTGTTTCTCTCTCCCTCTCTATGTCTCCCTATGTCTCTGTCTGTCCTTTTCTGTGTTTCTCTCCTTATCCGTCTCCCTGTCTGTGTGTCTCCTTTTCTGTCTGTTTCTCTGTCTCTCGGTGTCTGTCTCTCTCCTTGTTTCTCTGTTTGTTTCTCTCTCCTTATCCCTCTTTGTGTCTATGTCTCTCCCTCTGTCTCCTTGTCTCTCGGTGTCGGTCTCTCCCTGTCTGTTTCTCTCTCCTTCTCCCTCTGTCTCCTTTTGTGTCTGTCTCCCTGTCTGTCTTTCTCTGTGTCTGTCTCTCCCTGTCTCCTTTTCTGTGTCTGTTTTTCTCTCTATGTGTCCTTTTCTCTCTGTCTCTGTGTCTGTCCCTTTCTGTCTGTCTCTCTCTGTCTATGTTTCTCTCTCCTTATCCCTCTCTATGTCTCCCTATCCGTCTGTCTGTCTCCTTTTCTGTGTCTGTCTCTCGGTGTCTGTGTTTCTCTCTCCCGCTGTCTCCTTTTCTGTCTGTGTGTCTCTCTCTGTGTTTCTGTCTGTCTCTCCGTCTCTCTCCCCTTCTGTCTCTGTTTCTCTCTCCTTATCCCTCGCCATGTCTCTCTCTGTGTCTGTCTCTCCTTCTCCCTCTGTTTCTCTCTCCTTATCTATGTGTCTCTCCCTCGCCATGTCTCTCTCTGTGTCTGTCTCCTTTTCTGTCTGTCTCTCCTTCTCTCTCCTTATCCCTCTGTCTATATGTCTCTCTCTGTGTCTGTCTCCCTGTCTGTGTTTCTCTCCTTCTCCGTCTGTCTTTCTCTCTCCTTATCCCTCTCTCTGTCTGTCCTTTTCTGTGTTTGTCTCTCGGTGTCTGTCTCTCCTTCTCTCTCCCTCTCCTTGTTTCTCTGTTTGTCTCTCCCTCGCCTTGTCTCTCGGTGTCGGTCTCTCCCTGTCTGTTTCTCTCTCCTTCTCCCTCTGTCTCCTTTTCTGTCTGTCTCTGTGTCTCTCTCTATGTCTATGTGTCTGTCTCTCCCTGTCTGTGTTTCTCTCTCCTTATCCCTCTGTCTCCTTTTCTGTCTGTCTCTCGGTGTCTGTCTCTCCCTGTCTGTTTGTCTCTCTCCTTCTCTCTATGTGTCCTTCTGTCTATGTGTTTCTCTCTGTCTCCTTTTCTGTCTATGTCTCTGTCCTTATCCCTCTCTGTGTCTGTCTCTGTCTCCTTTTCTGTCTGTGTGTCTCTCTCTGTGTTTCTGTCTGTTTCTCTGTCTCTCGGTGTCTGTCTGTCTCCCTGTCTGTCTTTCTCTCTATGTGTCTCTCTCTCCTTCTCCCTCTGTCTCCTTTTCTGTCTGTCTCTGTTTCTCTCTCCTTATCCCTCTGTCTATGTGTCTCTCTCTGTGTCTGTCTCCGTGTCTGTCTCTCCCTGTCTGTGTTTCTCTCTCCTTATCCCTCTCTGTGTCTGTCTGTCTCTCTCCCTCTGTCTATGTGTCTCTCCCTCGCCATGTTTCTCTCTGTGTCTGTCTCCCTGTCTGTCTTTCTCTCTATGTGTCTCTCTCCTTCTCCCTCTGTCCCCTTTTCTGTCTGTCTGTCTATGTCTATGTGTCTGTCTCTCCCCTTCTCTGTCTGTCTCCGTGTCTGTGTTTCTCTCTCCTTATCCCTCTCTCTGTGTCCTTTTCTCTCTGTCTCTGTGTTTCTCTCTCCCTCTCTATGTCTCCCTGTCTGTGTTTCTCTCTCCTTGTGTCTCCCTCTGTCTGTGTCTCTCCCTCTCTATGTCTCCCTATGTGTCTGTCTATGTCTCTCCGTCTCTCTCCCTGTCTGTGTTTCTTTCTCCTTATCCCTCTCCCTCTGTCTATGTGTCTCTCTCCTTGTTTCTCTGTTTTTCTCTCTATGTGTCTCTGTCTGTCTCTCCCTGTCTGTGTTTCTCTCTGTGTCCTTCTGTCTATGTCCCTCTCTCCCTGTCTGTGTTTGTCTCTCTCCTTCTCTCTATGTGTCCTTTTGTCTCTGTGTCTGTCTATGTCTCTCCGTCTGTGTTTCTCTCTCCTTATCCCTCTGTCTATGTGTCTCTGTCTATGTCTCTCTCTCTCTATGTCTGTCTCTCCCCTTCTCTCTATGTGTCTCCTTTTCTGTCTGTCTATGTGTCTCTCCTTCTCCTTCTCTCTATGTGTCCGTCTGTCTATGTCTCCTTCTCCCTCTGTCTTTGTCTGTCTCTCTGTGTCTGTCTCCCTCTGTCTAGGTGTCTGTCTCCCTCTCTGTGTCTCTGTCTCTGTCTCTCCCTGTGTATGTTTTTGTTTGTGACACAGAACACCGTCTATCAGGTCACGGGTTTCCGGGTGCCTGGCGGGACTGGCTCGTCCTCTGTCGATGGGACCCTCCTGCAGTGTGATGTGTGGGTGACCAGAAGAACCTTGAAGGGACCATTGCCTGCGTTGGGATTGCCAGTTTTCCCTCCTGAAGTTCTTCATGACCACGACATCTCCTGGCTGCAGCGTGTGGAGCAGGGCAGCAGAAACCTGGATTCTTATTGGATAGAGAACAGAAGACAGTTGTACACACTACTCTAAGAAGAAGAGCTAAATAAAAACTTTTCTTTGATATATTGTCTTGTTTTTTTAAAGTAACAGTGTGCAATATTGGAAACAACAAATCCCCTAATATATAGCCCTTAATATTGAACAGTTAAAGTGAGAATAGTGCAGAGAGTAGATAATCTGTCGGCTAGATTTATTTTTTTAAATGTCC
The DNA here is from genome assembly GCA_026937815.1 of Etheostoma perlongum. NCBI lineage: Eukaryota > Metazoa > Chordata > Actinopteri > Perciformes > Percidae > Etheostoma > Etheostoma perlongum. The sequence continues at coordinate 2,747,123 of CM049390.1, read as the reverse complement.
CGTTTGTTCCGGACACACACTCCGCACTCTTGTCTGCTAACAACGCAGCGATCCGACCAACCAGCAGCCTGCAGGTTTCCACGTCACCTTTTGGTATCGCATCAGCTCGCTTAGAACCTCGACTGAGGTAGTACAAAAAAAAGTACCTGGTAGCAGGTCCCGGGGACTTTTTTTCGTAATGGAAAACCAAAAAAGGCGAGTAGAGTCGAGCAGATACCACGCAGTGGAAAACCGCCATAACATATCATGCTTACACATAACTGTGGAGGGAAGGGGTGCTTTAGGAGCCTCTACCCCCACACTGGGTGGTCTGCCCAAAAGAATCTCAAAAGGACGGAGGTTACTGCGCGTTCTTACCCTCATTTGCATGTACATAGTTTTGTTCTTAACGTGCCGTTATTGCTTAACTACCAACTTGATATTCCCCATCTGGGAATGATTTCTGTCATTAGAGCTTTTGCTAACACTGAAGCAGTTTGTTTTGAAGCGGGAAACACCTCCACATATCAACCATCACCAAACAACACTATCTCCCCTCTGACGGTGTGAACTCAACAAAATCCATCATCACATGTTCAAATGTGATATGTGTCGGTGGTGGATGTCCTGCCTGCTGTGTTGTGCACATGGCATGCAAGCTTTACAACATTTTTCTGCAAATGTTGTGAAGCCCTTTGTGAACCATGTCTGTGTTAACAGAGACAGCATCCCCGCCCTTTGACACATGATCCCTTCCATGTGTCAACTTTACAAAATGTGTAAAGAAATGGCACAGCCAGACACCTTCTTTAAAGGTGCACCCTGCACTTTTCCACTGCGTTTTTTTCTTGTGATGTCGCATGTGTCTGCATAGCTGCCACTGAATCTGGAAATGAAAAATCTGTGGTGGAGCAAGCTAACACGTCATCCAGTGGCACGGGAAGGCGTGCAGCAGCTTTTGCAGCCATGTCAGCACGAGCATTTCCCCTGGAGACCTCGTCAGTTGCCCCAGTGTGTGCGGAACATTTGCATATGCCTATCTGTGATGGGAGCAAGATGGCCGTCAGAAGGTCATCTATCAGTTGGTGATGCAAGATAGGCTTACCATCGGATTTGAGGAAGTTTCGGTGTTTCCACAATGCCCCCAAAGGCGTACCTGAAGTCCGTATAGATCGTAACAGATGAACCTTCGGCCAGTTTACATGCTTCAGTGAGAGCAATGAGTTCAGCCGCCTGTGCAGAGAAGTGTTTGGGAAGAGATTTAGCAATTAGAGTTTCTGCATCTGATACTACAGCAAACCCTACCTGTCCCTGGCCAGTGTCAGTCAAATCTGGACGCGGAGCACAGGTGTGTTGCAACTCAGCCAAACAGTCGTGCGGCTCACCCTCACCTGGCGTAGGCATAAGAGAAGCAGGGTTAAGTACTGTACATTGTGGCACTAACAATGTTAAACGGAGCAAAAAATAGGCCAGAGCCTGTCACCATGAGGCTGCAAGAGAACAGACGTCATGCAGCCCAAACGTTCATCCACTGTCTGAGTGAATGGAAGTTTAGGGTTTGGCAGACCTAAAGTGGGAGGGTTTTGAAAAGCTTTTTTAAGATTTACAAACGCCTGACCCGCCTCGGTCGTCCACGTGACGCAGTCGTGTGCAGACAAGTTGTTACCATGTATTATGTCAGCTAGAGGTTGAACTAACTGAGCATAATTTGGGATGAAAACACGACAATAGGAACACATTCCTAGAAATGACATTTGTTTTTTTGTTGCAGGTATTGGGAGGGAAACTATTGCCTCAATCCGAGATGGAGACAATGTTTTCCCTGACGCTGAAATGTCATGACCCAAAAAATGCACTTCTTTTTTCACAAATTGCAGTTTAGCTAAACTAGCTTTGTGTCCCTCTGCTGCCAGGTGAGACTAAAATGCAATAGTGCAATAGTTAAGCTTTCAAAGCTCTCTCTCAGTGCTTCGTTGTAGACAGTTGGGCTGTCAACAAATCCTCTTCCTTAATGTGTGAATGTGTGTGCCTTACCATCACATAAAAAGGCAACCCAGAACTGGTTGTCTTTGTCCACTGGAACACTGAAAAAAAGCATTAGACAAACAAACAACAGAAAAATATTGTGCCCCTAGGTCCTAAACAAAACCCCAATCAACCGGTTTTCCCTTATCACGATTGTTTTGACAGGGAAAATAGGCGTGCTAAACAGGTGAATCAGGACATGGAACAATAACTCCTGCTTTCAATAGAGAGTTAAAGACCGGTCTGATTCCATTAACAGCTTCTTGTTTCAGTGGGTACTGATGTTTTTTGGGCCTGAAGTCTGAGCGCGGTGTGATGACAACAGGCTGACAGTTTTTGATGAGACCTACGTCATATTTATGTGCTGCCCACAGGTGAGTTGGCACTTGGGACAGCAACGGTGAGATTTCTGTGGGAGAGACATTCACAGCATTATTAACCCTTGTGTTGTCCTCGGGTCAAATTTGACCCATTTTGAAAAATTCCAAAAACCAAAATTTCAGAAAAATAACGCAGATTGTTCCACACAACAAGTAAAATAAATGACCAGCCAACTGCTTTCTTTAAATTTGGATGTTTTGTTCAATTTAATAGCATTCCAAAAACTTTTTCTATGAAAGACCATTGGAAAAAAAGGGACTAAAATGTCCAAAAAAAGCTTCAAAAATGTGGGGGAAAAACCCACAAAAACGTCAAAAGGCGCAAACAAAAATTGACAAAAACATCAGGGTGAAAAACAAAGATGTTGAAAAAGACAATCAAAAGGTTTCAGACCCAGAAAAACAAAAAGTTGCACGGCCGACGGGAAGACACAAGGGTTAAAAAATGTGTGTGTCTGGTAGAATTGCTCTGCTTGCACTTCTTTAAAGAACTACTCTACTAGAAAGCTTTTGATTTGCAAATAAAGATTTTTGGAGAACATACTTTGTGGCACCTAAATAAACCAAAAACTCTACTTCCCTTCCCTGCACATTCCAAATCTTAGTAGCCAATTTAAACACCTCAGATAAAACATTGCATAAGTAGTAATACCTTCTACATGTTTCTGTTCTAGGTGACAATATGGCGTCTAGAATTCTCGCTATCGTGCGTGGAAGAGTGTGACGTTTATGGGCTGTAGCGTGTGAAAGCATTTACTTCATTGCAAGCAGATTAGTTAGTGTGTTTAGCATTTTCACTTCCCTTATCCGGTGCAGATCAGCTGATTCAGACTCTCCACCACTCCCGTCCTCCTCCTCCCGTCCATCCGCCCGTTGCTGGCTGTAGACGCGATCCCCAGCTGGTGGACCCCTTTGTCATTCACCTCCTTGCTTTGAGGATGGGCATTGGTCTGCCCAGTGACCTCTTCCTCCGCAGTTGAAACATGTGTCTCGGTCCACTGCTGGCCTCTGCCCTCCACCTCGCCCTCTCGCTTTGCCTTTGCTTCTGCAACGTTGACACTGTCATGTCACCTCAAGTTATTTTACTTCTGTTTCTCTTCTTTCTCTTCTCTTGTTCAGCTGACTTGTAGCATTGGATGACGGTAGCCGATGCTGCTGCTTGCAGCGAGGTGGCTGCTGAGTGGGATCTGGTCCGCTCCTGGTGCTTGCTTCTGGGGGAGACACGGACGGTGTTTCTCCCTTCGGCCTGGATGTCGGAGGAGGGTGGGGTGGTGGTGGGTGGAGCAGTTGATCGCCATCTTTAAGACTCGGATAGAGGGAAAATGCATTAGTGACAGTGTTCATTTCTCCTTTCTGTGTTTCAACAGCATTGTCTGTTCCCTCCTTGGTTACTAGTTTTTTCATCTGTTTTCTTTCCCTGCGAGTGGCTTCTTCCATCCACTGACTAAAACATTCCTTGTTTTTTTCTATTTGAATCAGATCTTGGTTGCTAATCATTTTCCCCCTCTCAATAGGTTTTTCTTCTTCTTCTAAATCCTGTTTCAGCATTCTGAGTTTGCCTGTACTTAAAGAACCATTTTCAGGAAAACCGTGTTTTGTCGTCCAATATGACAGACATTCCAAAGATTTCGGACCGAACTTCCTCATCATTTCATCCACCACTGGACCTGAAGGAACGTTGACGTTGTGCTCCTGTTACCCATTTTTCCACAAAAAAGAAAAACAGATAACAACCAGCCGAAGTACTTCTTCACGTATAATCGTCACTATACGGCCCAGTTTAGTTCACGGTAAACTTTGCGGGAAAACCTGTAAACAGCTGCAACTTAATGTAAGCTACAATGACTGTTTATCTGGGATAGATTTCCTAAAACGCTTAAATCCTGACAAACAGCTAGGAAGGCTGTTTATCCGTATGATTTTAAAACCTATCCGTCACCCCGTCCTAGTCCGGATTGGATGAAATGATGACAATCGTCGCTTTTTATCTGTTATATATAACAACCTGGGTGCCAAAGAAAACTCCTTTCACTGTTTTGTAACCAACCCAAAGTTTCCCAAAACAAAAGAGAGCCTTTCACCGAATACCCTCAGTGAAACCACGGTCCATATCTGTCTCACAAACTGTCTCAATATCCAATTCAAATTGTTGATAATCGAAACTTCAACTTACCCCCGCTGTTTGAAATTGCTTCCTTTTCGTTTGGATTTCAGAGTGGAATCAGCGAGCCCTCCGTGGTTTCTGACCCTCGGTCTCTCAAAGATGTTTTGGCGAGGTTTAGAGGCAGGTGATCGTCAGTTCCCCTGGATGCTAGCTGAAGTTTCAGCTGAAAGTTTCTGTACAGCGAGGGAGGAATTTGGGTGAAGAAGAGACCTTGTAGAAACAAAATAAAGACAGGCTGCAAACTGGATTAAAGGTTTAGGTATTCGGTGGAAGGGTTTAATTATGAGAGAGAACAACCAAAAATGACAAGAACAGCATTCACAATGAATCAGAGTTACAAAGTGACAACAGTTCTGTGTCCTGCGTAACATATGACAGTTCCTTATATCCCGTCCCCCCAGAGGAGAAAAACCCTTGTTAGGAAACCAGTTTAATCTCAAACATAACCATTAACGGACCTCAGGCAGACAGTTTGTTCTATTACGTATTTCTGAATCTGTACCTCACGTGTCCAAGTTTCTTGACCGGTCATTCTATCTTAGCTGAAAAAGGACATCTTGTCTCTTGGATAGGCTCTGGTCTCGACCTGGGTCCTGCTATGGTCTCGACCTGGATCCTGCTATGGTCTTGCTATGGTCTCGACCCGGGACCTGCTATGGTCTCGACCCGGGACCTGCTATGGTCTCGACCTGGGTCCTGCTATGGTCTCGACCTGGGACCTGACCCGGGTCCTGCTATGGTTTCGACCCGGGACCTGCTATGGTCTCCACCTGGGTCCTGCTATGGTTTCGACCCGGGACCTGCTATGGTCTCGACCCGGAACCTGCTATGGTCTCGACCCGGAACCTGCTATGGTCTCGACCCGGGACCTGCTATGGTCTCGACCCGGAACCTGCTATGGTCTCGACCCGGAACCTGCTATGGTCTCGACCCGGGACCTGCTATGGTCTCGACCCGGGACCTGCTATGGTCTCGACCCGTCTCGACCCGGGACCTGCTATGGTCTCGACACGGGACCTGCTATGGTCTCGACCCGGGTCCTGCTATGGTCTCGACCCGGGTCCTGCTATGGTCTCGACCTGGGACCTGGGACCTGCTATGATAAACACCGCTCTAGGCAACTGTTTCTGTCCGGCTCCACGTCATCTCTCCTTTAAGGAGATGGTGAGGAGTCCTAACAAACCCAGTGGTCTCCATCAAGGAGAATCACACAGATGACAGATCCAGAAGTCATATACTCTGAGAGGCATTGGAGATCTTATGATGAATAATTAATATGAAAATCATTGGTTAAATGTAATTTTCCCATTACAGCAGTTAATATCGACATTGTGCATTTATTTGACAACGCTGACCTTCACCGCACGTTTGTAAATAAGTAAATAAAGTAAATGTTATTTATTTATGTGGAATATAGGAATGTGTGTGGAAAATGTTTTTTGTTTAAGCTCAACCTTACAGGAGTATCACTCACATGACCAATTGCGCACTACAATCTGGTTCGGGCTTTGAGATGGTCCCAATCCGGTGGCAGCATGCTGATGTGTCAACAAGGCCTGTTAGAAAAACAAGCACAGAAAACTCATTCACAGGGCAGTCGGGTGGGCTCAGTGCAGCAGCACATGCACTATGATTATGACAATATTCCCACGGAAAAAAAGGAACATAAATACTGATAAGTGCCCTGTACTTGTCTACAAAACAATGATCATCGTTGGTTATATGAGAGAAGAGGTCTGGAGCCCTTCAGCTAAAGGAGACTCCTGGACCTTGAACGGCTTGGAGCTTTGTAATCTGTTTGAACTGCACATTCAGCACTTAGCCTTCTGCAAGGAACACTTTACTCTACAGTCAAGGTTTGAATTTGCTAAATAATTCTACTTTTGTTTCATTTCCTGTAATCCTTGTCTTCTGTCCCACAGAAGTCACAGATATGCACCCACATACTAAGCAGGAAAGTGTACATTTTTATTTTAACTTCAGAAAGAGTAGTGTGGATTAAGAACGTTTCGCCGCAGCTAAGGAACTGCATTTCAAATTGTATGTAAGCTAATAGCCAATTCTTTTTACATTTTTGAGAGTTCTCATGATCAGTCTATAAAAATGACTTTCCCTTCTGTGGACATTTGTTAAATAATATTTATAATGGCAGTTTCCTGCCCTAAGTCTTAAATTAATGCAACTGTATGCATGAGTGAGTATCCTGCAAAAAGCTTTACATGAAATATTTGAGCTAATATGACTGAAATCTTAACATTTTGTCATTGTATGCTTATGCACTTCAACACATTTTCATAAATGGGTTCGTAAGATATCGTCATAAAGACGAAGGCACAACAACTCGTATGATACCCTTCGTCGCGTCACTCCATTTCATTTCCTGTCAGGATGTATAGGCTACCTAATATCTGTCTGCCTGCGTGATGCATGGAAGCTTTTAACAAAATAAAGTGGAGAGTCACAAATGTACAATTACTTTTCAACAGAAAAGACACATTGTAAATAATGTGGCATCAAACGACTGAAACGCCGCCCCATAGCGTGTTTGTGGGCCGCGCACCAGTGACAGCAGCAGCTACACGACTTTTTCCTTAATTATGCAAATACTGTATCATAAAATTCATATTCTTACCAATAACTCTGTAAATACCGTACATATCCACACTCATATTCATTTACATTTCTTTGATATTTACTCTTGCAACTGTAACACAGAATTTCCCTTCGGGGATCAGTAAAGTATCTCTGATTTCTGATTCTTTTGGAGATGAAGAAGCACTAAGAGCGACTATGGTAGTCAGAAATCCACATTGGGGGGGTGGATGGGTCAAACAACACGGGACATTAACCCAGGAGCCTGGGGATTGTGTCCTGCTTGTCACGTGTCCTAAACCCAACCGTCCCCTTGTTCTCGTCCTAAACCGAACTGTCCCGTTTTTTGTCCCCGTGTGTCACAGAGACGTACCTTTTACAAGCCCGCCCATGACCTTTTCTTTAACCTAACTGCCTCAAAAGTGACGCCAATAGTCTAGACCAGGGGTTTTCAACCTTTTTCAAGCCAAGGACCCCTTAAACCGAAAGAGATTGAGCAGGGAGCCCCTACTACATGTATTGTATAAATTGAATTTGCATATTAAACTGGGCCTACAACAACCTGTGGGGCCACCTAAAACCGTTATACATACCTCTTTGTATAGAATACTAAGCTGTTAAAATAGCTAATCCTTTTATAAATCATGTTTTAATGTTAAACATATATGTGGCACTGTGAATCCTTATACTGTACCTTAGTGACATCCAATCATCAGTGGGGATTAATATTTGATAATACTGATATGTTGCATTTATTTTTAGGGCATTTAATTATTTTTTTTAAGCTTTAAAAACCTAACAATGATTTGGAGGCCTGTCTGCATTGACTCTGAGGACCCCCTAGGGGTCACGGACCCCCTGTTGAAGATCCCTGGTCTAGACCAAGCGATATGACACTAAAGGAGACGTTTACCGTAAATAACACCGCCAAAGGCACATGACCAAATGTCCGTACTTTACGCGATGGGAGTGTCGATGTTGAAAATGCATCTAAAAACTATAACTCACAGCCACTTTTGGCTTCCATATTTTAGAGATGCATTACAGTGTTGGGATCTGTTTTACCATTCAGGGGAATAACATTCAAACTGTATCAAATGTATTAAGCCACATCCAAAATATCAATATATTATCTGTCTTCCCTGCTGTCTACTTTAACATCTGCCTTCAGTGCCTGTCCGCTTTAATTACACCCTACCTGCCCGCCGCCACTCCCATCCTTCACTCAGCGAGAACAAATCCTCTGCCAGATGACTCCTTGTAATTTTCTTTACAGTGAAAACAGTAAGCAGAGATTCAAAGAGCCGGGGGAAAGCCAGCTGTCGGACAGCATGCATTTAAGCCGGCATATTTGCATTTCTCCCATAATATAACACTTCTGTTAAGTGACACATGATTGATGATGGGGGAGCGAGGTGGCTTTTCTAACCCCTGTAAGTGCTCTAAAAACAAATTAAGGCTTTCATCATTGTAACATGTCTATTACAAGATGTGGTAATAGCCCCTCGTTGTATCAAATTATTTGTGTGTCTAAATAATTTTGAAAAATTAAACTATTAATCATCCCCGAGAGCGTCTGACAAAAGATCAGGGCGAGGGACCCAGTGGAACGTGCTGGGCCTATTCACAATACACTTAGAGGTGTTTATGGCTTACTTTGTGAAATGGGTGTAATTGCTTAATTGCTCGTCTGTTGGTGGCTGCGGTGTTTTCAGGGTAAAAGTTACCGTCTGACTTGAGTTTCAGCGGAATTATCCAAAGTAAAACCAAATGTTCGCTTAGAGGTTTTCAATGCTAATTTAAAAATGCGAATGTGTTTTATAGGATTTCTTTTTTTGCGCTGTTTTTCCAGCTCACATAGGGTACCGTTCAAGCTCAAGGTGGCCGTTGTCAAATGAATTGGCAAACCAAAAGGAACAATACAAAGAAAAACAAATTCACTAAACTAAATTTCCTGCTGTATTACACTTTTTTTCTTTCAGTAACGTGACTCGCAAGATCGATTTCCTGAGCACGCTTTATCCCAGCAACAGTCTGTTATGATACAGTCAGTAATATCTCCAATGCCGCTTGGCTTGGGGAGAAGGGGGGGAATAAAAGGAGAGAAAGTTCACACATGGAGGTAAGTGGAGGTGTCGCTCTTCAAGCTTCAGCAGCTCTCTGAGACGTTCACGGGCGGAGCGATCCGGCGGCCCGGCCGTCCCGTACTCTTTGTTATTAAGCAGGTCCAAGCAAAAACACAAAGGGATCCTGTGTTTTTTATATGAGTAATGCATTAACCTGCTCAGGAAAAGTTCATGTTAAACGTATGGGCTCGGACAGCACAAGATTTATGGCGATGGCTGCAGAAATTATGCTTTTCTTCCCCCTAAAGGCACTTTAATTATGTAATTATTGCCAGCTGCTTTTCATTTGCGGTCACTGTTAATTGGGGCCCGGGGTCCGCAGTTCAAGTGCTGGGTCTCTCTCTTTCTCTCTCTCTCCGTCTCTCTGATAAGTCCAGTTGTCCCGGGGGGCGGCGGCGGCCTGAGATGATTAGCCAAATCCTCAGCAAAACTCATTTGTTATTCAAGCTTTACCCGGCAGCCTCCTGCCAGGCCGAAGAAAGAACCCCGGAGCCCAATTTCCTCCACATCCTCCGCTCCTTATCCCTCCAACTCATCAGCAACAATTGTCCTCAAATAAGAAGCAGTGATATGTGTGTTTGCTTTCCTTAATAGGCCCCTAAATGCAGGGAAAACATGTCAGGAGGGGTGAGCCGCCGACGCCCCCCACCCACCCACCCACCCTCGACACCTGATAATCTGAATTCATTTCTCCCATCACATTTTCTGCAAACAGAGGGATGGGGATTGATATTCAAGTCAAGCCTCAGCGTTGGACTGTCCTTCTGCCACTTTTTTTTTTTCTTCTCTTTTCTTCTCTTCTCTCTGTCACAACAATAGAGGATTTGGGAACAAGAGAGTTCAAGTCTTAGAATCAGTTACTGCATGTTCTGTGACAAAAACTTTGAGTTTTCACATCTCCAGAGTCAGATTTCCAGGGAATGAGACTTTTGGCGACAGCACATGTTTGTGCATTATTCCTTAGTCTTTTTATATGTGTGTGTGTGTGTGTAAAGTGAGCAAAGGTTTGGGAATCTGATTATAAATCATAAAATGAAAGTCATTATTAAATTCCATATGTGTTTTGCTAATATACTTTGAAAGAAAATGGGCTAATAGCTATGAGGTCAACTCAAATACATGAAATTAGTGAATACATGTGTAGGTGGGTGCACGTGCTTATGTATTTTAATTAGTTTTCCAGTGTTACATGAGATTAGGAATTTATGAAGAAAACAATTGCCTAATTAAGTAGAACAAAATAAATAAATAAATAAACAAGGGGTTATTCACATAAATATAAAAACAACATTCTAGTTACACTTTAGCACTTAGCACACATAAAAGCCAAAGCTAACGTTTACACTGAAATCATGCCAACCTGCAGTTAAAAACGTATTTATGTATTCTGTCAGGATAAGTTCTAGTATTTCTTAAATAAATTAGATTGAAGTTTGACCAGTTTTAGGTTAAAATAAATCAAATTTTAAATCATATATGTTCACACTTTTTATTTATGCACATGTCATTTCCCAATAATTTTGTGGAAAGGTTTCTGGGAAGAAATTCAGTGTAATTTGGTACAAAGTAAAGGTGAAATAAAGATAACCCTCTAAAATAGTTATTTTAGCAGTAGTAAACCTGTAAAGATGTAATACTCCGCAACTATTTTGATAATGGAATAATTGGTTTAAGTAATTTTCTATGAAAACATTTTAAAGATTGCAGCTTGTTAAATGTGAATATTGTTCTAGTTTCTTATCTCCTCTGTGACAAAAACTAAATAACCGAGTCGTGGACATAACATTTGAGGACTTTTGGGAAACACTGATCCACATTTTTCACCATTTTATGACATTTCAGATCCAAACAACAAATCGATTAATCGTCAATGAAAATAATCAATCGATTAATCGTCAATGAAAATAATCAATCGATTAATCAACTATGAAAATAATCGTCAGTTAAAGCCCTAAGCTATAGATGAGTTTGCCCTCATGTTGTCCTCGGGTTAAATTTGACCCATTTTCAGTTTTTTCAGACACAAAAAATGGGCCTTTGAAATAAGCTGAAAATGTCATCATTAGAAATATCAAACAACTTTGGAAAAAACATCAAAAAAACACCCACCACATTGAAAAAGTTGCAAAAATGTCAGAAAAAGCAATAACTTTTTTCATGGTTGAAGGAAAGACAACACAAGGGTTAAGAGAAATTCTGGGATAAGTGCAAATGCTCCATTTACATAACACTTGCAGAACAGCTAACCAAAAAAGTAAAATATGATAAATCCATCCAAATAATAAAAAATATAGTCAGAGTAGAGGGGATTTTGACTCAGTAGTTACAAAAAAATGTGTAAAAGGTAAAAGTATATGACCCCCAGTGTGTACACTCCCAGAATGCATAATCATGTGTTCACACTTACTGCCTGCCTGTGCCTGTGAATTGGAGCCCTTAAAATACATATAAATTATGAGATGTGCTCTGCACCTCAAGGACCCCATCAGCTGCTCCAAATCTGAATAATCATATGCCATATGTGCATGAAGAAAAATAAACGACCCAAAACAAAAAGCCTGCGAGTCAACAGGAACGAAGGAAAACTAAACAGACGAGACAAATGACTTTTCGTCCACAAACCTCTTTAAACCACATAGTGTCCATAACTGGAAACAAATGCCTGGTGCTGGGGCTAAGTGCTGCCATTTCTCTGCGTCTGCTCTGGAGCCCGGCCAGCCAAACCGTAAACCACCTGACACTGAGTAAAGACGAACCGCGTCCCGCCGGCTCCTCAAGTGTCACACATGTGAGTACCAATGTTTTCTTTCTTCCCATGAGCTATTGCATCCATTTGACACTCAAACGGAAAAGTCAACAATGAAAAAAAATACATATCTTTTGAGTTTGTGTGATGGTGTGTGGAAGAGCTGACAGGTCTGACAGAGGCTTGATATTTTTACTCATGGAAATGATGCCCTCACCCAGCCATCAGTGTCACACAGTCTCCCTGGGTGTCCATCACAGGCTTTTGAGCAATAAAAAAAATAATAATCCAAAAGGAGGGGAAAAAACATGTTGTAAAAAGGATGTTTTTCATGTTTAGAGTGGCCGGCCGATTGGCCTGTCATGGGGGGGAAGTGGAGAGAACTGACACACATGTGATTACCTATGCATTAGGGCCAGAGATGGCAAAAGTACTCACTTCTCGTATTTAAGTAGAAGTACAGATACTTGTGTTAAAAAATACTCTGGTAAAAGTAGAAGTACTGATTTCACTGCTTTACTCAAGTAAAATTAACAAAGTACAGGCATGGAAATTTACTCAAAGTATAAAAGTAGCCTTGTGAATGACAAAGACACATGTTACTAGAAACCACGCTGAGAAACTTAAGTGGACATGAAAAAGGCTCTTTATATGCCATTGCCTACATTTGCAATGGATGTCTGCCAATAGGCCTAAAACATCACATATTGTATATGATTATTGGGACAGAGACTCCAGGTATGAATTCTGTGAGAATCGAGCCGTCCTAATGGTGCGTCAAGTGCAACGTACAGTATAGTCCCATCCAATTAGATTGAATTCGGTATTGATGACGGAAACAATAACAGTAACTGCAGTGAATTCATTTGAAACTTGTTAGTGAGGACTAGATTAGGACTGGATTTAAAGCTGAGTCTGGTTTCCAACTTTGCCCCAGGTGTGTCTGTTAAAACACGGATGGAGACAACTTCTCTTTGTTGATGTTTTATCCCAATCAAGCAAGGTGCAACCTAGGTAACAGGTGAAGAACACAAACGACTAAATCACTAGCTAACTTACTTTAAATGTGCAAGAACTATAGAGCAATACAACAACAGGCTTAAATGAACTGACAACAGTTATATGACTTACAGGTCTCAAAGACGCACACAATCTCAACTGATTTTCCTCCGGACAGACTTTTTCCTCCCCTCGCGGTGGGAGACGCGTGTCCACGCTATTCTCCAACATGACGACCTCTTGTACAAAACTAAAGTAACGAGCCAATTTTGCAAAAGGTAACAAGTGGAAAGTACCGATATTTGTGTTAAAATGTAAGGAGTAAAAGTAAAAAGTCGCCACAAAGAAAATAGTAAAGTAAAAATATCAGAAAAATCTACTTGAGTACAGTAATGAAGTATTTGTACTTCTTTATGTCCCATCTCTGATTAGGGGAGAAGATAAGGGCCTTACAGCTCAGGAAAGCATCACAAGAGCTGTGAATCAGTAAGGCAATGTAGCATCGAATGCATTGAAACATGACAGTTTGAGCTTATGTATTACAGCTTTCATAATGCTGGATGGGATGTCTGTGGTGTTGCAATTCACCAGCACAAGCGGTGCATTGTGAGTCTTTCTACTCAGCCAAGGAATGATTTTTTTAACAGCTGAAGTAAGTTATGGTTATTGCAACTCAAGAATTAAGCAGCTTTGATGTATTTAAAGCTGCACTAATGACTATATTAATATGAACATTGATCAAAGGACAATGTGTGACATGAAAGGTGTTGCTCATATGGACAAATCCCCGTTCCCCTCAGTTCTGTCTTGTTGTTTTTGAATTCTGTTTTAGCGCACAGTTTTTTGGTTTACGACCCGTGAATTTAACGCCTCGTCCAGTCTCAACAACCTCGTTACCGGCAGCCAGTAATGTATGCCATCCGCCCGGCAGCAGACGGACACAGTCAGAGACTAGCTGGTGAACACAGTGGAGCAAGCTAAACACAGATATTCTCTCAGGAGTTGGTGGAGACCAAAGCAAAGCTAAAAAGAGGTACTTTAATCAGATGGACAAACACAACTCCAAATGAATGATAACGTTGCACGATACTGGATGTTTAAATAGGCCATTGCTTGTCATTGTTTTCAGCTGGTTTCTCTGTCCCCACATGCCCCCCCCGCCTCCCAAAATCAATGAATATAACTTTAAAGCCCTTTGAATGCCATAAGATCAAATATCCATGATTAAATAAGCAACAACAAAAGTTGATAGTTAGAAAAAAACATAGGTCCTTCCTTGTATTAATTGTTTAAAGCTCCCATATGATGCTTAATGCCAAGTTCATATTTGTATTTTGGGTTTCTAATAGAACATGTTAACATGTTTAATGTTCAAAAAACATTATTTTTCTTATACCGTCTGTCTGAAACGCTCCGTTTAAGCGCCTGTCTCTTTAAGACCCCATCTACGAAAAAAGCCCAGTCTCTGCAGCGTCGTTGCAGCCGGGGAGTAACCGCAACAGCACTAACCTAGTTCAGCAGAACTGTGTGGATGTGATTCGGTCAGATTCCTTTTTTGCTACAAGAAGTCCACAACTATCATAATAAATGTTGATAAACTCTGATTGGTTCACTGAACTGAATGACAAAACCTTTTTCTAACTGAGCCCCACCCCACAAAGTACAGACATCTCATGTTAAACATAACTGGTCTATCTTTGGTCATGTAGTGCTTCATAGAAGCAGATCATGATACTCATTGACAATAAACTGTGCTAATGTTTCACAAAGAAAAGAAACAAAAAATGTGCCTGACACAAAAAGAAGGAACTGATTTACGTGGTTACATAATAGTTTCAGTCAGATAAAAATGATCTTGGAAAGTTTATTCCAGGAAGTCAGTTAATTGGCTACCAAGTTCATCGTTCTTCACATACACAAACCACAAATGCAGCCTGTCAGGTAGGTACGCTGTTCCAGGTTGTGTAGCGCTCTTAACAAGCTCCATGAATCACGGTTAGCTTCAGGTATTAGGTTACAGATGGTTCACCTTAGGTCGAAGGTTAGGAAATCTGTAGATCTGATTGGTAGGGATACACAAGCTGGCTCCGAGAAGATGAAAAATTAAATTGTGTGCTGCAGAATTGTTTAAAATGAAAGAAATTCCTAATGTGTCAACTTTGTCACAGTCACGTGCTGAAATGTATAATACTGGAGGCCCACAATGGAAATAAGCCTTCGGATGTTATTGTGTTTTTTATCCTTGGTGATTTTTAATGTCGGCCTATGGAATTACTGCTTTAGATCATCAAATAAATCAAACTGTTGTTACAAATGTATGAAAATGGCATTTGCAATCCACGTGCCTTCCACATGGCCCTGTGAGAGGATAGCATGGAGGGATTTAATGCTTGTATTATTTACTGTTCGCAACATAAAATCAGGACTTGAGAGCTTTTTACACAAAGATTGTGTGTTGTTCTGGCATTAATATGGCCTAAATTAAAGCGTAATGTGAAAATAAGTCTTGTAAAAATGAGAATATACACCATAAAACAGAAAGTTATTGTTCATAAAACCCCTGATGCACTTGGTCACAAAACACAGACATTCTTATGGCAACATATTGCTGGAGAATTAAAAAAACAAAACAGTTCGGCATTAGCTTCATAATGGAAAAAAAGGGATTAAGTGTTGTATGAAAAAAGTAAGGTCTGGTTTCCAACAGATATACGATAGCGCTCGCTGGGATTTTTCTATCCACTTAACCAAAGCTTTTCAACAAGCAGAGTTATCAGTAATAGTCCACATATCATACTCATACACAGTTGGATTGGGAACATGGTGGGAGAGGGTCATTTTAAGGGAGCATTCATCAAATGAAGGTTGACTTGCGTCTGATGGCCATTTCCAAATACCTCATTAAGATTCCTCAGTCTTTAGGACATTAAGACCCATGCACATGTTTTAAAAATTAGCTTCCTTGCAGCTTGTGAGGCTCACCTTCCCTTTAAATGGCAGTTTTTTAAAAGCAGATTGTCTCAAAATGAGTGTGCCCTCTGTAAAAAAGCAAACAACGCTTTCAGGCTTAGTGCCTCGATGGAGCGGCTCGGGACTCAGTAAACCGAGTCCGGGATATTTTTTGACACTTGCATAACAAGAGTCAAGAGAGAAAGCTCCTCGGGCTGTAGCGTTTTGGTCAAAGATATTTCCCTACCAATGATCGTGGATTAGTCGGGTCATCTTTGGATCCCGCTCAGAAAAAAATACTTAAGTTGGATTCGCTCTCAATGGACCCGGCACTCACTCTTCTCCATATGCTGAGGGACTCTTGCCTTGCTCTGCTCTCACTCAAATGAAAAGTACCATTGTTGGGAATTAAAACATGTATATACAGAGAAGGAAAGGGGGGGGGGGGTCTTGATTTTTACAAAGTCCAGGACTCCAGAGGTAAAAGTTGGGAGAAATACCCTTGATAGTTCAGTTTATGAGGGGTTTGAAGTCCCTGTTTTGTAATAATATATAATGCCTGCCTGGGTCATCTGCAGTGAAGCGGCGGCCGTGACCTGGGGCAATTACAGACAGGCATCAGCGAAGCCTCCCTTTAAGTCCCGTTGCGTCTGAATTCTCCTGACAGTGCATATTACTCTGCTGTCAGGGCACAGCCACTACTAAATGTGTTTTTTGGGGCCGAAAGCCTGCAACTTGCTAATGTTTGGCTCTCTCTGAAACTGCAGAACATTATAAATCTAATAGGGAGAAACACCTCGGCTTAAAACACGGGGCATATGTCACAAACTCGCACTACTTGACTTTTAGATTGAGGGCTACATTTGCAGGGAGATGGAATGGGTGGCAGTGTCTGCTGGATATCTGACAAACATATCAGGTTGTTTTTACTTGCAGGCATGCTTCTCGTTTGCATTGCAATTTGTTAATTCAGCTAACACTCTCATAAAGCATGGCTCTTTCACTGTGAAGGTGTTTGCCAAGTATATGTTGGGTATTTGGATTGGAAGGCTCCTGAGTGCTGGTTAGGTTTTTCTTTCTTTCTTGCCATTACACTACCTATTTCTGGTGGGAGCACTTGCGAGCCTGCGATAAAGGTTCAAAGAGCTTTTCTGAAAATCCACGTGCAGCTGTCTATATCTGTGTGGCCAACCTGTACAATTTACACCATCCCTGTCAAGCCACCCAGCAAGTATGACAGAAGACATAGTTGACTCGTTCTGACAGTAAACGTATGATCCCTGTTTTCAATCCTAATCCTCTCAGATTTATTGGTGCCTTCCCCTGTGTTCATCCGGTTTTTTTTACTCCCCATTCTGCTGTTCACCCTCAGGCAGGAACCTGTAAAGGTCTTTACAGGGTTCAGCAGCCGTTTATTATTAGCTCCAGCTGCCTGACTCCATATACTTTTATGGGATAGTAAGGATCTTCATCTTCAGGTCACCATGTTTCAGCAGCAATGGTGAGCCTTTAGACCAGGTTATGTAACAGATGATACCTATATGATGTTTTTTTTCAAGCTTTAGTGCGTAACCTTTTGACTACACATGCGTTACATTCAAGCCATTGCCAAACGAGTTGCTACAAAGCCAATCAGCTCCACACCACTTTGTATTTATGCTGCTCTCCTTGTGTGTGTACGTGTACACAATTCAGCAGTAAGCCAAACTCCATTCAAATGAATACGGGGAGTCAGGATATAGCGTCCAAGCTCCTGGTGATTTATTTGGCGTCACCGTCATATACAGTATGAATAGGAGTGAAACTGTAGAATCACTAAACCTGAAGGCAAAACAGTATTTCTCAGTACGACAGAAGATTATTACCTCTTCTGAAGAGTCCATCATGTTTTTTCTTCCTCTGTGTCCTCCTTGGCTACTAGCAACTGTGTGGAGGACGTGTGGGGGGAGCGTGCGTGATCACGGAAGGCTTGTATCATGTGGACATGCCGACAGTTTTGTTGTCATTACTTAGAATTCCTCATGGGGGAGACAAACTATGCACTATAGCTTTAACTCGGTGGCAGTGGATGTCAATTTTAAATCCGTGTTAACACGGTATTTCCTCTCTCTCCACTGTCGTCACATGTGGGTAAGGCCGAGGCACAAAGGGCGAGATTCGCTTATTACCTTACTCACTTATGAAAAATAATGCACATTTGAATAGTAATTTCTGCATTCAATTAGTATCGTTTTTATTACAATTTGGTTTATATTTGACTCTTGGAATTCGTTCCAACAGCGCTGATTTCTACCAAAGTTTTTTGCCATAACCACAATGTTTACCTAACCTTAACGATCCAACACTTGATATTGTATTGTAGAAAGCGAGAATAAATAAAAGATGAAAGATTGCATCGCGCAACGTCGCAAGATTGGTCCAATATCAACATTCTTGACTGGTGATAGGGTTGATTTTCTTAATTACAAAGTGATGTCTGGTCATGCTGATCGTTTTTTTGGTTTTATGAACAAAGGTTTTAAAAGATATCTAAATATCTGTTTTTTGAATGTCATTTTTCAATGCTTTGAGCACATGCGTGTGTGTTAGGTAGTTTGGTTGTGAATTGTTGGCTAAGAAAAAAAAGCCAAATCACCCAATCAGCTGACTGTATTGGTACTTTTACTTATCAAGAAAACAGTTCTGTACCCTGATTTCTGTAAAACACATAATGCATAGTGATGTTTGAGTTGCACAGAGGACGAACACTGGGGCTCAATACCTGGTTGCAAGTGTGCACACTAAACAGTTGTCGGATATCAGTGAGGGACCATGTGGGACGAGATTTGGAGGGTGGCAGTTTGGGGTTTGGCAACAGACAGACAACCCTGTGTTCTAATAATTCAGTCTTTATAGTTCTATAGTTGTTTTGCCAAATATGTTTTGCCTGGATTATCTTCACTGCCAACATTTTCTCCAATCCAGAAGACGTTATGTCCTTGGACTGGACTGGACTTGCAGGGAGTTGGTCGGGGTGACGAATGGGTGTAAAAGGTGTTCTAGCACTCCCTAAATTTCATCTTAGCCCCCTTAAAAATAACAATAAAAAAATCAATTTTGGTGCTTCAAGTTAGAGTTTGCGAACTTGTGTATTAGTGACACAGGACAAACAATTACAGGTTCAAAGGGCTTAACATTTCTGGCTTGACCCTCATGTTGTCCTTGGGTCAAATTGACCCGTTTTCAGTAAAAAAAAAAAAAAAAAAAAAAAAGTCACAAAAACAAATGTCAACATTAAAAATATCTAAAAACTTTGGGAAAAATACGTCAAAAAAAAGCACCCACAACATTGAAACAGTGACAAAAATGTCGGAAAAAACAATAATAATGTTGAAAAACAGTGACCATTGTTGACAGGAAGACGTCAAAAATCCTATGAACCTGTAAGTAGGGTTCGGTACCAAAACCTGGATCCACTATGGAACTGGTTCCTACACAACTAGCATTAGAATGCTAATTTTCAATTAAAACTAAACGCTATAAAAGAGTCCTTATTTGATGTCATTTTTCAGTTTTCAGGAATCGCTTTAGGAATCGAAATCTTTTTAAAAGTACTGGTTTGTCATCAGAATCGTAAAAATCCAAACGATACCTAACCCAGTCAAGGACGGGGTTAACAGAAACCTAGTGCTGGCCAATCAGAGGAGGTCGGTTAACACTTTTGCAAGGCACTGTATCCGTGTCACATTCTCATAAGGGGCTGAGCCCCCTTAAAGGTCTGATCCTAGCATCGCCCCGTGGGTAACCTAAGGTAAGTCTTGCATTGCCAGACCTTTATCCACAGCGGGTAGATGCTAGATTGTAATCATCGAATGAGTCAGACGGGGCCAGAGGCCAGATCCAGAATTTCTCAATGAGAATGCAAGAGGAAATGTCCTTCCAGCCCCTTTCAGGCTATAGTAGTAAACCACATTAAACAAAAAAATAATCATAACAGTGTATTTTTCACATACTCTGTATGTTTCTGGAGTGTGACTGGAGGGCTGGAAATATTTTAGTCATGGATTGAAAATGTGTTGACAATGTGTAGCCATTACGATGAAAAGTTTTTTTTTTATATATTGGTACTTTGATTTGGTGCTATATTTACAAAAACTAATATTTCAGGTGTAAACGGTGGTCATAGTGGTTCAGGTGGTCATGCATGGGAAATAAAGAACTTCTGAAGTTGAGATTGTGTTTGATCAGCAACAAAAGTCACCCAACAAGACCTTTTTATGAAACCGGGTGCCTATGGGTTCACCATGTTCATGATTATGTGTTTATCGGTTAGTCCCGGTCCTTGTTCTGTGATGATTGTTTATTTATGTGTGTAATCTGCCGGGGGATTACATCACACCCCTGTGGTTTTACAATTACCCAAGTGACAGGCCAGGCAGTGGTAATGACCTGTGAGAGCTCGGTTCTGCTCTTTGGCTACGTGGGCTCTCCATAAACCAGTTTGACTTTGGGTGTCTGTCAGAGCCAGCCTGTATTTACACATAACTCAAACAAGTGGGGTCTGCACCCTGTGTGAGGTATTCTGGCTCTCGCTGACAAGACCAAGGTTGCCTATTCACCGCTCCAAGCCTTCTCTCTCTCAGCCGAGACATGCTAATACCAGGAGGCTACGCTGATGGAAAAGGATAATAAAGCAATTTCTTTGTCAACAGCCAGGCGCGGATGATGTTGAGCTGTTGCATTTGGAAAGGAATGCAGATTTCATAAGAGCTATCGCTCTTTTTCTTCAGGCCTCATCAATGCTAAAGCCCCAGCCCCTGTGCCCTAGAAAATAATTCAGATGAAGTGGTCCCATTTTGAGTCTATCCATCCCCTCCCATCCCCATCCTACTGATTTGTAGGTAAATCATGGCTGTCAGTATAGTAGCAACCCTGATTAAAGTTCAGGGGTTTAATAGATCATTTTAAATAACCCCCAAATTACTCCCCTCTCCCCAGCCGATCCACCTGGACCCCTGCCCTGGGTGCATGGCAGTTTTCAGCCGTCGCAGGGCGAGCCAAGTCCAGCCTCGTGGTTCCTGCCTATTCCCCCAGGATGGTGCGCTGCAGGCCTAGACCAACATTCTCAGCTGTGTTCAATCTGCTCTGAGACAAGCTGGCTATGAGAAAATGCAAAGGGAAAAGGCACTTGTGCGAGCGCACACACACACACACACACACACACACACACACACACACACACAGGAGGAGAGACATGGAAAATCCTGGACAGTTAGTGCACTTTGTTCACTTGGTTCAGCTGGAATCTGTCTAGAAACACCCTGACACACACACACACACACACACACACACACACACACACACACACACACACACACACACACACACACACACACACACACACACACACACACACACACACACACACACACCCAAGCTCCCCGGGCGACTCAAGTCTGTTCCAATTAATCGTGTTTAACCATTCTAATCACACTTTAGCACATTAATCCTATTTTCAATCCAAAACACAACTGAGGCGACCGGCATGTGGGCTGCAGATTTTTATATTTATTTTTATTTTTTTATTGCCACCGCAATTCAGATGAAACCCAGAGCCGGCTGCGGGCCCCTGCTTCAGCCTGCACTCTCACTGAACTCGGACTTTCAATCTCTTTTTTCCCCCTCCTCAACTCACAGGTAGAATTTATAGCATAACGCTGATGCCTTCACTCAAAATATGTCCCTGCAGAATTTAACAATTACCCCGGGTGAGGTCATAAGTAAAAGGCTCGGTATGAGGAAGTGCTGTTTTTTCCCTTGATTAGGTTGTATTATTGTGCATCGTGTGGACACAGTCCCGGTATCTTATCAGTTTGACATCCTAAGTCACCAGGACAGCCAGATAATTTGAGTCCAATCCATCTGCTATTGGAGCACCCCTGGAGGGCGTGCTGGTCATGATTCTGTATATCTCCACTCTCATTTAATGTTCTTGGAGTACATTTGAGCTATATCATATCACTAAGGATCATACGGAGGCTAACAGTTATCAAGAAGAAGGAGGTTGTTCTGTGAAATGACGTCTTTGGGGTTCTAAAAGGAAATAAAAAAAAGTGGGGTTGCTGCCTCTTTCTGTGTGTTTGGAGACTTTCACATTGGCAGCAGTGGAGGTGTTTAGCGCCCCCCAAGGTTCCTCCTGGAACACCCTAGAAAAATCACAGATCTAGCCTCTCCTGGAGCTCTTAAAGCCTTACAGCCAGGGGTCCTGTAAAAGGTGCTGGTGCATTGATAATTGAGCCCCGCTAAGCAAACAAAGCATCAGAAATGGAGTTTTAATGGGTACTTTTCGGAGGGCTCACAGCAGCGCCGGTAGAATGCAAGAGACATTAAGCTAATTGAGTTTTAGAGGCGATGTAAAACTGGCAAAGAGTGTTATTTAAAATTACAAAAATAAACAAAAGGGCTACTCATAGGAAAACAAATGGTGTGGAAGCTGAGTAAACTGAGTGACATCACTGAGCCCCAGCTCAGCATGTGGGTAGAATGATGTAATGGGAGCTGGAGCCGCTCGCCAGCCATTGACTTCGGTAACCTTGCCCCCCCCCACCTATAACCCAGCCAAACACCCAGCCACAGCCGCGAGACATGTTTTAATTAATCATAGGTTCATTAGTGCAGAGAGGCAAGCCTTCAGCTGTGACTATTAGACACAGGAAAAAACACTTGCTATGGCATGACAAGTTGTCCTCTTAATGTGGCTGCTTAACATAATGGTGAGAAAACAGACATTAATCGACAAGGAAGTGGCAGGGCGGAGAGCTGCAGGCGTTCTGCATAATGTCTAGATGCAAACACACACGAGGGCAAGCCAGATTCAACAGCTTCTGTCCTCCGTCTGTCTGAGGTTACACCAAGAGTCGATGCAAACAGCTGGTTGGACTTTAAGTACAGTAATACAATTATTGTTCGACTTTGCTGCCTGCGTAGTGAGAGGTACAGCACGCTTGATGCCAGTATGTGATTAAAGAGTCGAAACAAACGACAGTCCTCGAAACTATAATGAACTATATTGTTTGTTACTGCCTTCCAGAATGACATATCAAAAGCATTTTCTGATCTAATGTTTCCATCAGGACATAGTTTATCTGTGCCATCCTAAACCAAAACAATAAATACATTTTTCTGATCCAACACCACTGTTGTTAAAGTTTAGTTAGGTTTAGATACTAAAATAACTTGGTTAGAGGGCAGAGATCATGGTTTGGGTAAAAATAAATGCTTAATTAAAATTAGGGGACCTTCGCCGATTAGGTTAGAATTATAACCACTTGGGTTTATCTGCCTTTTAATGGATAGGCCAGCTATGAAAGAGATAACTCTTGTTATGATTTCCTACCATAAATAAAATTGAATTGATTTTTTTAACCCTCCTGTTGTCCTCAGGTCAAATTTGACCCCTTTAAAAAAAATGTCTATATCTGAAATATGAGTTTCTTTTTAACCAAATTACCACAAACAATGGATTGGATTCCTTACAATGCTCTTTATAAATACAACTGATCACTTTTATTCCTCTGATTTTAACTATTAGTCAAAATAATTCATAATTTCTGCTTTTTTAACTCAAATATTAGGTACAATTCTATATAAATGAGGGTTTTTAAACAATGAATTCCAAAAAGTAGTGTAAAAATAGTGGTATTAAGGTGGTGTTAGTGAAAACTAAAAACAAAAGTCTGAAAAAGGACAAAAAGTTTTTGACCTGGGAGGACAACACAAGGGCTGTTAAAAAAAGTTGTGTTCACTTATTCCCCTTTCCCTGAGGAAGAACAGGTCGGAAAAAAAGTCAATACATCATTTTCAATCAATAATGGCAAAGGTTCAGAAATATTTTGTAATAACCCCAATACATCAGTTCTATAATCCTCAAGTGGAAAGCCACTTCCCTTTCACATGATTCATTTATACTTTGGTCATTTTTTTCGAAAGTTTGGTTTAACTTCATTTTGGCATCAGATGATCTAAAGTACAGCAATGTTTTCCAAGCTATTTTCAAGTCTTAATAACTCTAATAGCCCTGGTACAGTGAGCATGCTCCATATTAACATATGAGAGCCAAATCTCACTTACCAATTACATAACTTTTTGATCTCAGCAGGAAGTTTTTTTTTTTTCATTTTGCATATTTATGCCAAACAAAACTCTCTGATAATATGAATTTTCTCAGATGACAATTAATTACTTTTTCCAAATCTGAGGGAAATGATGAAGCTGCCACAAATCCCACTTTTAAATGACTCAACACACAATACAGTGGCAAGACAGTCAGTCAGCAGAGTTTTGTTTTGGACATCATGGCATGATGGACCCAGTTCCCACTGCTGGGACTGGACATTTCCTTCCCTCTGTTGCTGGGTCTTTGTGTTGGGAAGGTCCCAGGCAGTGTGGTCAGAGACTGCCCACTGGACACAAAGCCGCTCTGTGGTACTAGAACCGGGCCTCTTGAAACAGACTTCCTCTTTAATGTGCTCTAAGCGATGACATTTGAAAACGGAGGCTAGCTTACTCCTCCCCTCCTATATGTTGTATTCACCAGGGTTAGTGCTGACTCTCGCTAATTATATCCTTGTGTTGTACCTGTGCAGCATAAACAGAGCCGCCTGAATGTCGTTGTCTAGGACAGCTCTCTTCTAGTTAACTTCCCTCTTCACGCCCAACACCCCCCTTCATGTGCACACGCACTAACCCCAAACCCCCACCCCCAAATCCTTCTTGTCGGTTATTGGCTGGAACACTGTTTATGTTTTGTGGTACAGGTTGGCAGGGTTTGTTTTTGTTGCCGTTTGTGGAGTCTGTCACCAGAACACACTGTAGCAGATAGTAGGGAGATGTTTTTTACAGTGTGTTCTGGGGACAGGAAGCTAGCAGATAGTGAGGAGATGTTTTTTTACAGTGTGTTCAGGGGACAGGCAGCTAGCAGATAGTGAGATGTTTTTTTTACAGTGTGTTCTGGGGACAGGAAGCTAGCAGATAGTGAGGAGATGTTTTTTACAGTGTGTTCAGGGGACAGGCAGCTAGCAGATAGTGAGGAGATGTTTTTTACAGTGTGTTCAGGGGACAGGCAGCTAGCAGATAGTAAGGAGATGTTTTTTACAGTGTGTTCTGGGGACAGGCAGCTCGCAGATAGTGAGGATGTTTTTTACAGTGTGTTTAGGGGACAGGCAGCTAGCAGATAGTGAGTAGATGTTTTTTTACAGTGTGTTTTTAGCAGATAGTGAGGTGTTTTTTTTACAGTGTGTTCAGGGGACAGGCAGCTAGCAGATAGTGAGGAGATGAGTGTGTTCAGAGGATTTTAGCAGATGATGTTTTTTCAGTGTGTTCAGGGGACAGGCAGCTAGCAGATAGTGAGGAGTGTTTTTTACAGTGTGTTCAGGGGACAGGCAGCTAGCAGATAGTGAGATGTTTTTACAGTGTGTTCAGGGGACAGGCAGCTGCAGATAGTGAGGTGTTTTTTACAGTGTGTTCAGGGGACAGGCAGCTAGCAGATAGTGAGGAGATGTTTTTTACAGTGTGTTCAGGGGACAGGCAGCTAGCAGATAGTGAGGTGTTTTTTACAGTGTGTTCAGGGGACAGGCAGCTAGCAGATAGTGAGGTGTTTTTTTACAGTGTGTTCAGGGGACAGGCAGCTAGCAGATAGTGAGATGTTTTTTTACAGTGTGTTCAGGGGACAGGCAGCTAGCAGATAGTGAGGTGTTTTTTACAGTGTGTTCAGGGGACAGGCAGCTAGCAGATAGTGAGGAGATGTTTTTTACAGTGTGTTCAGGGGACAGGCAGCTAGCAGATAGTGAGATGTTTTTACAGTGTGTTCTGGGGACAGGCAGCTAGCAGATAGTGAGATTTTTTACAGTGTGTTCTGGGACAGGCAGCTAGCAGATAGTGAGGAGATGTTTGCTGTATGTGACAAAACATGTTGTAGCCTAAAAAAAAAAATGTGTGACATCGCTTTGAGCACCTGTAAATATGCTAAATCACTCAATGCACTGCGAGACGTCCAAATAGAAACAGATGTAGTTCACTGACCGGTGATCAAGAGTCACAGTGGGAAAAGGAGAACCATAGGAAGAACCAGGATCGGGTCAGGCTCTTTTTGGAGCCCTAAGCAGTCAGCCCCTGCCAGACCCATCTACGAGTTCAGTGTTTGGAGTGAAACATCAGGATTGACAGCTGTGATTGGCTCGCAATTGGTCAGGCAGGTGTATGGGCGGGACTTGTAATACCTTTGGCTGCTGTTTTTGTCTGAAAAAGCTACTAACCAATCACATAACTGTCCATGCCCTGTTGGCCTTGATTGACGGACCAGGACGTTGTGATTTAAGAAAAAGTAGCACTATGCGATTAAACATTCATTGGGAATTTAAATTGGGTTTTAAAGTGAACACTAATTTTGAAAAAGGACACAAGGGATAGAATAAAACTACTTTTTAAAAACTCATTGTGAAAGAGCAGGTTTAAATTTTCATCTCATGGTTATGTTATTAAGTTAGTCTCTTTATTCATTTGCACGAGTTATTTTAGTTTGGAGCACCTTTGGCCTCTGTGGTCAATTTATTCGTTTTCACGGCATACCATAGCAACAGTGCTTCAAAAGAGAATCCCACTGATTGGGTTTTAGAGGAAATGTAGATCAATCTCACTCAGTCTTATAGGCTGAGAGAGATTTGTGCCAAGCAATGCTGACTGCTAAGATGTCACTTTGTCATTTAAATGGATGATGTAAATGCTCTGCAGTTTCTCAACTGGGACTCTGTGAAATATGTGCGAGCTGAAAAGGCCTTAAAGCATGCTGGATTTTCCCACTCTGTAGTGGAACAGCGTGAAAAAAGTTTCTATATTAATTTAACACATGGTCTGAGAATGACTCTTTGTTTCCTCCCTTTTCCACAACCACCACTTAATGCTGTGCAGAATAAATAAGCTGGCAACACAAGGAAACACTAGAGAGACAGAGTGTGTTCTCTGGAGTCGTGCCACTGCTTGGTTGTCAATGCGAATGTAAGTAGGCCGCAAGTGTGAGCAATCACTGGAAATTATACGCTTTTAGAGGGATTTGATATAAAGGTATTAAGTCGGTCTGAGATGTTTGGCAGCCCAAATCGTTGGGAATTATATTCATGGACATGATATGCACCACAACTGCGGCTTCTTGTCAATTCCATCGTGTTGCACATTTTCCAACTGTTTGTGAGTGTATGAAGTGGATCCCAGCAGATTGGTGTAATAGGATAAATGTGGCTACGGAGTGGGCTCGGGTCCGGTGAGGGCAGCACATGGTAGGTGGGATGGAAACTCTACTCTTCAACCCGTCTCCCTTACACAGTGCCTCTGCTCAGCTTGTAGCGTCATTGGAAACTTAAGAAAGCCTCTAACAGGCTGCTGAAGGGAGGGTGGTTAGGATGAGCCAGGTCCCTACTTTGTTTTCCTCATTTTCACCAATGCTCTCAACAATGGGGTTGAACGACGAGTTAAAAATGATGTCTTCTGCATTTAGCATACGGGACGCTATGGTTCAGTCTACCATCAACTTCCAGTGTGGCCAATTGCAGTCAGCACACAGCCATGCAATCAGGTCCACATTTCAAGCTCGGTTTAGTTCAACGTCCCAACATGGTTTCTCTGAGCACGCAATACCAGGGTGTTATGACAGTCCACTCCTGGTTATCAGGTCGGGGAAATTGCTGAGATGTAACTGAGATCAAGCAGGGTGTGTGTGTGTGTGTGTGTGTGTGAGCTCACTGCACAGCTGGAGGGGTGACCCGCTCCTACTGATTCAGTTTGATTGTAAATGGTCCAACCTGAACAAAAACTCAGTAGGCCTTCATGCCGAAGTGTTTTTTTTTTTCCTCCAACTGCTGACAAACAAGCTTTGGAAATTCAAGTTCTCTGCAGTCTCTTCAGATCACAGTAAACTCCTCTCGCTTGCATGTATCTCCACTTTTTCACTTATTCTAAAAATGAAAACTACAAATTAAATGGCCATCAACTCTGGATTGTACTGAACACAAACCAAACCAATGTGTGTATCATGTCCTAAAAAATGCTTTTTTCCGATGAACAACCCCATCACAAAGACTGATAGACAGCAGCTCTTCTTTCTCCGCAGGCTGACAAGGTTCAACGTGGATTCCGGTGGACCATCGAGAGTCTCCTGGCCGGCTGCATCATTGTCATTCTTGGTTTTATGTATACTTTTTCATGACAATTTCGTATAAGCCGCTCTCACAGGAGTATATTTGAACAACAAACTGTTCCTGTTGTCTTTGTGTCAAATTTGAACCCTTTAAAAAATGTCTACTATATCTGAAATATGGGTTTCTTTTTAACAAGATTACCACAAAAATGGATTGGATTCCTTACAACGCTCTTTGCAAATACAATTGATCACTTTCATTCCTGACTAAACTCATCTGTACGGTCCTCTGAGCTTAACTATTAGTCAAAATAATTCATTATTTCTGCTTTTTTTAACTCAAATATTAGGTATAATTCTATATAAATAAGGGTTATTGACAATGAATTCCCAAAAGTACTGGAAAACTGGTAAGGTGGTGTTGGTGAAAACTAAAAAAAAAGTCTGAAAAAGGGACAAACATTTTTCTGATCCAACACCACTGTTGTTAAAGTTTAGTTAGGTTTAGATACAAAAATAACTTGGTTAGAGGGCGGAGATCATGGTTTGGGTAAAAATAAATGCTTAATTAAAATTAGGTGGTAATTCGCTGATTAGGTTAGAATTATAACCACTTGGGTTTATCTGCCTTTTAATGGATAGGCCAGCTATGAAAGAGATAACTCTTGTTATGATTTCCTACTATAAATAAAATTGAATTGATTTGTTTAACCTTCCTGTTCAAATTTGACCCCTTTAAAAAAATGTCTATATCTGAAATATGAGTTTCTTTTTAACCAAATTACCACAAACAATGGATTGGATTCCTTACAATGCTCTTTGCAAATACAACTGATCACTTTCATTCCTCTAATTTTAACTATTAGTCAAAATAATTCATAATTTCTGCTTTTTTAACTCAAATATTAGGTACAATTCTATATACATGAGGGTTATTAACAATGAATTCCAAAAAGTAGTGTAAAAATAGTGGTAGTAAGGAGGAGTTAGTGAAAACTAAAAACAAAAGTCTGAAAAACGGACAAAAATGTCAATTTTTTGTCCGTTTTTGACCCTGGAGGACAACACAAGGGTTAAAGGTCCAATGTGTGGGAATTTCTCCCATCTATCGCTGAGCTCATATATCGCAATCAACTCTCTCGTGCCACACAGTTCCGGGAAGCTACGACATTAACAGCGCCTGTGAGTTAATCATGTGACAGCAAAATCGCAAAAGGCGGAGCCGTGTGTCCTGTATGTCCGTTACCAGCTAACGTATTGTAAGATGGCGCATGAGCGTCTACCCCAGTTCATGCAAATGGAAATGTAAAATTGCAAGCCAATAGGAATACTTGGAATTGATGGTGGTGGTAAATATTGATAAAAAGGACAAGTTTGTGAATGGGCAACTAAAAACATTACACTCAGGACCGTTAAGGCTATTGAATGTGTGACCCTGTTATAAAAAGTCAAATAAATATGGTTAAAAAAAGCTAAACTCCGTCTACATCCATTGCAAGGATCTAACTATTGAACAAAGTTAAAGATATTCATTTAGGAAGATCAACCCCAATAAAAGGCAAGTGTTAAAGGGGAAGAATACTCCTTTTTTTTTAAATAAGTCAAAGAAGGACTCAAAGCAATACAACTACCCACAGTATTACAGTCTCTGCATCTTGGAAGATGAAAATCACTTATTGAAATCTACAATGTTTACAGTACATGCCATGATCACCTTTCCTCTCGCTTAACAGGGAAGATCTCATTCAGAAAACATCTAAATAAAAGTCTGCCGCGGGGGAAAATAACAGCAAATGGAGTAACTCTGACCACATGTAATGAATGTGAAACAAATTATGCATTGCAGCGATATTATAATAATTCTCTATCTCCAATACATCTCCCCTATCAATACAATCTAATCCAGCCGAGGCGGAGGCCCACAGCAATACTCACTAAATGGAGTGGTGCATGTTTGTGCTGATGGTGTATTCATTAGGTATAGAGGACAAATGAATAGATTTTTTTGTTATTCGCCACTGACATCCTCGCTGACATGCTGTTATCAAATTCTTGTTGCTACGAATGGAGCCGACATGATGCCAAAGGTAAAATGCATTTGTGGAATTACAGCGGCCGGCCTGAGCCATTACTCGGTATAACAGATAGCCTGTGCCTGACATGCACCTCCAACTTTCATTTCTCGCTCCGAGACTTGAGATCTCCCAAGCCTCACGCAGGGATAAGAAACTTTTATATTGCTTGTTTTGACATATGAGTGTGCTAAAATTGCCTGCCAATGCCAAAGCCATTTGCCTTGTCAGAGGTTTTGTAGCTGCACAAAAATGTATTTACTGTCATGGATCTAGTGTGACTTTTCATCTCCGAGGGATATCACCGAGAAGGAGGATATGACTATTCCAGCTGCTTTGGTAGTCTTTTACCATCAGTTTTAAGATTTTTTTTTTTTTTTCTTGTTCGAAAGATGTTATGCATTTAAAGCAGATGTATGTTCCACTGTTTCTCTACATGATGTCTTTTTTATTGGAAGGCAGAAGACAAAACATTAACAGAGCAACAAAACAGAACAAGACAAACAGAAAACTACTACTACTAGAACAAGATGTTAGCTGTGTGTGTGTGTGTGTGTGTGGAAACCTTCTGTAACATTAATGTATAATATGGCCCTTTAACGGTCTTTTTGTACACCAAGTCTTGTTAACGTTGTGAAATGGTCGCAATTTAAGTCTTGAAAATCATCTGGTAGATACAAATGTGCCCAATTAAAGGGTTGAGGAAGCAATTGGTGTAAAGGAGGTGTACTAGAATCTCATATGTATAATACAAAGAAATATCACTGTCACTATACGAGATGATTTCCCCCATTTATCGGAGGCAAAAGACAATCTGTGAAAAGTGAGGATTCCATTAAAATTCCATCACATTAAATTAACAGCAGAGAACAAAAACAAACTTGAACTCTATGAATGTTAATGTTTGTATTGATTATGTATTAGCACTCGTCGGGCTTCCTCCTTCTCATCAAAGCCCGTCATCTCACGCTCTATAATTATTTTCACATGGACTCTGAAGAGGCAGGTTTCATCAGCCGCTCTCATCTGTCACCTAAAGCAAGACAAACGAGCGACTTGTTCATGTGCATGTACATTTTCGGCACAGACTACACAAAGTCCTTACATTAAGCCAGCTAGGTTCACTGCAAAGGCTAGCGCGGGTTTCCTGCAGCCTGAGATCAGATTCACCTCTCAGACTTGTTCATGTGTAACGCACCCTGCCAGCTGCTGAAGCCGGTGTCAGAAAGGCTTAATTCCCCTGCAGGGGAGTAATGATAAATTTAGTGGAACACTCTAAGTTACAGCTGAGTTAATGTGAAAGCTTTACAGGGCATGATGAAATGCCATGTGTTTTTATTTAGATTAAATTATACACAGGCCGTCTCTGACACTATTCACGATTCATTTGACCTCGGATAAACAGTAAGATGTAGATATTGACATCACTTTTAGACATGTTAGCTCAGATGAATGAATTAGATTAAATGTAGATGTGATGAGGTCGGGAGACAAACAAATTGACATACGCATGTAACTGTCAGCTTAAATAAAGACACGAAGTAGATGCAAGACAGAGGCCGTGTGAGACCACAAATAGACTGTAATCATTAATATAGATGTACACGTGATACTGTGTATCTATCCTTCTCTCAGTGCAGTTCAAAACAATTCAGATGAGCCTTTACAGGAAAATATAAAATACTGTGGTGATTTCAGGGCCGTAGCTAAGGTCTTAGAAACAGTGGGGTTATACATTTAAATCATTTAAAAAAGCAACCAAAACATTCTGTAACCCTTTTGTATGCATTGGATGCCTTTCATTCTATTTTATTTTTGTACATTTGTTAATGTAATAAGAATAAAGTACTTTCACCTTTTTAACTTGAATACCTGTTATCACGTGATTAAAGTTCCGTTATTTGGTCATGACTCTGGGAAAAGGTAAAGCTAATAAGTGGAAGGATTTTGCTCAGAAATGTTACGCATGTGAAGACAGATCTTTGTACCTTGCATGTGTTTCTACGTGTGATATCTGGAAACCTGCTAATACATTCTGGGGGATTAAATATCTTATTTACAGAATGATTGATTTATGTTTGTCTGTTTTTGTTGCCCTCATAATAGACACATTTAGGAAGACATTTGCCCTGTGTGTAACTTTAAATTGTAAAAATTGAAATGCACTTCAGGTTCTCATAACTGTACTCTGAGAAATGACCTAATTTTCTTTTTTTTTGTCTTTGTAATTGGCTCGATGTCATTGTGAACGAGTGTCGCCCCTCATTGATCTCTTGAGTATAAATAAAGGTTGTTAAATGAATGAATGAATGAATGAATGAATGACTTGAACCTCAGTGTGGTCAGTGTGCACATACTACAGCTGCCATTCTGAAAATATGAATACATAAAAATGAGCCAGTGACAGAAGGTGAAAGTCATTTCATTAAGAGGATGATAAAACATAAGCTTTGTTTTTCTTTTAAACCATTTTTACAAGAATAAATAATATGCATTTTTTCTACCTGAAATCAACGGCCTTACCTTATTTCCTGTGATGAACATGTATTCCTGACTCAATTCTGAACATTATTCTGATATGACCCTTATGTTGTTTCCATAGTGGATTTTTAACATGAATTATAACCTTATGACAAAAAACTAACCCCACTTCCATTTTAATTGTGTGCTAGTAGAGACTGATGCATTCCCTAAACATAGATGTTATCTCAATTGTTAAAAATTGAGATAAAGACAATATTTAATAGATTATGAAGTAAAATTTTATTTCAGAATTGTTTTTAAAACCCCAAATAAGTCACGGGTCAGTTTGATCCGAGGGACACGAGAGGGTCCCGAAAGTGAAGACAACACGAGGGTTAAAACACATTTGTAACAATATAACTATTTGTGTGAATGCTGATTCAGCGGCACATACCATATTATGACTTTTTAAAGCTTTTTTTTGATGATATGAATGTTTTCAACATGGCACTGCTTCAACTAGCACCAGCAAGAAGGCCCTGCAGACTCGACACGTGGTTCCCCCTCGAGCCCTGGCTGGGCCATTTTGTGGGAAGTTTCCATGTTCTCCGAGACTCTCTCTGACACACTACACTGACTTTTTACTTTTTTCGACATACTATTATATGACTTTTTTTCGACATGTTATACTATGACTTTGTTAGACATACTATACAAAGATTTTTTTCATATACCAGACTATGACTTTTTTGCAACAAAATATATATATATGGTTTTTACGACCTACTATGCCATGACTTTTTATCACTATTTTTGACATCCTATTATATGAACTTTTTTTGACATGCTGTAATATACCTTTGTTTTTTAGACATACTTTATTTTTACCTTTTTATCACTTTTTTATACTATACTATGACTTTTTATATTATATACTATGACTTTTTTATCAATTTTTTTGATATACAGTACTATACTATGACTTTATCACATTTTCGACACACTATACTATGACTTTTTTGACATACTATACTATGACTTTTTTCGACATACTATGACTTTTTTCGACATACTATACTATGACTTTTTTCGACATACTATACTATGACTTTTTTTCTATGACAAGAAGTTGAAGTAATATTAATAGTGATACCATAAAGTAATAATTCAATCTACACAGCTTCATAAAGAAGGAAATCTCTCCATTTTTTCGACATACTATAACTTTTTCATGACTTTTTCCAACATACTATACTATGACTTTTTTGACATATTATACTATAACTTTTTTTGACATACTATACTATGACTTTTTTTGACATACTATACTATGACTTTTTTTGACATACTATACTATGACTTTTTTCGACATACTATACTATGACTTTTTCAACATTTATACTGTAACTTTTTTGACATACTATACTATGACTTTTTTGACATACTATACCAGGGGTCTTTTTTTCCAGGCCAAGGACCCCCAAAAAATGGAGCGGGGACCCCCTAATTATATATATTGTATAAAATTGTGTTATATCAAACTGGTCCTATAGTGCCATGTGTAAATGTACCTTGTTATTGTGCATTTAATACTAAGATACTCAAATAATACACAGGTTCATATATTCATGTTTTTATTTTAAACATGTGCGAGGCCCAGTGAGTAGGCGGCCATGCCACTGCCATTTATAAACATAACACAATAAACTGATTTTTGCTAAGATCCACAATGTCTGTCAATTGCATGTAATCATGCATAAAACTATTCAAATGGACTTTTTTAAAACATAAATGGGGAATATTAAAAAAAGTCTAATCAACCAAAACTTTTGCGACCCCCATGCAGTAAAGGGGTCGCGGACCCCCTGTTGAAGACCCCTGTACTATACAATGACTTTTTTTGACATACTATACTATGACTTTTTTGACATACCATACTATGACCTTTTCATGTCTCTTTTTGACATACTATACTATGACTTTTTTCGACATACTATACTATGACTTTTTTGACATACTATACTATGACTTTTTTCGACATACTATACTATGACTTTTTTGACATACTATACTATGACTTTTTTGACATACTATACTATGACTTTTTTTCTATGACAAGAAGTTGAAGTAATAATAATAGTGATAACATAAAGTAATAATTCAATCTACACAGCTTTATAAAGAAGGAAATCTCTCCATTTTTAGACATACTTTACTATGACTTTTTCGACATACTATAACTTTTTCATGACTTCTTTGACATACTATACAATGACTTTTTTTTGACATACTATAATATGACTTTTTCGACATATTATAACTTTTTCGACATACTATAACTTTTTCGACATACTATACTATGACTTTTGACATACTATGTTATGACTTTTTGACATACTATACTATGACCTTTTCATGTCTCTTTTTGACATACTATACTATGACTTTTTTTCTATGACAAGAAGTTGAAGTAATAATAATAGTGATAACATAAAGTAATAATTCAATCTACACAGCTTCATAAAGAAGGAAATCTCTCCATTTTTAGACATACTTTACTATGACTTCTTCATGACTTTTTCGACATACTATAACTTTTTCATGACTTTTTCCAACATACTATACTATGACTTCTTTGACATACCATGACTTTTTTTTGACATACTATACTATGTTTTTTTGACATACTATACTATGACTTTTTTCGACATACTATGACTTTTTTTCGACATATTATACTATGACTTTTTTTGACATACTATACTATGACTTTTTTGACATACTATACTATGACTTTTTTCTATGACAAGAAGTTGAATTAATAATAATAGTGATAACATAAAGTAATAATTCAATCTACACAGCTTTATAAAGAAGGAAATCTCTCCATTTTTCGACATACTTTACTATGACTTTTTTTGACATACTATACTATGACTTTTTTGACATATACTGACTTTTTTGACATACTATACAATGACTTTTGACATACTATACTATGACTTTTTCAACATACTATACTATGACTTTTTTGACATATTATACTGACTTTTTTCGACATACTATACTATGACTTTTGACATACTATACTATGACTTTTTCCAACATACTATACTATGACTTTTTTGACATATTATACTGACTTTTTTCGACATACTATACTATGACTTTTTTGACATACTATGACTTTTTTCAACATACTATACTATGACTTTTTTGACATATTATACTATAACTTTTTTTGACATACCATACTATGACTTTTTTTGACATACTATACAATGACTTTTCGACATAGTATACTATGACTTTTTTCGACATACTATACTATGACTTTTTTGACATATTATACTATGACTTTTTTTGACATACTATACTATGACTTTTTTCGACATACTATACTATGACTTTTTTCAACATATTATACTGTAACTTTTTTTGACATACTATACTATGACTTTTTTTGACATACTATACCAGGGGTCTTCAACGTTTTCCAGGCCAAGGACCCCCAAACTGATGGCGAGATGGAGCGGGGACCCCCTAATTATATATATTGTATAAAATTGTGTTATATCAAACTGGTCCTATAGTGCCATGTGTAAATGTACCTTGTTATTGTGCATTTAATACTAAGATACTCAAATAATACACAGGTTCATATATTCATGTTTTTATTTTAAACATGTGCGAGGCCCAGTGAGTAGGGTGACCATGCCACTGCCATTTATAAACATAACACAATAAACTGATACCTGCCAAGATCCACAATGTCTGTCAATTGCATGTAATCATGCATAAAAGCTATTCAAATGGACATTTTTAAAACATAAATGGGGGGAATATTAAAAAAAAAGTCTAATCAACCAAAACTTTTATGACCCCCATGCAGTACCTATGACGGACTATACTGTTGAAGACCCCTGTACTATACAATGACTTTTTTTGACATACTATACTATGACTTTTTTGACATACTATACTATGACTTTTTTCGACATACTATACTATGAGTTTTTTCTATGACAAGAAGTTGAAGTAATAATAATAGTGATAACATAAAGTAATAATTCAATCTACACAGCTTTATAAAGAAGGAAATCTCTCCATTTTTAGACATACTTTACTATGACTTTTTCGACATACTATAACTTTTTCGACATACTATAACTTTTTCGACATACTATACTATGACTTTTGACATACTATACTATGACTTGACATACTATACTATGACTTTTTCGACATACCATACTATGACCTTTTCATGTCTCTTTTTGACATACTATACTATGACTTTTTTGACATACT
Organism: Etheostoma perlongum; assembly: GCA_026937815.1. Lineage (NCBI taxonomy): Eukaryota > Metazoa > Chordata > Actinopteri > Perciformes > Percidae > Etheostoma > Etheostoma perlongum. The sequence continues at coordinate 2,710,151 of CM049390.1, read as the reverse complement.
ATACTATGACTTTTTTTCTATGACAAGAAGTTGAAGTAATAATAATAGTGATAACATAAAGTAATAATTCAATCTACACAGCTTCATAAAGAAGGAAATCTCTCCATTTTTAGACATACTTTACTATGACTTCTTCGTGACTTTTTCGACATACTATAACTTTTTCATGACTTTTTCCAACATACTATGACTTCTTTGACATACCATGACTTTTTTTTGACATACTATACTATGTTTTTTTGACATACTATACTATGACTTTTTTCGACATACTATGACTTTTTTTCGACATATTATACTATGACTTTTTTTTCGACATACTATACTATGACTTTTTTTTTTACTATGACTTTTTTGACATACTATACTATGACTTTTTTCTATGACAAGAAGTTGAAGTAATAATAATAGTGATAACATAAAGTAATAATTCAATCTACACAGCTTTATAAAGAAGGAAATCTCTCCATTTTTCGACATACTTTACTATGACTTTTTTGACATACTATACTATGACTTTTTTGACATATACTGACTTTTTTGACATACTATACAATGACTTTTGACATACTATACTATGACTTTTTTCAACATACTATACTATGACTTTTTTGACATATTATACTGACTTTTTTCGACATACTATACTATGACTTTTGACATACTATACTATGACTTTTTCCAACATACTATACTATGACTTTTTGACATATTATACTGACTTTTTTCGACATACTATACTATGACTTTTTTGACATACTATGACTTTTTTCAACATACTATACTATGACTTTTTTGACATACTATGACTTTTTTCGACATACTATACTATGACTTTTTTGACATATACTGACTTTTTTGACATACTATACTATGACTTTTGACATACTATACAATGACTTTTTCCAACATACTATACTATGACTTTTTTGACATATTATACTGACTTTTTCGACATACTATACTATGACTTTTTTCAACATACTATACTATGACTTTTTTCGACATACTATACTATGACTTTTTCGACATACTATACAATGACTTTTTTGACACTATACTATGACTTTTTCATGTCTTTTTTCTATGACCTTTTTTAAACTTTTTCTTCATTTTAAACAGGGGAATTAGCTTAAATTAGAGCTTGACATGCGAGAGGTAGTGGGATATGCCCACATTCTCCAGAGGACTTTAGACTCTTCTTGTTGCTTTACAATAAAAACAATGAATTTGTCATGTCTTTTTTTGACATACTATGACTTTTTCGACATACCATACTATGACCTTTTCATGTCTCTTTTTGACATACTATACTATGACTTTTTTGACATACTATACTATGACTTTTTTCTATGACAAGAAGTTGACGTAATAATAATAGTGATAACATAAAGTAATTCAATCTACACAGCTTTATAAAGAAGAAGGAAATCTCTCCTTTTTCCAACATACTATACAATGACTTTTTTTGACATACTATACAATTACTTTTTTGACATACTATGACTTTTTTCGACATACTATACAATGACTTTTGACATACTATACAATTACTTTTTCCAACATACTATACTATGACTTTTTTCAACATACTATACTATGACTTTTTTGACATACTATGACTTTTTTCGACATACTATACTATGACTTTTTTGACATATTATACTGACTTTTTTCGACATACTATACTATGACTTTTTTGACATACTATGACTTTTTTCGACATACTATACTATGACTTTTTTGACATATTATACTGACTTTTTTCGACATACTATACTATGACTTTTTTGACATACTATGACTTTTTTCGACATACTATACTATGACTTTTTTGACATACTATGACTTTTTTCGACATACTATACTATGACTTTTTTGACATACTATACAATGACTTTTGACATACTATACAATGACTTTTGACATACTATACTATGACTTTTTTCAACATACTATACTATGACTTTTTTCAACATACTATACTATGACTTTTTTGACATATTATACTGACTTCTTTCGACATACTATACTATGACTTTTTTGACATACTATACTATGACTTTTTTCAACATACTATACTATGACTTTTTCGACATACCATACTATGACCTTTTCATGTCTCTTTTTGACATACTATACTATGACTTTTTTGACATACTATACTATGACTTTTTTTTCTATGACAAGAAGTTGACGTAATAATAATAGTGATAACATAAAAATAATTCAATCTACACACTTTTTCTCCATTTTTCGACATACTTTACTATGACTTTTTTAGACATACTATAACTTTTTCATGACTTTTTCCAACATACTATACAATGACTTTTTTCGACATACTATACAATTACTTTTTTGACATACTATGACTTTTTTCGACATACTATACAATGAGTTTTGACATACTATACAATGACTTTTTCCAACATACTATACTATGACTTTTTTCAACATACTATACTATGACTTTTTTGACATATTATACTGACTTTTTTCGACATACTATACTATGACTTTTTTGACATACTATGACTTTTTTCGACATACTATACTATGACTTTTTTGACATATTATACTGACTTTTTTCGACATACTATACTATGACTTTTTTGACATACTATGACTTTTTTCGACATACTATACTATGACTTTTTTGACATACTATGACTTTTTTCGACATACTATACTATGACTTTTTTGACTTACTATACAATGACTTTTGACATACTATACAATGACTTTTTCCAACATACTATACTATGACTTTTTTTTCAACATACTATACTATGACTTTTTCAACATACTATACTATGACTTTTTTATTATTTTTTTCGACATACTATACTATGACTTTTTGACATACTATACTATGACTTTTTTCAACATACTATACTATGACTTTTTTGACATATTATACTGACTTCTTTCGACATACTATACTATGACTTTTTTGACATATTATACTGACTTTTTTCAACATACTATACTATGACTTTTTTGACATACTATGACTTTTTTTGACATACTATACTATGACTTTTTTGACATATACTGACTTTTTTGACATACTATACTATGACTTTTTTGACATATACTGACTTTTTTGACATACTATACAATGACTTTTGACATACTATACAATGACTTTTTCCAACATACTATACTATGACTTTTTTCAACATACTATAACTTTTTCATGACTTTTTCCAACATACTATACTATGACTTTTTTCGACATACTATACTATGACTTTTTTGACATATACTGACTTTTTTCAACATACTATACTATGACTTTTTTGACATACTATGACTTTTTTCGACATACTATACTATGACTTTTTTGACATATACTGACTTTTTTTGACATACTATACAATGACTTTTTCCAACATACTATACTATGACTTTTTTGACATATTATACTGACTTTTTTCGACATACTATACTATGACTTTTTTGACATACTATACTATGACTTTTTTGACATATTATACTGACTTTTTGACATTATACTATGACTTTTTTTGACATACTATACTATGACTTTTTATACTATGACTTTTTTGACATACTATGACTTTTTTTGACATACTATACTATGACTTTTTCGACATACTATACTATGACTTTTTTTGACATACTATACTATGACTTTTTCCAACATACTATACTATGACTTTTTTCAACATACTATAACTTTTTCATGACTTTTTCCAACATACTATACTATGACTTTTTCGACATACTATACTATGTGGGACATATACGATGACTTTTTTCAACATACTATACTATGACTTTTTGACATACTATGACTTTTTAAAGACATACTATACTATGACTTTTTTGACATATACTGACTTTTTTGACATACTATACTATGACTTTTTTGACATACTATACTATGACTTTTTTGACATACTATGACTTTTTTGACATATTATACTGACTTTTTTGACATACTATACTATGACTTTTTTTGACATACTATACTATGACTTTTTTTATACTATGACTTTTTTGACATACTATGACTTTTTTGACATACTATACTATGACTTTTTCGACATACTATACTATGACTTTTTTTGACATACTATACTATGACTTTTTCGACATACTATACTATGACTTTTTCGACATACTATACAATGACTTTTTTGACACTATACTATGACTTTTTCATGTCTTTTTTCTATGACCTTTTTTAAACTTTTTCTTCATTTTAAACAGGGGAATTAGCTTAAATGGTAGAGCTTGCTTAGCATGCGAGAGGTAGTGGGATCGATGCCCACATTCTCCAGAGGACTTTAGACTCTTCTTGTTGCTTTACAATAAAAACAATGAATTTGTCATGTCTTTTTTTGACATACTATGACTTTTTCGACATACCATACTATGACCTTTTCATGTCTCTTTTTGACATACTATACTATGACTTTTTCATGACTTTTTTCAACATACTATACTATTACTTTTTCGACATACTATACTATGACCTTTTCATGTCTCTTTTTGACATACTTTACTATGACTTTTTTCGACATACTATACTATGACCTTTTCATGTCTCTTTTTGACATACTATACTATGACTTTTTTGACATACTATACTATGACTTTTTTCTATGACAAGAAGTTGACGTAATAATAATAGTGATAACATAAAGTAATTCAATCTACACAGCTTTATAAAGAAGAAGGAAATCTCTCCATTTTTCGACATACTTTACTATGACTTTTTTAGACATACTATAACTTTTTCATGACTTTTTCCAACATACTATACAATGACTTTTTTGGACATACTATACAATTACTTTTTTCGACATACTATACAATGACTTTTTGGACATACTATAAAATTACTTTTTTCAACATACTATACTGTGACTTTTTTTGACATCCTCTTGCATGCGAGAGGTAGTGGGATCGATGCCCACATTCTCCAGAGGACCTTGAACTCTTCTTGTTGCTTTACAACAAAAACTATGAATTTTGACTTTTTTAGACTAATACTACACAATGACTTTTTGGACATACTATACTATGACTTTTTCATGTCTCTTTTCAACATACTATACTATGACTTTTTTGACATACTATGACTTTTTTTCTATGACAAGAAGTTGAAGTAATAATAATAGTGATAACATAAAGTAATAATTCAATCGACACAGCTTTATAAAGTAGGAAATCTCTCCATTTTTTTGACACTATACTATGACTTTTTCATGTCTTTTTTCTATGACCTTTTTTAAACTTTTTCTTCATTTTAAACAGGGGAATTAGCTTAAATGGTAGAGCTTGCTTAGCATGCGAGAGGTAGTGGGATCGATGCCCACATTCTCCAGAGGACTTTAGACTCTTCTTGTTGCTTTACAACACAAACTTTTCATTCTATATTTTCACTTTTTTTCAGAATTATCAACATTACTTTTTTTCAACATAGTATACAATGACTTTTTCAGAATTATTGACATACTATACCATATTTTTTTTTCAAAATTGTCAACATACTAAACTATGACTTCTTTTCAAATATTTTTACATGCTAATTAAGACTTTTTCCACAGTATTTTTTGATACACTACACATTTTTGATACACTACACTGTGACCTTTTCCCAAAATTATTCACATATTATACTATGATCTTTTTCAAAATCTTCAACATTTTATACAAGTTTTTTTCCTGTTTTTGACTTACTATACTATGAATTTTTGCAACATTTTATACTGACTTTTGTTTTATCACATTTCTTTTCAAAATTATTGACTTACTATACTATGACTTCTTTCGACATATAATACTAAGGCCGTCTACACACGTGCTGCATTGTGCGAGCGTGTCAGCTGCGTGGCGTGCCATGTTACGTTTTTTTACGATTGTTATGAAAATTTTTTCAGTAATTAACAATTTTTCTAACACCAACACACTTGCAACACACAACTGGCCAAACAGTTAACTTTATGCTCAAAATCACACCTCGTAAACTAAACTCCAACGCTAATTTTCAAAATACTATTAAATAGAATAATACACTAACACAATACACTATGTCTACCAAAACAATGCAAACATGTTTCAAAATTCCCATAATTCTTCCGAAGCAAAGCGACACATGTCCTCTCCCAACAGGAACATTTAGATAGTCATAGCCCAATGTCATAAAAACATTAATATCAGGTGGAATGACAGAAATGCCATTGTTTTATGTGTGTCAGGTCTATTGTAATGACCATAGATTGTTTTACACTGCAGTTTCTCTTGAAGCCTCTCTACATTTGTTTTGTTGTGATAGTAAAGGCTGCATTGTTTCTTTTGCTGCAGAAATTCAATACAAAAATGAATGAGCCATCTCAGAGTAGCTTTACAGAATATGTCTTAACCTTCTCACATACAGTATATTAACCAGCAATTCAGTTTAGTGACAGCTTTTCAGAAAACCTTAAAAAATTCCTCTATTTTTTCATGCATTATTGGTGTTGTTTAATGTTTCAATGAAACATACTAATTCCCACTTGTCCAACTATTCTGACTACTTCACCTTCTTCTTACGTACATAAGCCAACAATCCAGTTTTTTAGCATTCACAGGCATTTTCTGCAGGAAATGCATTTCCTAGAACCCAAAATGTTGAAAGAGCCATATTGGACCAAAAAAACACAAAAACAAATATGTCTGGAGCAAAAAAATAAAAGCCTTCTAGAAGCCTTATAGTGAAGGCAACACATGCTGTATGTATCTATTGTAGCTATATTAGCCTACTATCGAAATGACTAAGTTAACTACAAATACATAATGAGCCTTCATGATTAAATGTTTATTTTTCCTGCAGTGCATCCTGTAGAGAATGACGCACCACGTGACTACTCTGCCAAGTTTAACTTCATTACAATATTAATTAATTATGTTTCATTGTTTTGATGAAATTAAAGATATGCAATAAAGAAATCAGATTTTTGATGTCGTTTTCATTTTGAGGATTCGAAACAACAACAAAACGGAACGTGCATAACGTGCCCCTTATCTGGGCAACAGAGTGCAATAAAACGCAGCCTACATTTTTAAAAAGGTAAAGTATAAAAAATCAAATGAATACAGTTCAAGTTTGACGTCTGTGCAAATGCCAAGCCAGTCAGTGCAGGAGTAAAAGGAAGCAGCATCCTGCAACCACCGCAGCTCTGCTCGGACCTGAGCCAACAACACAACCATACCCCTAATATATACTAACAATCACATATCACTTTATAAAAACAGACACTTTGTTACTAAAGATGTGCCTATGACAGGATCAGGTGCTTGGTGTTTATCCCATTGTCATTTAAACACTTCAGCACAGCCTCACATATGTCCTCCCCCCCCATCATTTCTTCTTGCGGCCCATCGGAGTTCACATACCTGCATAAAAGCGCAGTCTGTTCAACATCGACCCCATCACAGGACCCATCACAGGACCCATCACAGGACTCACAGGACCCATCCCTGGCAGTGGAGTATGCTGGCGCTGAATGCATGTCCTTGATCAGCTGATCGGTGATGTTGCCTGCCATTTAATGGCCCTGTCCTCCACTGTCTTAGCGGAGAGAGGCATGTCTTTAATTGTTTGTATTATCTCGGTTTTGTTTTTGAAGTCTGCAAACAGGTGTTCTGATATGTTGATAAATGACTCCTTCATGTAGTCACCATGCCACGTTTTATTATCTCCGGGTTGCAACAACACTTGCAGCAGTAGTGGAGTTTGGAGCTGCAATCCTCTAATTCCTCCAGAAGTAATGCAATCGCATTTTTTCTCTCACTCCCAGCTGGGTACTCGGCTGCACATGTAGCATGTCTTTCCACATGTCTCTTTTCGTTATTAACTTCTCGCTGCAGAGCAAACATTCAGCCAATCCTTCCGCATCGGCAATGAATGCAAAGGATTCGGTCCAAGAAACGTTGACTCCTCTGTTCTCCTCAGTTAGTTTTCTCTTTTTCCCTTTGGGATCCATCACACACCTGCCCTGGATCCATGGCCCACCACACACCTGCCCTGGATCCATGGCCCACCACACACCTGCCCTGGATCCATGGCCCACCACACACCTGCCCTGGATCCATGGCCCACCACACACCTGCCCTGGATCCATGGCCCACCACACACCTGCCCTGGATCCATGGCCCACCACACACCTGCCCTGGATCCATGGCCCACCACACACCTGCCTGGCATTCCGCCGTACTGATAGAAACGTGTGTCGCAGGCTGTGACGTAAATCTTCGTTGACAGACATGTTGAAATTTAATATTTATTCTACAAATTTTACAGCATTGAAAAACGTTAATAATGTTTGTGTCGTGTTTGTTTTCCAACAGAAACCATATTAAAACAAAAAATATCTCCCCCATCTTTTTCCATTTTCAAACATTTTTGAAAAACTTCAGGGAGCCACACTAGGGCGGCGCTAGAGAGCCTCATGCGGCTCTAGACCCCCGGTCTAGAGTAAACCACTGTTGGAACACTAGATGTGCAGCTTCTTCTTGTTGTTATAGTAAGAAAAGCACAAGTGTTACTATACATAATAATAAGATCACTAATCGCTGTGTTGCGTTCAGGTGTCTTGTCAGGTCATGAGCCAGCATGCACAACACAAGGACCCTGAAACTGGAGCAGCTATGTGGAGTTCAGCCATCACTCATTCCACTATTTACACCTGCTGTCACGTGTCAAACTGTCCCACTGCTGACAAAACATGTCTTTCTCCACCTAATGCCATGATGAATGTGTGAACAGCGGGAGGCAGAGAGGGCTCCCCCCTGTGTCTGTCCGTGGTAACTGCAATATTAGACATTTGAATGAAAATGGATCATTGTTTTTAGTTAAAATATCTTAGAATGGATTGATAATTTTACATTTTAAGGATTTTTCATTAAGGAATAGGAAATGTGTTGTTAGAAAAAATAATATGGGGAAACTAAAGATGGGTTGGCATTGCAAATGGTAAAGTCTAACTATTTACTTTTAAATTTACTTTTAATTACCTCAAAGAGTTAATTCGCCCCTACATAGCTGTCTCTTTACTTTCTGTAATGAAAGCACTAATGAAAAACTGGGCAGAAGTTGAGGATGCCGAAGTCCTGTCCGCGTATTTGCGTCTAAAAATTTGGTATTTTAGTGACAGGAGAAGAAGTTTTATGTTCTGTAAATGCACAAAATGTACAAATTCTGGGTTCTGAAGACTGATTCAGACTTTAAATTTCTCTCTTTGTAAAAACATATTGAATAAAAAATTTAAAAAAAAAGATGGATTCAGTACTACTCTTTATCTTGGCATGGGTAAAAACATTTGAAACACAGTTTATGGAGGTACAACATTAAAAAGTTAAATTAGAAAACTGAATTCATAATCTGACGTTTTCACAGGTTTATATAGTAACTCCAGTTTTAACAAGTCCCAGTTTATAGGCCATGGGTACTCTTCCTGATCTGTAGCCTCTCCAGAACAATGTAGAACTCACACTGAATTGTGATATCAGTTCTTTAAAGTCATTTTTATCCATATTGGATCTATATTTTTTCAAATGTTGGTATGCTTCAACATCTTTCCTACCACTGTCTGTCTTGTCTGTCTTGTCTGTTTTTGCTTGTTTTGTCTTTAGCTTCTGGTCCAGTGTTGCAGGCGCACCTTGTTTTTATTTGTGGTGCAGGATCTTTTATGTATTTTGTTGCTCTTTGTCAATATTTAGTGTGTCATGTTAATGGATGTGTTTTGATGCCTGCTGCAGATCACATTTCCTTCGGGATAATAACTTTAAAGTTGCAGCCCCTGACTTTGGGTTCCATTGCCAGAGGAAAAGCTCCTGACATGTTGTGTTTTGTGTTCTCTTTTCATTCTCTAAATCAGGCAAATAGAAAACAGCAACATTTTAAAAACAAAAAAACAATAAGTAGAGGCACATAAGACCCAGTCCACAACCACATATATTCCCTTTCCCTCCCTTCTCATCATTCCGATCGTGTCTGCAGGTCTACATCCACACGGCGAGCAGATCTAAGAAGACATCTAGAGCTGTGAGGTTTGGTAACATGGCGGCGCTGCCCGGACCACCCGTAAGGATCAGATAAGTGTATGTGGCAAGCCTGGCCCGGATCAGCATGGCACTTGGAATTACACTGATGTTGAAGTGCCCCCCCGCCCCTTCCTCTCCCCTCCACAGCCTCAGAACCACACTGTTCCCTTGTAATAGATTTCAGCAGGTTCGAAGCTCTCCTCTGGGCTTGTTTATTATTGTTCCAAATGACAGAGTGCAGAGTTAAGGGTGGAGGAGTAGGGCTGATGGTGGTGGTGGTGGTGGTGGTGTGTTTGAGTGTGGGCCTGTTCTGGGTCTTCTATACTTATGAGAACCAAATCATGTCAGGGATCAGGAAGAGAGGGATATCATCCAAGGTGAGGGTGTGTGTGTGTGTGTGTGTGTGTGTGTGTGTGTGTGTGTGTGTGTGTGGTCATGGTAGTCTTTGGTACAGTCCGAAACCAACACATACAATTATTCAAAACAACAACAACAGAAATAGAGTAAGGATGAACCATTAAATGCACGTACAACAGGTGGCCTAAGGGTTTGATCTTTTTATGGTTGAGTAAACTGTTTCAACTCGCAAAGTTAAAAGTAAGAAGCAAGAAGAACATCAATAAAACATTCTCATTAGAGTCACATCAAACATTTCGCAGGTTACAAAATAAACACAAGTGCTGGTTGGCTTTCTTACACAGTGTTGAAATGAGACCCATAGGTCAGATTTGTGTGTGTGTGTGTGTGTGTGTGTGTGTAAACCAATCATCTCTAAACTGGACTACTCCAGCTGTCAGTCTACACTCAGTTTCAGCCCAACAGCTCAGGAGGTTTATGGGGTTTTAAAAGCCACATATCCTGGAGGTGCCATCCGTCCGCTCATCTAACCGTCCTCAGTCTGATGGGCAATTTGGGACTGACGACAGCTGACCCCCCCAAAACAGTGTGTATACACACACACACACACACACTTGAGTGATGAGAGTGGGTAAAAAGGGGGTCATCAGTCATTCTCCTTGTGTATTGCTCTATTCCTCCTCAGAACAGCTAGTCACAGCTGCAGGAGCAGTTTGGTAACTCGGCTTATATTATTATGAATTCTTGGGTGTTTGGATCTCTCATATTTTCTTTATATGCTCTGCAGTCATGCTCATTTACATTTCCCATGGTAGGAGTTTATTTCTTCTCATTTATTCAGGTCCATCCAAGCAATAAAAAAAGCTAGGGATGGTTAACAATAATAATAATAATTAAAAGACATTATGGCCACGTTTACAGTGAGTACTTTTATTTTAAGGTTGTTGTACTTCAGTATTTCCATTTGATGCTATTTAATACTTTATGCTACGGAAATCAACAGCTGCCTATATTGAAATCAAATCATCAAAAACACTGAAATTTAATTTTCCATGTCTTTGTGCATTTACCATAGAAGACATTAATCCATTTTTGTTAAGGAATTTGAACCTTTGACTATATGCATAATTGCTGCCAATAAGGAGAGTTCTGTTTTTAGCTAATTTCAAATAAAAATGAAATAATAAATAAAATGTCAGGATTGTGAAATCTGTCAAAGGCAACAGTTTTAGGAATGAGTTGCAATCATTAAAAATCAAATGATAAAGACAAGTTTTTCAATATTATCTTTTACTATATATTCTCTATCACTAATTAGGATTCTTTTTAAATGAAAATGTAAAAAAAACAAATTTCAAAACTTTTATTATAATGTTGTCATAGCCTACACAACACACACACACACACGGGAAATTGCATTTCAAATTGAATGAATTATTTAATTTTAATCTTTGCAGCAATCTTTCCCTTCTTAACCCTTGTATGGTATTTGGATTAAAATTGACCCATTTCAAATTTTTACAAGAAAAATGGTACAAATATACATTTTTTCTACCTAAAATCAACGGCCTTACCTTTATTTCCTGTGATAAACATGTATTCCTGACTCAGAACATTATTCTGGATATGACACTTATGTTGTTTCCATAGTGGATTTTTAACATGAATTATAACCTTATGACTAAAAAATAACCCCACTTCCATGTTTAATTGTCTTTAGTAGAGACTGATTGTATTCCCTAAACATATGTTATCTCCATTGTTTGAAATTAAGATAAAGACAATATTTGTTCATAGATTATGAAGTAACATTTTATTTCAGAATTGTTTTTAAAACCCCAAATAAGTCCGGGTCAGTTTGACCTGAGGGACACGAGAGGGTCCCGGAGGTGAAGACAACACAAGGGTTAAACAAAAGACGGGAATATTGTACATCAGACATGTATTTGTTTATTTGTACTTAATTAAACAAACTGATGATGACCTCTAGCAAAAACGCATTTGGTTTTGGCCACATCAAATAAATGATGACACATTGTCATATCTCATCATCCCACCAGTATTTAAAAGGAAGAATTCATCAGTGATATAACAGCGGCAGCTTGGCTGTTCTGAGGTCCCCTTGCTACCCCCCCTGCTTTTCTTCTTCCACTGCTCTATGGTCGGGGGCTGTGGCTTCAGGATCATCTTCTAGGCTCTTTCCAAAATGTTTTGAAGGATAATGCCTAACAGGCTGAAAGACATGCCGTCTGAGGGTGAATCTGTTCTTGGGAGGTTTTATTTCTTCTGTATATTCCTGAAATATAACTCCAGCATCAGCAGGTCCCAGTGTACAGGCCATGGGTCTGATCTCCATCCTCACTAATCTTCAGCATCTCCAGCTAATTCAGAAGCCATATGGAATTTTAATGTCAGCTCTTTCAGTTATTTTTATCCACATTTGATCTGTATTTTCCAAAAATGTTGGTATTCTCCCTTACTTAAAAACAGAGACTGGGGGAAGGACGAAGAAAATATAAAATGGCCGATGGGGACTTTAAAACTTCAGCGCAGCTGTGGGAAAGGATCTCTGAAGAACACCTACATAACGAGCCTATCAAATATCATATTCAATTCATATTCAATCCTAACTTTTTGTATGTATGTTCAGCCCATCCTGTCGACCTTGTCAAGTCACCCAATGCGTTATTGTAGGTGGGTAGAGTATATTTATATTATCATATATTATAGGTGGGTAGAGTTTCTTTATAGAGCACATTTAAACCTAGCCTGGCTCCGCCCTCCTACGTACTTCTTCAGTTCCTTCAGTAGGCCGTGATGTTGTGGCCCTCCTCCCCACGGGGTTCAGGAAATGTTGGATTTTCCAGTTGCTCTGTTAGTGGTGGGCGTTGGCTAAGGCTAACGCTAGCGATGCTAAGCCAATGTCGGGACCAAATGTTAGCGATCGGTTATGGCAGATGCAGAGTGGCTCTGGGCAGAGCCAATAGCTTTAAACTTCAACAGAGTACCCGCCTTCATGGAAGTTAGCACTTGTCAACTCTCACATGTACACATGAACTGTACTGTAATGAAAACCAGTCTGTTCTCATCAACCATACATACATATAGCTACAAAAAGTAAAGCATTGTAATACATATGTATTCCAAGTAGTCTTTGCTGTGTGCACCACACTGCCAGCTGCTGTATAAGAAGGCATGGCTGGGTCATTAAACACAGCGCTAGTGTTTTATTCCAAACCGCAGTCATTTTGTCATTCTTAACTAGTCGTTTCGGTGCTTCAACTTAACTGTTGTCGCCGCATGACGGCCCTTTTTGCCTGCTAAACTTAACTGTAACGGTGACATGTCATTTCTCTGACACTCCCTTGTTCCGACCTCTCCCGAACCCAAAAAATTCCCTTTTTTTAGTCCCTTTTGATTTCGAAAAAAATAAACCCTCTGCTCCAACATCCCATTGTTCTGACTACGTAGTCTTTAGTGGATCACCTCCCATAATCTGAATCTGAATCAACAATAACAAGTGAAATTACTTTTCTCAAGCTTATTAACACATTTAAATGTTTATCTCGCCTAAACCACACAATCTCTGCACCGCTTTGCAGTTTAGAGTCCCGAATTCTCCATACCATAACCCCGTTGGTACAGGTCCTATGCCCTGACCAATCAGCCATCCTAACCTCACCCTGGCTCTTGAAATAACCTCAGAGTGGGGATTTTAAAGAAAAGTTGCATTTCATTCTACAGTATCCGTAGTCTTCATACAGTTGGAGTATCTGTATTTGTTGTTTTTGGGCAGGAAAGCCGTATTTCATTATTTACCGGGGTGGTTTGCAGGAGTTTTTTTTTTTTTTTTTTTAAATGGCCGGAACAATGGAAGCAGAGGGTTTATTTTTTCGAAACAAAGGGACGTCGGACTAATGGGCTGTAGGACCAAAGGGAATTTTTCAGATTATTGAGAGGTCGGGACAATGGAGGGCCGGAGAGATGGACAGTCCCCACAGTCAACGGCCCACTAAAAAGACAGACAGCTCACGGTGCTCCGTACCCGGCTCCCAGCATCCTTTTGTCTGCTAAATGTAACTGTAAAAACAGCTAAACTTAAGTGGCGTTGCGACCCGTCATCGTGAGACCAGCCAACGCTCGCCTAATGTTGTAGGATATCACACAAATTGGTTTCACACGTTTCGCACGTTATCATACAAAACAGAAGATGTGCTGCAGGACAGCTTAAGCTGATCAAGATAGATAGATAGATAGATAGATAGATAGATAGATAGATAGATAGATAGATAGATAGATAGATAGATAGAGATCCAATAAAATGGGAAATGATAGTGTTACAGCAGCAAAATCACTCACACAGCACAGAATATAAATATAAATGAAATACTAATATGATAAAATACAACAACAAAAATTTGAATATATACAAGTTGGGAATAGAAAAAATGTGCAACTGCTTAACTAGTATGATAAATAGGTAGGTAGGTGTCAGATAGGTTCATACTGACCAAAGTGCTGTACAATAAAGCACTAAGGTGCTGTATAGAAGAAGATTGAAATACTCTGTTGTGTCTCACCGGTTATGTGTCTTGTCTGTTTTTTTTTTTGACAACAGCTGCTGCAGCTGGAAACTGAGGCTGGGACTGAGAACCAAAGAAAAGACAGGACATTAGCTTGCAGTGAGCAAAAAAGCTAAAGGAAATGAAAACGTCAAAGCTGTTAATTATCTGTGGGCTTTCTCCCATTACACATAATCATTTGATCCACTGTTGATGGATATTGCATATTGTATAATCTACTAAGCGTCCCCTCCTACCCAGGGCTAGAGCTCCCAACACCCCCAAACACACCCCACACACACACACACACACACACACACACACACACACACACACACACACGCTGCAGGTCTAATGGCTTTAGCGCTTTAAGACGTTTGTTCCCCAGCCTCCTCTATTGTCAGATTAATTACAGGGCTCATTATTAGTCCATTCTAATTGAGATGGGATTAGGCGGCTCCACGGGCCCCTCTCGGCTCGTCTCAGTGTTTTTAAATGGACTCCACTGACGAGGCTGCCGTTTGCATTTGTATTGACACTACACCTACTTAGTGCAGATACGTTTGTGAAAAAAAAAAAACAGCTCATACCGTCGGGATACTCAGACAGAAAATGTAAAGGACGTTGTAGTGAGGGTAACAGCTGCTTTTATTCACCGATCCTACCCCTGGGGGAATTCTGAAAGAGTTTTTCTGCAACCGCCGGTCACAGTAAAAGAGAAAGATGGCTGGTTCATGGAATACGTCTTATTTATCCCACAACATTGGATGAAGCCCGGCCTAATTAAATAACTCTGAGTCTGAGGGGGAATCAAAGTGCAACTTGATATACAGACTTCAGCAACAATTGAATTTTCAAAAAACCATTGGTCACCAACAGAAAGTGGCCTGCGTCCCTTAAGGAACACAGGGGAAACTTTATCCCAGGACCCCCCCCTCCTCCTCCTCTTCCTCACCTGGGCAGGGCGCTTGGATTTCACTGCTGATTTAATAGAAATGAAACAGGATGGATTTGAGGATATTTCATTAATCTTTCTTCTCTTTCATTGCAGAGGAAATTAAGGCGAATAGAGTTCGAAACATACTTTCTTTTTCCCCCTTTCCCTCCTTACTCGGGCTAAAGGACTATTTCTCTCTCTCTCTCTCTCTCTCTCTGGAAAGTTAAGACCCAATTAGCCGGCCAAATTCCAGGCTGATCCCTCTGACTGAGTGGATGTGTATTCTGCTGCAGGTGTAAATATAAGCAGAGGAGTTAAACTACCAGGCACTTTACATCCAATCCTTCCCTTTATAAGACTGAAAACAAGGTATCTGTCAAGGCAACATGAAATATTCAGCATGTGATATATAAGATAGATAGGTCAAAGGTCATGATAAGCACATAGACATAGGTGCAAATTAGACACAAAATAACACCCCAAATCCCAGAAAACGTGATTTTTTTCATAATATTGGCACTTTACCTGTTTATTTAAATTAGCTGGATGCATGGTTAAAACTTGTTGGATATGTTCACAATGTACAGTCTACATTTTGAGTGGGCTAGCTAGATTGCCAGTTTAAGTCCACTGTCCTTGTTTTTTTTTTTCTTTCCTTATTTGTTGTTCAAGTGCTTTTTAGGACACTTTAGACCTGCAGAGTAGTTTTTCCAGCCCTGGGTAGTGTCTGCACGTCTTCATATCTTACTAAAATGAATAAGGCTGCAAACAAGCTGGTCTGAACATGACCTTCCTGCTGTGATCATACAGTAACAACTGAAAGGGACATAAATGAGCTTACAAAGTCTCAGACTTGGTCTTATTGTATTTTGAAAGCTGGACTGTCAGAGGACAGAGACCTTAGTTAAGTAAAGTAAATCAAACGGAAACTACAAAACATAAGATTTTAATTTAGAGCGGGATTTTCTACCCAGTGAAAGTTACACCCTGACAGATCCCCAGAGTGCTGGAAAATGTACGTTTTTTTTTTTTTTTTTAATTTATGTCATAAATAGTGTGTGAACAAGATAATAAAAACAAAACAAAAAAACATTAAGTATCTTGTAGTGGAGTATAGTGTGTAAGTAAGTAACCCTACAATGTACATACTTGAGTAAGGTTTAAATAACTTAAGTACAGTAGAGGGCAGATGTTTCATTCCACCGCTGGGCATCATTTTACACAAACTCAGTTCCAGCTGCTTGGCTTTGTATAGGTTTACTTGTATTCCAGGCGTAGATGGTTATTGTCTCCCAGTTTGCACGGACCTTTGTGTTTATTCTGTTTTGCATTAAAGCATTTGATTGTGAGGGATGAGAAGATCATCGTCTGTGCAGTCTGTGGTTTACCGACGCTGCACATCTCGCTTGTTTCCTTTGTGCCTTCACAGGAAGAAACAAGCAGCTTGTGCTCGGGATTTTTTTGCTGTTTATTCCGACATGTACTATCTGCATATCTCCCAGGTTTTTCCAATGAATGCATATTGAATCACTATTACATTAACCATAACATAACCCAGCGAATTGGTCCGGGGCTATCGCTAGAATGCCCTCCTGCTTATTGAATTACCCAGGTTGCGATAGGAATCTGCAGCAGTTACGTGCCAATAACAACATGCTGAGCGGGGTCTAATTTGAGAGGGTGCACTTTAAGGTTGAGTAAAGGTTTTAAAGCATTATCAGGCATTGTTTATTGCAAGAGACATGCTCTCTGTAATGAAATGTTCTGTCGATTTCAGGCATGAAGTCTTTCAGACGGGGAGACGTAGCAGGGATATCATCCATCAAACACATGCAGCGTGGCTCGTTAATAGGATCTGCTAAATGCCCACATCCCAAAAAAAAACAGTCAATAAACAACTTTTCTTTCTTAAAAAACAAAGGTCTGTCTGTGGGATTAAGATACACTGCACATACTGATTTGAATTACCCCAAAACTAACTCTGTAATTGAATTTTACACAGATTCTTGCAGTAAAAGTCTCTCACTTCCTCTCTAAGAGTGTGCTCGGAAAAGGAAAACAGCGGGGTGGGGGGAATATGGAAGTTGACCTCGTAAACTCGTGGGAGAGAGAGCACGGATCCAGAGAGCTGCAGGGTCCGGCTCGGACACATTTCAGCTGTGGGGAAATGTAGATATGTATCTCCAGGTTTATTAAATGATGTATATGACAATGTCTCAAGCAACGTGCAGCATTAGAGCTGCAGAGCTGGGTCCTCTCCATGCTCCAGTTACCCCTAATGATGGTAATTATTACATGGCTTAACTGTAATACTGGATTGATTCTCAGGCTCCTGAATAACCCCTCATGCTGCCACGCTGGACCCCCCCTGGCTTTTAGCCGCCCAACAAAGGCCACGTTGAGGCTGGTGAACAAACGCACCTCGCCTGGCGAAGGGGTCCCTGGAGCGGGCTGGCAACCCCTGGGAGTGTTTTTGACGGGGTGGGGGGGGTAATACTCAAACTATATAAAGATGGGATTAGGGCACGGGCTTACACAGCCAGGAAGAAAATTAAAAGTTTGGAGGGAACTATGCAGCTAATTCCTTTCTGTCATCAGTGGATATTAAAGATTTTTTTAGCCGTTCTGTCAAATTATTTGTAAATCACAATGGTGGCACTGTTAAAATAGGCTTTAATTTCCAGGGGCAAGAAGTGACCAGAAGGTTTAAGTGAGGTATTGTCTCGTATCAATCCCTCATAAGACCTCAGGGGTTTTTAAAGGATTTACATCCTTGTTTTGAGAAGAATTTACGCATTTCCTCTTGCCTGATTCCCCATTATTTTGGGAGTGGTTGCCATATTTTCTTCACTTCTTATTTGACTTGTATTTGGACAGCACATGCCCAGAGCTGAAAAGAGTACACAAATATTCTACTTAGTAAAGTAAAAGTACTATTACTTTGATGAACTTTTCCTTAAGTAGGCCTACAAGTAAATTTACCGGCGTAAAAATCAAGTAAAAAGTAAAAAGTAGCTCATTTAAAATGTACCCAGAGTAAAAGTTAGTTACTAACAGCGGAGAAAGATATACCTTATTATATTTATACTTATTCAATATCTTATCTATACTTATTATACGTATTAAATTATATTGAAGTCTTTTGCGATTTGATAAGGGAACAAAGCCACTTTTTCTATTTGTTTGTAGACAAATACGTTGCTAAAGCAACGCTCAAGGCCTTTATATTTACTTATGTTTGTACTCATTTACGATGTGATGTAGCAAAGTACAATACTTCAATCTGAACATACTTAAAAGTAAAAGTACAGCTTTTAAAAACTACAAGTAAAAGTACAGAAAAATACAACTCAATTATAGTAACGCGAGTAATTGTGGTTTGTTATTTTGCACCTCTGCACATGCAAGCAATAATAGAGAGTTGTAGAAATATATGTAAATATATAACTGCAAATTTACCCAAACAGGCATTGAAGCATCCCCCCCCTCCTGCAGTGGGTAGAATGGGCTGTTTGCCACCTGTACTGGATTAATGGGGGAGCTCTGCCAGTAGCTCGACAGAGTTAAGCTTTTAGATTGAGTTACACAGAGGGGTGGGACCCATTATGTCCAGGTGCTGGCTAGGTAATACCTCCCAGATCTCAACAATCTGGTTCTGTTTCAGCGCTGCACTGAGCTCCCCTTCCCCTGCCGCCCTGGGTCTTGGTGATGTGCCATCACACTTGGTATTTATCAGGCCTCTCAAGGCAGACGAGGCAGGCTAAGAATCGCTGCTGCCCCACACTTCATAATGCAGGGAACAGTTAAACGAGTGGAGAGACTCCAGCAGCCTGTTGCACCAGCTAGCCTAAAGCTCAAATATAGCACGTGTTATACTTTGTTACTGTGCTTATGTATTATCGTCACCTATCTGTACTTTACTTTGTTAGTTATATTTATGGAAACTTTTACTCCACTACTTTTCATAACTTAAATAGAACGTTATATTATAAAAGGTGACTTTAACAGGGCTGTAGTACCTCTGTCGAATCCAAGACAAGTCCGAGACCAGGACTAGTGGAGACGAGTCAAAGAGCCACATGTCCAAGTCAAGACAGAGTCCACAGTATTCCTGTTTTAACCCTCGTGTTGTCTTCCCGTCAAATTGGAAAATCAACACTTTTGTTGACACTTAGATGGATGTTTTTAACTTTTTCTTACGTTTTTGTTCCTTTTTCAACACTTTTGATGCTTTTTTTCAATGTTTTGCAGTTATTTTTGGACTTTATGGTAAATAAACCAATTTATGGGAAATCATACCTAATGTTTGAGTTAGAAAAGCAGAAATTAGGAATTATTGAGACTAAAATTAAAGAAATGGATGTTGATGGATAATCACAGACTGGAATATGTCAACTTTTAATCAATACTATTTCAAAAACACTTCAACTTTTTTCTTCAAATAAACATAAAATTGAATAAGATTCCCCAAAATTAATGAAAGATTTGTACTTGCCAAAGAGCGTTGTGTGGAATCAATCATGTTATTTTTGGTAATTACAATTGGGTAGTTAAAAAGAACATTGATATAGGAAAACGGGTCAATTTGACCTGAGGACAACATGAGGGTTTATGAAAACAGATCTGTTCTGTTCTTAAGAACAATATGGAGTATGAGTAGGCACGGGAAACTACAGGGGTCTATGGGAAATGTGGTTCATGTTGTGCAAAAATGTTACTCATATTTTGCACTCAGGTAAGGCAGGCCTCAGCTTCCAAAGCTAGGAACAAGCAGAGTTCATATCCCATCTCGGTTGTGACACTGCAATGAGAACAGATCCTAGATCAGCATTGTGTGATAGAAGTGATTGCCACTAACCCTGGATGTTGTCCACATCTGGGCCATGTACCAGAGCTACTGGAAGCAGAAACACATGGTAAACACAGCTGCCTCGAAAGCTGCTTTATGTCATCATGTCACCTCTCTCCTTCTTAATTTGCTCTCTGGATCTGTGATGGCCAGCCCTCCATAAAATACTGCTTTTTAAAAAAGACCAGAGCTCAACAGTGAGAGTGTGCTCATGTTTTATTTTTCTACATTGTTGTAAATCACTTGCCAAAATGGAGCCCACTGGAAACAAGACCGGAGTCGATTTGAAGTTAGACAAAGAAAGGTCATGCTCACACTATGGTGTTGCAACACATACTCACTCCCATCTCATTAAAAATATGTTACCGATGCAAAAAGTCTCCTTTAGCGTCCAGTCCTCTGATGTCATATTTAGACACGCCTGGACGGGACTCTTGGTTTCACTTTTTTGACATTCTGGGTCTGGATGCCCGTTTAGCTGACATGCGGCACAAGAACGGGACGGTTAGGTTGAGGAGAAGATCACGGGTGGGGTTACAAAATGTACGTTTCAGGGACAAGAACAGGACATGAACCTCGGTCTCCTGGGTCCTGTGTTGTTTGACCCATCCACCACCAAAACCAACCTCCAAATGCAGATTCTCAGTCATACTACTATTGTCTCTCTTAATACTACGCCATACTACAAAGCCGAGGTCGAGCTACCCTTTGCCCGGTGCGCCCCAAACAGACTCTAAAGGGTGATTACTGCATCGGTATCTGACGCAAAGAACCCCTGACCAAGCGTCTGTTTTCGACGAGTTGGCAGCGAGAACAGGTTGGGCACTATCACAGATTCAGTATGGAAACATCGAACCAACAGAGATGTGATATGCAGATGCTCTGAAAGGCTTTATTAGCCCTCAGTGTATTTTTGTTGGACTACTTTGGCCCAGGCTTAAAAGTTCTCAACACCAAATGGATGGATTGCTAATAATTTCTAATAATACCTTCCTAATCATTTTGGTGATCCTGTGACTTCTTTCCCTTGGGCGCCACAATGACGTTGACATTTGTGGTTTTGAGTGAAATGTCTCAACAACTATTAGTATTTTTTTGGATTACCAGGGAATCTGTGGCAGACCTTCATGTTCCCCATCAGGATAAGGATGTGGAATGTCCTGTACAAGAAGAAGAAGTAGAAGAAGATGAAGCAGGTAAGACAACATTCTTGTTCCACAAGCCTTAATAATACCTAGAATGTAATTAACAATTATCATCACTCAAACAAAGGCACTAGACATCACCCTGTCCTCACAGCTGGATGGTGTTTTAAGCCCCGAATGTTGACATCCAGGCAGCGCTGTGACCGTTGACTTCAAGGCTAACCTTAACCCTAACCATTGCCTAATCCTAGTGCCTTCCAGGCAGCGCTGCCGTTGGGGGCTAACCCATTGTGTTGTCTACTTCGTGTTTTTCTGGGTTGAAATTTCAACATTTTGTTGTTCTTTTTCTACATATTTTGACGTTTTTGTCAATTTTATTCCAATTGTTGTTGTTGTTTTTTTAATTAAGGTTTAGTCCATTTTTGTTAGCAATTTCTTTTTCCAATGTTTTTGATGTTTTTTCCATTTAAAAAAAGATTTTTTTGTTGATTTTTTGTAGTTTTTTTCAACATTTGTCACTTTTTTCAACATTCTTTTGTCATAGTTCTGATATAGAAGATTTTTGTAAACGGGTCAAATTTGACCCGAGGACAACAGGAGGGTTAAAACACCAAACACCATCCTCACATGATTTGCATAGGTCTGATGTTAGTTATTATGATGTACACTTCAAACAAATCTAATAAACTCAACATGTCCTCCAAACCATACAGCGATAAAGTTAGTTTATTCCTATCCTTTCATACGACCCACAGGAACGTTCTCCGTCGGTTTCAAACACATCATTAACAATGTTTTGGTTAGGTTAAGCCACTTAGTTAAGTTTAGAAACAGATTGTGGTTTGGCTTAAAACTATTACTTAACTTCCGGTTACGCATGTGACGCAGAACGTGACGTAGTTCCATGTGTACCATTGAAGTTGGAAAAAGTACTGACTTTGACCATTTACTTTTAAGTAAGAAAGTCCAATCTGGTCCAAGGGAGGTTTATCCACAAACCTATTCAAATCAGAGAGAGCCATATCCCGGACGAGCCCCCACTCCTGTGACCCATCCACAACCGCAACACTGTGGAACGTGGCGCTCTTATGACGTTTTTCCACTGCATGGTATCTACTCGACTCTACTCCATTACGAAAAAAAGTCCCTGGTACCTGCTAACAGGTACTTTTTGTAGTACTACCTCAGTGAAGGTTTCAAGCGAGCCGAGGCGAGACCAAAAGGTGACGTGAAAACCTGCAGATTCCTGATTGGTCAGAGAGAATCGTCACTAATCACTGCGTCATCATTGCTAGCGACAGACGGAGGTTTGTATCAAAACAATGAAACTTGATCAACCTGAATCTATTTTATCTGAAATTCTGTAAGCTGATTTTTTTCATATCTGAATTTGTGACCATTGAAAAATATTTATCGAAATTCAGGTTTTTAAAATGGAAATCAAGAATGTTCATATTTAAATTTCAAAGAGGTGAATTCAGTACAAATCAATTCAGAGACTACGTTTTTCAAAATAAAATGTCAATATTAAGTAATCAGTGGCTGTTAAAGTTCTTATGTCTTATGTCTCTTATTTGCTTCTGTTCTGTTCATTAGAAACTAAATTGTCTTCTGGCACGCCGGGAATCAAAAGCAACACACCTTCGACTGTGTGTGTGTGTGTGTGTGTGTGTGTGTGTGTGTGTGTGTGTGTGTGTGTGTGTGTGTGTGTCGCGTTAGGTCACGGCAGTTTCCTGCTATGACGACCAGCCTCAGCTCTTAACCCTTGTATGGTATTCGGTTCAAATTGCCCCATTTCAAATTTTAAAAGACAATACAAGGGTTAAAGTTTAAGCGCTTTACGTTTTGATATTAATAAACGTCTGTTACCTTCAACGATCACGGAAGGCTTGTATCATTAGGATGCGCAGACAGTGTTGTTGTCATTACTTAGAATACATCATGGGGGCGACAGAAACGCACTGTAGCTTTAATGCGAGTCATAATTGCTGCTTTAACAGACAACTTTTGGGAGCGATTATAGGGGGACGACATTTCAGGTGATTGTTGTCTTTTTACCTGTTAATTCCATTTTATTTATTCAATTGTCATTTTTCTGTCCTTTAAAGCTGCCCCATCTTCTATTTTCAATATTACAATAATGTGTATGTATGTGTCTTGATTTGTTTGTGTTATTGTTTCTTAGACGTGGGGTTTTTATGGTTTCTGTTTTTATGTTTTCCATTTGTTTTTAAAGTGTCTTATGCATTGTATTGTACTTGGTTGGTATTGTATTACATTTTACTATTGATTTTTTTCTGTCCAAATAAAATCAAAGCACTTTGTAAACTATTGTATTTTGTAAAGGTGCTATACAAATTAAAATGCATTATAAGTGATGGGAGTCTGACGAAAATACATACTGAATGCCGTTTTTCGCACACATTGCCATGACAGTCCTATGTGGATATGTAAAAGACATTTTAAAGTGCAGTGCAGTTTTTTGTTAAGACAGGGCTGAGGTTTAAATTCTAATGTGTTCAATCCATCCTGCTAGCGTCTGTGTCAGCTTGTTTTGATAGAATAATTCTAGGTTTCATTATGTTCCTGCCACAGCCTGCAGAGCTGATTTGAATTTCTTATAATTCCAACGTGTGTTAAGTAGCACCTCTGTGAAAAGAGGGGCAAGTCAGAGTGCATGTTTCAGACCTTCTAATGTGTAAATGTGTTTCTGATTCCTGACTTGACACACGGTCAACGCACATTTGTGGGTGTGTGTGTGTGTGTGTGTTTCCTTGATCCTGCCACATCACTGCCTGCCTGTAATCAGTAATTACCAGGATTGGCTGATGGATTCGGGGTTATAATGAATGATTGATGATGCCTGAAAGAAAGCGGCCGGGGCATTTTTGCCTCTGACAACATGACGTTAGCACTGAATTGAAACCATTTAAGTAGAAAATGACTGGACACAGGCATGGCTCAATAGCAGGTACCACACTGCCATTTTTTCAAATGGACACATTTGCATTTGTGCCCCCCTCTTTGAATGGTCTTTATATTCATCTGAAATCTTAAGTCTTGCTTCTGCCAACAGTTCAGGGCTGTTCTTAGGAAAATCACCCCAAATGCTACGCTGGCTTGAAGGCTTTTTAAAAAGAATTTCTTTTTGACAAAACCACAGGAAATAATAACACACTCCCAACATTTGTTGGAGTGTTTTCATCTGTGCAGCCCACTCTCACTAAAGACAAGTTTGAATTTTAAAATCCATATAATGGGGCAACATTTATTTTAACAAGCTTTTTACACCCTAGTTCCTTTTTTTTACTTCTTAAAGAAGATGATGAGCCATGTTTGTTCCCTGTTTCCAGCTGACTATATATATATATATATATATATATATATATATATATATACATATACACACACACACACACATACCTGTATATACATACATATCCATATATATACTGTACATACATATATATACATAGTGAAAAACTCCTGAACATGTATTAAGTTATATTGTACATATGTTGTGTCTTTTTTCATTTTTTTTATTGTAATTGTCTCTCTCTTTTCTTTTTTTAAAAATACTTTGGTAACACTTTACTTAAAAGGTATCTACATGACATGACAGTGTCATGAACACATGACACTGTCATGAACACATGAACCCTAACCCCAACTTTATCGGTCATGACAAAACCGATCGACACTTACTAAAAGAAGTGTTATGTCATAAACATTTACGACTGTTTATAATGTGTATGACTCATTCATGACAGTGTCATGTCACTCTTATGTAGATACCTTCAAGTAGACATAAGGAAAATAGTCAGTGTCATCTGTGATACTACCACTAGGCGCCTCCATTATGCCCGACACCGCCTTCCTAATTCCCCCATTGTTAACTATTGCTATTATTTGCAATAATTACCAAGTTTACTTTTCACATGCAGTAACAGTTTAGGGAATTAGACTGATAAGATGTATTGTAAGACTGTATTTAATGCAGCTGTAAAGGAAGGCCGAGCACAGAGTGAATTACACTTTGAAGAGTCTCTTTGTGGGTCTCACGGAGCAACGCGGCGCTCATCGCTGCCACTTGTTTCCCAGCGAGCAGAGGCCTCTGTGTGCGAGGATTGCTACGTTTACAACTTACGTGAACCTCATGTGCGAAGTACACGACTGCTGAACAAAAACTACGTTTTGTGATCCGTGGCCTTTGATGTGTGAGGCAGATATTAAACGTGTGGTCAGGTTACGGGCACTTTGTGGTTTTGTTTGAGAACCAGATGCTTTCCATGGGGTTGTGGTGGGGATGATGAGAACGAGTGGGCTCTGTGTGTGTGTGTGTGTGTGTGTGTGTGTGTGTGTGTGTGTGTGTGTGTGTGTATGGGGGGGGGGTGTCCTTGAACTGTAGCAAATGGTTCTAAGCAACACATGGGTTTCATCGTAGACATTGAATGCAGCCCCGGCCCAATCGTGCCAAAGGATCTGACATAAATATTTGTAGGGTGTGTAAGTGTGTGTACACGTGTGTGTGTGTGTGTGTGTGTGTTAGTTTAGTTAGTGATGGTCAGGGTGACATAATGCATTGAGTGATTAGATGTTTAGGTTTAGGTGGGGTTTTTAGAAAGGTGTGTGTGTGTGTGTGTGTGTGTGTGTATGTCTAGGCTTGAAAGAGGTCTATTATGTGTCTCCTTTCAAATACACAGGAAGTAAATACACACACAAACAAACAGACACAAAGGCCTGTCTGGCACCGCACCAACCTCATGTAACTGTGTTTCTATCACACACACACACACACACACACACACACACACACACACACACACACAGTTTACACTTTAGTTTTATACCAATAAGTTAACTGAAATCATTAAGATAATTTAGAGCCTATTTGTATTCAAACAGATGTTCTGATGGACATAGCATGGACACAGTGCTGTTACTTTCAAGGAGAGACTGTGGTTGGTTAGACTCGGGAAACCCGGCCCAATCTGCCGGCGATTAGATTTCACCCTGGAGCTCAGGCTAGAAACATGTACATTTGACTAAAAAGAGGAATAAAAAAAAAGGTTTTATTTCAGTTAGCATGATAGCTGGTTTGATTTGCATTGAGAGATGATTTTATGGAAAGTTCCCCATGCCGATCTATGTATAGTGAAGGGTATGAGATTTGGGGAGGGGGCCAAAGGGGCCAAAGGCCAAGGGAACTTCATCAGGATGCATAGTATCTTGGATCCATGAAATAACTGGCCTTTAATTATAAGTGTGCCTGCTTCTATCGGAATTTAACATAGGGGGGTGTATATTTACGCCCCCTGTATTTTAAGGAAGAACATTCATTTATTTACGATACAATATTTATTCATAAAGAAAATTGGTGTCCTTAAAGGTTGGATTTTTTCCAATTTCTTTAATTAAGGCATTAAAATCAATTTCCAAAAGATGATGTTTTTTATTCATAAACTTCTGAGCACCACTGTATCCTGCTTCCGTTACAAATTTGCGGGAACCAATCACAAACTGGCTTATCCACCTGGCGTGCGATTGGCGGGTTTAACACAACAATGGTAGAGAAGCGAAGGCGAGCAGCTTTCTGGTTACATTCGTAGCGTAGCAGCCACCAAAGGCAGCAAGGGTCTGATTGGGCAGCTATGCCCGTGTGCAGAAGTACAGAGTCCCCAGGCTAATGTTCAATCTGAGGTCTGGTGGCAGCCCAGACTAACAGAGGGGGTTCAGAAACTGTTGGGCAGTCTGAGGAACACTTCATTTAAAGCAGACTGACGCTTGAATGCAGTAATAAGATGCTGAGTAACACCACTCACATTTGTTCTTGATTGGAGGAAGTTGAAGCGTTAAACTAAACCCACTCTCCCCAATCTCAGACGTGCACCACTCCAACTGTCTGCCCTGTGATGCGTTAGAGAAATAACAATAAATCCAATAGGAATCAAGGAAACTAAATATCTATCTATCTATCTACCATCTACCCATTTATCTACCCATCTACCCATCTATCTATCGACCCATCTATCTATCTACCCATCTATCTATCGACCCATCTATCTATCTATCTATCTATCTACCCATCTATCTATCTACCCATCTATCTATCTATCTATCTACCGATCTATCTATCTATCTATCTACCCATCTATCTATCTATCTATCTATCTATCTACCCATCTATCTATCTATCTATCCACCCATCTATCTATCCACCCATCTATCTATCCACCCATCTATCTATCTACACATCTACCCATCTATCTATCGACCCATCTATCTATCTATCTATCCACCCATCTATCTATCTACCCATCTATCTATCCACCCATCTATCTATCTACACATCTACCCATCTATCTATCTACCCATCTATCTATCTATCTATCTATCTATCTATCTACCATCTACCCATTTATCTACCCATCTACCTATCTACCCATCCATCCATCTCTCTCTATCTCTATCTACATGGTGTGATTATGTAAATGATGCTGATGCTACTTTCTCCTGCAGTCAGATGTAAAAGCAGATCAGAATGAAAGCCTGGACAGCTCTCCCCATGTATTTATCCCCCCTTGGAAGGATGCATTACCAAGTCTTCCTGTTTTTAGTCGCCGTATTTAATCAGGTTTTTACAGATCAGGGCTCTGATATATAAAGATGCATCGGCTATTGTAGCTCCGTGAGTCTTCAGCCTCCATCAGCAGCCTGATTGACGCTTCTATTCACCTATAAGTGCTGCCTTTGCGCCGCCTTTCCACAGCTTTTATTTTCAAATGGACGTTTCGTTTCATGGCAATCCCTTTTGACTCGCTCCTTTCACTTGCAACTTGGAGGTAGAAATATAGAAATAAATGCGGAAATAATAACAGCGTATGGCCCTCTCTCTCTCTCTGCATTACAGAAAAGGCTTTTCAGCCTGAAGAACATGCTTCCGTATCAAAAGGCAACAACAAGCAGGACAGGAGAAAACTCATCCATGTGTGCTTTTACACTCAAAATAGAAATGTGTCACATTTTATCCAGCTGTAAATTATTTGAGCTGGAATGTAGAAAGGGTGTACAATTTCAATTTAATTTTTAAACCTAAAAATCCTGTTTTGCTTTTCTTATTACTTGAAAGTGTGTGTGTGTGTGTGTGTGTGTGTGTGTGTGTGTGTGTGTGTGTGTGTGTGTATGGAATAACCGTCACCTGGGGCTACAACTGAGTTAAATACCGCTGCTTTGAGGCAACAGGAAGTCTTTTTCACCCGTTATCCATGGTGGATTTATAAATATGAACATTTTTACACGTAATATGTTATGACATGTTTCTCATCAATAACTGTATACAGTATGTGTGCAACGTAGTACGCTAATATTGCAACCTTTTCCCTGTGTAAAAAGTTTTTTATACCTTATTTCAGTCTGTTTCTTTGGGAAAACATATTGTATGTTTCGTGTCCGAGTTGGTTTTGCCATGTATGTTGAACCACGTCAAAGATGATTTTCTGTCGTGAAATGGGACTCTGAACCTATGATGTCCCATTTTGGATCGGGAACAACATCTCAAGAAGTGTAGCCACATACAAACCACAAGCATGCCTCTCCAAAGGAGTATAGTGGATGTTTAAAGAAACATTGTAGTTTAATCTGAATTTCTAAATTGTTTTTTTCAATCTGACATACAGCATCGTGCGGTAAGGACAAACCCTTCCTCAGAGAAGGAGAGGTTTATATGATGACCCTGGCCATGTGTCTTTGTTATAACAAATAGGATCTGATCGAGTGAGAGTGTTTTTCAGGCTGACAGTGAGGGAGAATGGATCCACCAATCAGGTTTTAAGAGGCGGTTCAGTAGCTTTCACCACGGAGAGCAAACACGCAATCTTGATCCTTATAATTAGACATTTAAGCAACAATGAACCATATTTGTTATCTTTTGTAGTAAAAACAACTGCATTTTGTGATGTAGAAGAGCGTGGAAGTAAGGACTAGAAGAAAATGACACAAATATGGGGATTATCTGCAACAAAGACAGAGTGCAGGGCAGAAAATGTGATGGCCCAACTCTGGGAGCAAAAGCAACGGCTGCCTGGGCTTCCACAGGACGACTAACATGAACATATTTTAGTAAAACAGATGAGAAAAAAGGTCTCATAAATAAGTCTTCTAATACAAGTGTTCTAATATGCATATGCTTGTTTTCATCTGTTTATACATATTTACCCATGTGATATGGCACATTATTTCACTGAAGCATCATAACAGTCTCTGGGTGGGGAGGAGGGACTGATTTTGTCAGTCATATCAGAATAATATGTAATATATGTAGAATATATGTAATATCAGAAGTCCCCAATCTTCCCAAAAAGGTTTCCCCAACAAAATAAACATAATTCAATCAACAAGAACAAAATGATAAGTCTATGTTAAAACCTGGCTCAGAGAAATAACTTAAATAGGAAATGGAGTCACAAATATTTTAAAATTCCTACTTTCTATTTTTCTCTTTCTCTCTTCATTTCTTTTATTCTTTCATTCTTTTTCTTTCTCTTTCTGTTTTCCTGTCTGCCTGCCTGTCTTTCCATCTTTCTCTCTTACTTTGCATCTCTTACTGTCTCTTATTTTCTGTCTTTCTTATACTCTCTTTTTTCTGTCTTTCTTTTGGAAAATATTCTAAAAATATTCTGCATTATTGTTTTCTCCCCAGCAGAAACATTTATATAAGTCATTTGCTCCTGTGTAGAACTGTGTAGCTCTGAGTGAAATCCGTTGCTTTAACGCATTAGTGGAGGACAAACGCTTCAGACAGAGCGCTAATCACCTCCCATACCTACACGGCACATTTCCAAATCACAACGCTATCTGTCAGCCTGGCATGAGCATGTGTTAACGCCACATCGAGTGCTAAATGCAATCAGCGAGTCCCATTAAGGTCTGAACTGGGAATCCACGTTCCTGCACAGCAGCCCCACACACACACACACCACTCAGCACGTGTTGATTAGCGGTGTAAATATGCAATAAGTACTCTGTTTCCAGGCTGAATGGAGCGATAATGGGCCGTTATCTTATCCCGGTCAGGGGGAAATGTTGTGCGCTATTGCCCCGCAGAGAGGGAGCTGCTAACGGGGAGGAAACGCGCTGATCTGCTCCCCGCGGAGAAGCGAGCGAAGGCTAGATAATGAGATGAGCCCCAGATATAATGCTCAGTGGCTTCAGCCCGACATGGAAATATGCTTAATATTCATTTACTCATGTAGAGAAGGGGAGAGAAAAAAACAAATAAAGTCATTGATTACAGTTCCACTTCACCTTTACGCGCTGTCCATGCGTTATTTCTTTTAACTTCTACTAGTAATCCCATATGCCTGGGGAGTGTTTATTCTCATATTAAATTATAATAATAAATAATAATTTCAAAATAAAGACGACTAAAAAACTCCACATATATTTCTGTATTTGTGAAATGCTGCCTTGTCATGGTTGGGACGTTCTTTGAGTTTTCTTTCTTTTGTACAGCCCCTCGGTCAGCTTTAGCTGTGTTTAACTGTGCTCTAGAAATAAACATGACTTTACTCTTTCTTTCTTTTTGGTCTCTTTCTTTGTATGTCTTTTTTATTTCTGTCTTTCTATCTTTCTGTCTTTTTGTTTTTTATGTCCGTCTTTCTCTCCCTCTTTGTTTCTTTTTTATCTGGCTACTATAATCACCGTATAGCATGTCACCCCTATCAACCAATTAGCAAAAAGAGGAATTAAACTAAACGTATTGAGTTTATGTGTGGGCGTATTGACAGGTTTGCAATTCTTTTGAAATCGGTAAATTAATGCTATTTATCGCACTTTTACGCGCACTCTGGGTTGCCTGCTGGCCGTGGTTTGCTGTTAAATTGTCTGATATATTTTCAAGCAACAAAAACAGTTTACGGGAGCAATATAATTTGAGTTTGATGAATGAATTCCTTTATTTGTGGGTGTTGTTTTTTTAGACTGTCTGACTTTACAAGTCGGTGCGAAAGGCCTCATCTGCTCCCTCATTGTAAACACTAATGTAAATGTGTTCCATAGATTATGATGCCTTCAGTGACGAGGAAATAATCGGATTACTCCGCAGAGCCTCTGTTGTGACCCAGCACCAGAGTTTTCCATAAAAAAGTCTGCAAACAGTGCGGATTATCTTAATTGAATTAATTCTCAATACACACAGACAGATCTGTGGCCGCTCACGGGTCCGCGGGTCGCAGCAGCTGATCCCAGAGCAGCCGCTCCGCCGTGACGTCACCAGGGTATAAAACCAGCCCTGCTCTCCGCAGGTCCCATTCAAAAACCCAACCAGTCAGTCCGCATCGTCGAGACGAGCTCGCGGAGCCGCGCATGGAAGAAAAGTACACTCCAGCAGAGTCATCATGACGCAGTTTTAGGAGCCCAGTTTCTTTTTTTGGGGAGGAATCTTCAGTCCAGGACATTCACTTTTACTGAGACATTTTCACTGTTACAGAGTTTTACAACGTTTTCCCGAGCCGCCGCGTACCGGTGTGATGCCCGCCGGGATGTTCAGCATAGACAGCATCCTGTCCGGCCGGCCGAGCTGCAAGGAGCCGCTGCTCCTGCACCGGAGCGGCCCGGTGGTTCTCTCCGCCGGCCTCACGGACTCTATCTACACCGACTACAACGGACTGTACTCCGCTGCATGCGGGCCTTCTCCCCCCGGTGTTCCGTCTGTGAACGGGACCAGGATAGGATATAACGGCTACTACTACGGACAGCTGCACGTCCAAGGCGCCGGAGGAGCGCCGCCGTGCTGCGGCTCTGTGGCCGGCCTCAGCCCGCAGCAGTGCCCCTGCATCCCGGCAGGTAGGACAACCCAACTCGGGCTCTCTTGAGAGTGTTTACCATCATATTAGATCGACTTTATATGGGTGAAAACATAAGCCACACAGCACACATACAGAATACGCGAAAGAATAAATAGGATTAAATACAAGAACTATCCAAACATGAAGATAAAAATACAAAAGGACAGAATGGAGAAACGAATATAGGCCTAAGTGGCAAAATGTACAACCTACTTTTAGATCAACACAGTATTCAACCAAACCTCTTTTTATGTTTCGAAGTCTCGTTCTTCTTCCTCAGTAACGTTAATAAGTATAAAGAGGGTCAGCCTGGTGTGCAGACACTAAAATCGTTGCAGCAGGTCTCATTTTTTTACCAAAATTCGAAGACAACATATTATTCAAAAGGCTAGATGTGATTAAACACAAATATGGATGTTTAACCTTTAATACTTTGTTATTGTGTGATGTTAATAAATCCGTGTGTTTCCATGACAAATTCCCATGCGGAGACAAAAAAAAACATTTTTTAATGTTGTGCATAAAACAACGAATTGCGACTTTTACGCATTAACTAAAACCTTTCACGTTTCCACGTAGAAACCGATTCCGATAACTTTTTGAAATATTCTAATCTGATGTCAAACGTATGTGTGATGTCTTTATCTGGTCCCTTCGATGGCTCCAGTGCTGCTGTCAGGGATACATGTCACTGACCCAAAACTGTTGCTTTACGCATGAGCTCAGCATACTTTGTGCACAAAACAAGAAGAACAACAAGTCTGCCAACGGTTAAATACATATCGTAAGTTTGAAGGCTTGAACGAAAATAAGATGTGCCAAAAAACAGAAAAAGCTCAAGTTTCAGATTTCTGTTATTTTCACGCGCCAGCTGTAATCTGCATGTACACAACCGAAGCAAGAGTATCAAATTAGCACACTACATTATAATTATATAATTATAAGCATGCAGAAGTGTGTGTAGTTCTGCATGCTTCCGTTTAGTTTTTTAAGGGAACATGTATTTACAGGTAACAATGTCAGGCTATAATCCTGTTTTGAGCCCCCCTAAAAGTATATTTATTTTGGGGAGTGGGTTGTCTTTCATATTGTTTGTAAGGGGCAACAACATGTAGCCTACATCTAAATATTGGGAGGGGGTGGGGGGGGCATATCAGAATCAATATTGAATATATGGACATTGTAAGTAGGCCTATATAAAACGAAGTGACAAGTGCTACTCTGCGGTGCGCAGACACACACACACACACACACACACACACACACACACAGTTGTACACCAGAAAATAGTGAAATGTGTGTGTGTGTGTGTGTGTGTGTGTGTGTGTGATGTTTCTGCAGGCTACGACAGCCCGGGCTCGGTGCTGATCTCCCCGGTGCCGCACCAGATGATGTCCTACATGAACATGGGCAGCCTGTCGCGCACCGAGCTGCAGCTCCTCAACCAGCTGCACTGCCGCCGGAAGCGGAGGCATCGCACCATCTTCACCGACGAGCAGCTCGAGGCTCTGGAAGGCCTCTTCCAGGAGACCAAGTACCCGGATGTCGGCACCAGGGAGCAGCTGGCCCGCAAGGTCCACCTCCGGGAGGAGAAGGTCGAGGTAAGAGGCGCTTCGGCTTTTCATTCACTTCACTACACATACGGGTCTCTTTTATCTTTTAAACCGCGGTCATCGCCCCGATTCTGATTGGTTGACACAGAACAGAACGATCAACATCCAGAGTTCAGTTTATTATTAGGCCTATTATAGTTCACAGCCACTAGGCCTGAATGGATGAATGAACGATAGGCTTTATAGTTCCAACATGTACATATAAAAGAAGAAAAAACGATATTAACCCTCGTGTTGTCCTGAAAATCAACACTTTTTCAAGTTTGTTGACACGTTTTTCCAAGATTGTTCACGTTTTTTGGCGCTTTTGCCATTTTTTGTCAACATTTTCTGAAAAAACTTTGAAGTGTACTTGCGAAAGGCGTTGCATGGAACCATCCATGTTATTTGTAGGCAACGTTTGTTGAAATAAACCTAAATTTCTCACATAGATAACTTTGAAAAGGGCTCAGACTTGACCACTCCACATTTCCCACTCATTTATTTTCTTCCACTGCGCTGGTTCGGGTTGTTTGAGTCCATCTCATTCTAGTTGAGTTTATTGTAAAACTAGCAGGAGCATCCCAGTATCAGACACCAGGCCTGGATGACCAACCCTCCTGCTGTCCTCCTGCTGTCCTCCTGGTGTCCTCCGTCAGACTGGACGCATTTTCAAAAGGTTTCTATATCAGAAATTTGGCTCTCTTTCAACCAAATAGTCAAAAAAATAAAATAAATAAATATAATAATAATATGGTTTCTTACAACCAGTACACTTCAGACGTAAAATAAATGATAAGTTCACTGCTTTAGTGGAATTTGGGTGTTTTATTGATTTTTTTTTATAGAATTTGAAATTTTATTTTTTCCAAAAGAACGTTGAAAAAAAGCGTCAAAAAAGTCGGGGAAAAACGGAAAAAATAAAATACAAATGTTTGACCCAGAAAAACCAAAAACGTTGCATGGTCGAGAGGGAAGACAGGGTTAATGAAATGATGAATGAATGAATGACGGAAATGATAACAATAAAATGTTAAAAGATCTAAAACAATATTAACCTAACATGTCTGAATAGGAATCATCACAACATTTTAATATAGTATAATACTAAATACTATATATATAGTATAGTATATAGCATTAATAATTTAACAATGTACCGGCCTATAAAGTTCATGTAAAAAGGAGCCGGAGGTGACATCATTTGGCTTACTGGGACTAGCTCACGTGGTAGAGCCCATATGCAGAGGCTCAGTCCTCGACGCAGCGGCTCAAGGTTCGAGTCCGACCTGCGGCCATGTTCTGCATGTCCCCCCCCTTCTCCTCTCTCCCAGCTGTCCTGTCTATTAAACGCTAAAATACCCTAACAATTGTCTATAAAAAAGAAAAAGCATACTCATAAATCTTAAAAAAAATAGTCAGCTGATCGCGAACAGGTGAGATATTGCATTATATTTATATATATATATATATATATATATATATATCAAAAACAGATGAATTTATGGAGACTAGTTATAGCTTTGCTTTCGACATTGTTTTCGATGTGAATAAAAAAAATAAAAGGCAAGCCATTTTCTATTGGATAACCAACCAATCAACTTAATAATAATAATAATAATAGTAATAATAATAACAATCGTAATAATAATAATAACCCCCATCGTTATTATGTTTTTATCATGTCGTCATTATTAAGAGAAGTAACAAGACTCCGCAGAATGTTAAGGGGTGTGAATTTATTATAGCGCGAGAATAAAGATGTCCGGATGGTCGCAGGGGACATCACGTCATCAATGTTTTTAATATATTAGTTTGTAAATTAAAAAATAAATAAATAACTGAAATAAATAAGACAATAAAGCCCTGTAACGTCTGGGATTTCTGGCTGTGTACATAAAGGACGGGGAACCAACATCCAGCCACTAACAGGGGACAGCACAGGCTACAGGCGGGGTTCAGAAGGAGCGTGCTAGGGTGGAGGTTAGTACCAGAGGAGGGACCCCTTGGTTTCAAGGCCCAAGGGGTAGGGGTAAGATGGAGAAATGGGATTCAGCCTAGTTCTTGGTATTAACCCCAGGGTCAGGAAACAGAGACGGCAGGCTGCCGGCCTCTGGTCGCTCTAACCCGGACAGTAGGAAAAGATATTAAAACTGTGTTGTTGTTTTTTATTCGCTAGGTTTGGTTCAAAAACAGACGCGCGAAGTGGAGGAGGCAGAAAAGGTCTTCATCAGAGGACTCAGAGAGCTCTCAGAAATGGAACAAAACGGCCAAAACCTCCGCGGAGAAAACCGAGGAGGCGAAAAGCGAAGCGGACTCGGACAGCTGATAATAAAGCGACCTGACGCCGCGGCCACGTGTGTGTGTGTGTGTGTGTGTTTGTGTGTGTGTGTGTAAAAGCGACCTGACGCCGCGGCCGTGTGTGTGTGCCTCAGTGTGTGTGTGTGTGTGTGTGTGTGTGTGTATGTAAAAGCGACCTGACGCCGCGGCCACGTGTGTGTGCCTGTGTGTGTGTATAAAAGCTACCTGACGCCGCGGCGGCATGCATGTGTGTGTGTGTGTGTGTGTGTGTGTGTGTGTGTGTGTGTGTGTGTGTGTGTGTGTGTGTGCGTGTGTGTGACGAAACGTGCTGCCATGTTGCACAGTTGTACATATCTTACATTGTACTATTGATCCTGTGTGTCCGCTATTTATATTTAATTTAAAAGTTGTTTAGTTAATGTTACGCACGCCAGGTGACGTGATGACGCTCGGAGGAGATTGACTGTCATGTCGGAATATATCGTAGCCCTATAAAGTTATAGCCACGTGTGTGACATTTCTGTGGATGTTAAATGTTGTAATTCTGGTACCCCCCCCCCCCCCCCATAACATAGCCCAAATGATTGCGCCCAAGCCAGAAACACGTGGAGACCACATCTGTTGGGGAAAAAAATATACCGACATTTATGTAATTATATTTTGCAAAAAAAAAAAAACTACGTAAAAGGACAAGGAGTATTCATTAAAATATAAATGGAACATCAACAACTTGCTGTCTGACTTTTCTTCGAGGCGGAGAGGAGATGCTTTAAAAAAGTTATTTTGAAATTGGGGACGACAGATTTCAAAAATTAATTTCCAGATTTTTTTTCTGACATCGACCTTGCAGCTGATTGGTCCGGAGTGTTTCAAACTTCAAAAAAATGAAGTATGTTGATCAATCTAATCCAACTTTATGTTTAAAGATTTAAAGTGCTGCACAGGAAGAAAAACAAGAAAAACAACAACAAAATTCAATCAAAATTCTATTTTTAACCTGATGGTATAATCTCACACACACATTTGGTCGTTTTCACATACACACAGCGTTGAGTCGAGAGCGTGCATGGTGCGCATGTCCGAGCAAGGCGCAGACAAAATATACAGCATACAGCAGGAGAGAAAAGGTTGAAGCTGGTTGCATTAAAATGAGTAATAAAATGCAGGAAAGTGACGCAAAATGCTGCAAAATAGCAGAAAAAATATGCCAAAGCAGGTCCGTCCTCGGTGCGTCATAATATCACAATAATATCTCAACGATCTGCGGGGATTTTAGCAGAATCGAGATGTCTAGATCTTTCAGAAAAGAAAAGAAAAAAATCAGAGCCATTTTCAGAAAATAGTGCTCGTCAGCCATTGGTCCAAATCGCATTTGTCTCCAAGGCTATCGATAGCCTACTGCATTTCGGGAATGTCTGCTGTTCCTTAGATAGAAATAGCCTATCCCCGTTTCATCTGAAACACCCCCGCTCTGGGAGTAATCAAGATTCAAGATCATTTTTATTGTCATTTGGGAAGTGCAGTGTAGAATGAAATTACGTTGCATCGGACCAGCATAAAAACAAACGTAGAAACGGATCAGCAGCTAAAAAATGCAATTATAAATAATGTTAAAATACGATAAATGGCCCTGTGGCTCTGCATTACAGGACGTTCTGCCTGACTTGATGGTCTTCCTCAGGGGCGTCGGACTGAGGGGGGAAAGGGGGACTGAGGACTCAGGGCCCTTATGTGAGAAGGGCCTAAAAAGATGCTAGAATGAATAGCTGTGGATGAGGGGGGAAAGGACTTCCTACAGGGCCCAGAATTTCGTGCTACACCCCTGGTCTTTCTAGTTACATAAATCAGTGTTTCCCCTTCCATGATGGTCCAAAATGATGTTAGCACAGTCGAATAACAGTTTTAACTGCGTTAAAAGGGTGCCAGGCACCCCTAAAGCTCTGATACACCCCTGACAGCAACCCTTCAGAGTAGATGTTTAAAAAAATAATAATAATAAATGTCAACACCTAATCCTGCTCTGTAGGAAAGAAGCGTCATCTCAAAGAAAAACAGAAAAGCTGAAGCTGCATTTGGAATATTTTTTCATAAAAGATCGTTGAAAAAAGTGACAAAAATGTCGGGAAAAAAATTCTCAAAAACCCCAAGAAGTGCAGAAAAAATAATAAAAAGTGACAAAGAACTTGGATAAAAGTGACAAAATAGAATACAATAGAATAGAAAGCCTTTTGTTGTCACTATACACATGTACAGTGAGATTAAAAGCAACTCCTTATCCCAGTGCCAACATATACTGTACATAAAAAATATAACATGAAATAAAATAAGTAGTGCAAAAATGACATAAAATACAGAAAAAAGTAACAGAAAGATATATAGAAAGGCTGAATGGAGTGGGATATGTTGTCTGTGTGTGGCTGTTCTGTGGGGACGAAGGACAAGCGTCAAAGACTTCATTTCCTGCATTCTGACACACTTTTATGCACCACTTTTACATTGGAAATACCTTTAATTAGCCTATGTGAAGAGGAAAAACACATGACTTGATTTCAAAATAAATCCAAATTATAATGGAAGATATGTTGTTACCTGCCATAAGTGGGTATATAGAAATCATGGCTCTTTTTTAGTGGATGGCTACCTTACCTATAAGCCTATCATCGGTGTTGTTTACATAAAAAAACATTTATCCTTACTAATAATATGTTGGATTTACATTAAGGTATATTTTCACACACATTTTCTTTTTAAACCATTGAGCGGGAATTCGGCCGCCCCTCCCTGCAGCAACTCTGAGGACACCTTAGGGGTCCCGGACCCCCTGTTAAAGATCTCTGCATTAGGCTTAATTAATAAAAGGTCCAAAGTGATGAAGACAAATGTGCCATACATGTGGTTGAAAGGGATGTCGACACAATTTAGTCTGAAAATCAGCCAAAACACCCGCGAATGCAGTATTTATATATACAGTTAAAAGGCGGAGTACACTGTGAAACCTTTCATTATAAATTTAAAGTCATATCCTGGCAGCTTCGCCAGTCAACTGCTCTTTATTTACAGTTTTTTATCACTTTGGGACTAATTTCAGAACCTTGACGTCGTTTTTCAAAACTCACAACCAATAATCAAAATACCCATTTTTTTTCAAAACTAACACTTGTTTCAATTGCTTGGATACAACACACATAAACCTAAGATCATTTGTTCATTTAACAAAAATCACCTGTTCAATATGACACAACTTAACATCAAAGTACTACTACTTCAAAAAGCAATTCACACATAACATTTCAAATGATTGTCTATTCGTTTCATTACAGTGATCTAAGTATCTATAGATACAACTGCTCAAAGTGATAAGTACCTGTTGCATTACTCTTAATGCAGTTGCATAGAGACAGAAACAATATTCCATGTTTAGATCATGAAAGTTTCAATATACCGAGATATATTGTCG